>VZSV01000114.1:2385767-2438639 GCA_013398735.1 Nothocercus julius
AAACTTGTAAATTCACCCAACAGCTGGATCTGTACATCAGGGCAGCTATGCAGAAATCAGTGGTGCTCTGCTGGTTGACCCCAGTCTAATCACCTAGTCCCCCCAGGCCCACCCCAGCAAAGATACCGGGGGAGTACTGCATGCTGGATTTTGGTTTAAGCTTTTGATTTGTTTAGAAAGACTTGAGAATGACAGTTAAAAGACCAAACCATGAAGAGGTAGCTAACAGAAGAAATACTTGCTCAACAACACGTTTCTTCTATCATTGCATATTCCAGCAGATTTTAATTAAAAATCCAACACATCACATCTCATAAAAGTGGCTAGGGCCCATGGCACAGGCCACTATCCCTGGTGTTGCCTAAGCTGCCTCAAGGCGTTGCTGACTGATAGGCCCCTTGTTACGTGCTGTTGCAAAGCTCTCATTGCATAGCAGTGCTGCTGCTTAACCCGCTGCATCTCAAAGCAAAGTCCTTTGCTTTGGGAAATGGTGGTGACAGTGACCTTCAGAGAATACCCAGAATGCTGAGCCAAGCACAGAATTATGCACTGGGATAGGAAAAATAAAGGATGAAAACACCACAGTATTGATATTTTTATATATAAATGAGTATAAATTAATCATTACAAACACCGCACGAGGCTAACAACACCTCCTTCTTCTGAAGTGCTTGAGATCCCAGGGAACACCATTAGGATGTTGATACGGTACAAATTTGGGAATGTCACTACATCATTACAGTGACTGGGGTTCATAGGAATCACTTTTTCTTTCCTCACAGAAATTTCCCAAGGAATGTTTTCAGGTTACCTCTAGCTTGCAAATGGCCCATTGTCAGAAACCTTTCTTACCTTGGAAAACTGAATATGAGGTATTAGTTTTGGAGTTATTTTTGATTCTCTATAAACATTACCAATTTTAATGATTATTCACATTATGTCCTGCCCTGTTAAAGGTGAATACAGAGCCAAGTTGCCATTGATTAAGGTGGAGAAAGAGCAGGATGAGTAATAGTTGTTGAATGGAGACTGAATGTGATCTTTAATTGGACGTGCTCTGGCCTAATCTGATACTGCAGGGAGAAATCCCAACCACCCCTGCACTCTGTAGGAGCTAAGGAAATTGAGCACTTATAGGACTAGGCCTTTTGGCATCATTCTTGCTGAGCAGGTTATCTTCTGTGTTTTGCTAAACCCTGAATCTCTCCTCAGCCCTTGGAGGGGAGCAGACACAGCAGCATCAACCAGCAGACTGACAGATGTGATTCACACTGAAGTATTTCCTGCTGGGATGGATTGTAGGCAATGGAAAAATGCAGGTGGCCTCTTCAAACAAAGAGGATTTTTTTTTATCCTGTCCTGATATGCCCTTCCTTTGGAAGACCCAGTTATTCTTATCTCTTTTTGTTCATTTGAATGGTTTGGCTGGCTCATTTGGTCATTTGTCTCTAATCTGAGGTTGCTAATATATTCTGTAGTAAGAATGAGTAGCCCAAAGAAGGTAGAAGAACCCCATTTGTCATCTTGCTGTGTTTGCTGATCCTTCCTGGAAGTGAGGACAAAACGTGACTTTCCAGCAGGACTTTATTTATTTATTTATTTATTTATTTATTTATTTTTCTCTCCCCAGGACTGGATTTGCTTGTGGCTCTTGGCTTGAGGTTTGTGGTTCTTCCAAAGGAGAACCAAACAGAATTTGCCCTGCAATAGGGTCTGTGTGTGGAGTGACACATTCCACTTGCACATCAGCCTGGTTACATGTCAGGATCACTTTGGATGAAGATTTACATGTCTTTCTTTTAAGGGACTTTTGCATAGTAAGAGGCATTCTGCTGGGAACACATCCACATTATACCAGCTCTTGCATGGATCTCTAGCTACTCCTCTTCATTTAGGCTAAGATCTTTTCAGTACAGCTGAAGCTACAGGATGGTATTGTCAGAGAGATAATCACTGCCAGCGTGCATCAGTGCTGGGGCCCATACAGTTACGCATCTCACCCATCATGCCTAGACCTCTGTACAATCAATTGCCATGGGTGTAAGCAGTGTTTGGAGGACCCATAATGTGCTGCATCCCATAAAAGTACTAAATTCTTCCCCTCTATATGAATCACAAAACTGGATTTTTTTGATTGTTTTTTTTTTTGAGAAAGAAAACTGAAGAAACTGAACTGGTATAACCTAATACCAAATACGAGTGTCAAAGGAAGGACTGCTTTGCTCAGGCACTGGAAGAACAATCACCAGCACGAATCTCTGCCTTTTGAACTCAAAAAAAAATGGCTTGTAACATTGGTGTGGGCCAGCCACTAAAAGGGGAAGCCAGCCTATGCTTTGGGAGTGGATTACATTTCTACCAGAATTGACAGAAAGAGGCTGAAAGTGAGAAAACACCATTTTGTGGAAGGAGACTGCCCTCTGTGCAGAACCATGGTCCTATACGGGGTACCTGGGATCACAAGTGTTGTGCCTTCTGAAGGGCACTCCTTCTTCTCATTTAGGAACTGGAGTTTGAGTTGCACATGCTAGAGATTTCCCACCCCAGGGCAAGAAACATCTTATTTCTCTGCGTTTGATGTGCTGTAAAGAGAGGCAATGACATCTGACAAAGGTTAGGAGATATGATCTTAATAAAAAAAAAATGCTATGAAGTACTTCTCAATGAATAATAAGCTTTAAGAAGCCAAAAAAAAAAAAATCAAATTGGAAAAAAAAAAAAACACAGAACACAAAATTCAAAAAAAACCACATTTGTTGTCTGAATGTGACTCCAGGTGGCCATACACAAGGTGAAGGCTGGGCAACCTGGCCCTGGCCTTCCTGTCTGTAGCAACCATGTACTGCAGCTTTGTACAAATTAATAACTTCCTAAATTCATAACAGTTAAGGACAAGAAGGAATTTCACATCCCTGGGTCTGACCAGATCTCACCGGCCATTGCATTTCCTGAAGGCAGCCATGTATGGAGACGCCTTCTCTGGCTGAATCATGGCTCTCAGGAGCACTAATAGGACCGAATCTGGAAACGCCAAAATGTAAAGGTTCCTGTTCCTTCTGTCTTAGTTACCATTTTAATCAGATATTCTCCTTGCTGCTAAACAGGTGTGTACAACTTCCCATTGAAGCATCTATAACTTCAGCTTCCAAATATTGCTTAGTGTGACGCCCTTCTCCACTAGAGTTAAACAGTACTTCAGTTTCCTTGTGGAGATTAGGCAGAGTCAGCCAGTCTCCTCTCATTCCTTTTTGTGATATATTAAACTGCCTGATCCTGTCAAGTTCCTCATTGTAAAACATTTTTTTTTTCTGGTCCTCAGAGGCCTTACTAAAGCCTACATTCAGTATGTAGCTGGTGCTATCAGCCAGATATCTCAGCCCACGTTTATTCATGCTTTTAATCAGGTTGCAAGGTGAATTTTCTGTAAATCCGTGCTGAAGGAGAGGGTCAGAGGCTCTTGAAGGCCTAAAGAGCAGCGGGGTTTGTGACAGCAAGAAAAGCCACTTGGGGCTACTTGAAAACTCCCAAAGCCAAAAGAGAGAGCACCAAGAGGTGAGGAAAGTTTGTGTTGCTCTTTGCAGATAATGACCAAATGACCTGCTTTTAATCATGTACGTGAAAAAAATAGTTTACTAAACAGTTTTTCATTTTGTTTAGTGATCTGCTGTTATCCTTTTCATGCAAAGAAGGGCAAAGGAGAAAGAGGCTCCCTGACAAAGAGGCACTCTGACCAGTGGGGTCTGGACAGTACAGAGGAGGTTCTTCTAATGGTCCAGGGATGATATTAGCAGGGCTCTCAGACTGTGGAACAAATAATAAGAAGAATAAAATAAACAGTGGTTTTACCTAAATTGACAAGCTGTATTGCTGCTTTTTTTGAAGGCATTTATGGATGAAGTCTTTATTTAGAAACCAGTCTTTGATCATAGTTTGTAATTGCTCTCTGAATGGCAGAACACTCTGATTTGGTGATTAAAAAAATACTATGACATTACCAATTTTTTTTCTTTTTCTCAGCCAAAATCAAATCATAATAAGAGTAAAAATATGCATTCTATTAAAGTCTCAATATTTTTGCTTAATGTTAGCTATTTTACAATGGGAGTGGAGGCACCATCCTGACTGGTTAAACCTCTAAACTGCAGTCGTCTACACCTGAGCTTGACAGCTTAGGTTTCCCTTGAGACAGCAGGGTAAAAGAGCCTTACTGGACATATTGCACATATTTTAGATTAGGTCCATTTTAGATAGCTGCTTTCGAATGAGGTGAGTCATACTGTGGAAGCACCTATGTAGGTACTTGAACTGATCACAGAAATCTACATTTCAGATGTGGTATTTGACTGTGTGGACCCAGGTCCCCTCGCCTTCACATTATGCATGGCTCTTCCTGTAATTCTTCACTAAAATGATTTTTCACATAATATCATGGCTGTTCTGCCTGGTAAAGGTTTCAAAATCATAGATCTCTGTGCCCTTTAATGCATTACTAATATGTATACATTCGGTGAAAAGCCAGGAACAGACATAGCTGATTTCCTAAGACGCAAGATAACTTTGGGTGCTGGGGACTGAGTCATTTTCCCAGTGTCCAAATGCCTTTTCCCATCAGTTGTCAGGCCAGAGCCTTTGGATTCAGCCAAGGGGGTTCACATCGCTAAGATCATCTTCCAGTTTTTGTGTGGTGGCTTGCACACAGTGCTTGTCAGAAGAGACAGTCTTTCTACGTTGGCATTTAGCTTGAATCATTTTCTCCCCTTAAAACAGAGAAGTGTTGAGCAGCATTCCTCTGTGTCACTTACTGCACTTGTAGGGATTTATAAAGAATCTGTGAATCTCTGCACCTTCAGAAAGAGATTTTGCAAAAGCCCCACTGGTAGGCCAACTTGGAAAAAGTTTGTTTTGTGAAAAAGTCTGTTTCCTTTCCATGAGTTTTGTGTGTCTGCAAAAGCACTAACAATATCAGACCTTGAGAATGCATCAATGCTCTGTCTATATCAGCCCCAATGGCCATATTGCCTTATTAATATTGCAGAATCTGTTTTCCCTGGTGAACATCAGAGTACCTACTCTTTGTGGTTATTCCTGTTGGTAGCCAACAGTGTCTGCCTTCCTGACACTGGCATGTGTCCTGACAAATGACACGTGACATTTGATTTCTTCACCGCGGTTGTGATTAACTCAAAGTACAGGGATCTGCACAAGATATAAAGAATGGTATCCTATAGGTTAACTCTGTAATTGCTCTTTTTACCTCTTTTAAACTAAGAATTTAACAAAGTTTATTTTAACATAGAAAGGCATAGACACCACAAAAACATTGTCTCACCTATTGGAAAAAGTTCTTCTTGTGACCTGAACCTTTGATTTGGGGGAAGAAGGAAAGACTTATAGTGAATCATTTGGTACATCCCTTTGCACCTTTTCTTGTTATCATCTCTTAAGTGTCAAAGCACTACGCTAACATGTGGCAAATTTGTACTTTGCATCTCTGTAACTGCATTCAGGGCTGTGTTCTCCTTCAGCTCCAGAATTGTTTCCTCAGCATTGCAGTGGGCACAGTCTCAGCAAGTCCTACAGTTTATGCTATCCCTGTCACCTAGATCTGCCATTTTATTTTTTTGTGACACGTCTGATGTTGCCAGCAAAGGGAATATATCCGTGTGGGAGAGGTAGGTCTTCCTAAGCACGTCTATGCTTTCTGCAACAGTAACACAATCCTGCCCATTTTACCTCCACTCCTGTCTTCTCTGAACATCAGTTTTTATGTGGATGTTCTCAAGCATTTTAAGCAAGACCTCAACATTACCTAGGTCTTTATGAAGTCTAGATATCAACATACTTAATCAGAAGATATTTTGTTTCGTTTTTGCTTTTTTGTAGGAAACAACGAGGCAACTATCTTGCCTGCACCAGTCCCAGTGTAATACCCAAAATGGCAGTGCGGGAATTCTAAAACTTGCTTAGTTCCACAAACCACCATCACTTGTATAACTGAAGTACACTTCAAATAGGTTTATGATGCAGGATTATGTATAATTATAAAGGATTGAATGTGCTTGGCAGCTGTCATAAGTACTACTGATACGTTTTATGCTTCTTAAGAGTGGACAACCTCAGGAGTATGATTATCCTGTAGCCAACAAATAAATCGTTGCCATGATAATCTGGGAAATGCTTTTTATATGACATTGTGGAAAAAGCCTGCATGGTTAAAATCCTTCCATTTCACCTTGGATACATCTTTGAGGTAAGATGTCATGCTCTATGCGTATTTCTCATGAGACTCCATCTTAGAAACATTTATCAATAGTAAAAATAATACTTCAGGTGTTTGTTTTTCATGGTGCTAAGAAGTGAAAAAGATTACATGACGGTTCTGTTTATGCAGTACTGTATTCCTTGTCTAATTTTGTCTGTTCAGCTGGTGCCTGCCTCTGACCAAATTTAGATGACTAAGGCAGGCATTTACATCTGAACTAGCTGCATATATTTATAATTTTCTTTTATATGGAACACAAAAACACATCCAGGATGTGGTTCTTTTCATATGTAACCAATGTTTAAAATAGGTCGATTAGACAGTTTCCTGACAGAGCCTGTTTTAATCCACTGACTATAAAGGGAGCTTAAAGTGAGCTGCTCAGGTGTGGATGCATACATTGTATATGCCTGCAATGCATCTTCTGAAGTGTGGCAATATTGACCCTGGCTAGGGCACAGTAGATGTGGTGATCATAAAACCATAAAGGTTGGAAGGAACCTTTAGAGATCATCTAGTCCAAACCCCCTGCACATACAGGGTCATCTGCATAACATATTTTTTGATCTTAGTTTCTGGATACAAAGTCTCTACCTATATCATTCTCTTTGTACCCTACTTTATTCAGTAGGGTACAGAATATCTTAATCTATTTTGCATTTTGAAAACCTCCACATTAACAATTAATGATTTTACAATAAACTGGAATAAAATGCACTTCGAGAAATTCTTTTTTTTCCCTATACCTGACCCCCAAAAAGTCTTTGTAAAAAAGAAGACAATGTCATCAGCCAGGGTAGAGCAACCAATTAATTTCTTTAGCCTAGACTTCATTTGGGTGAAGTCTTCTTTTGGTTCCATTAACGTTATAAGAAAATATTAATCCAACAGAAACCGATGCATTCAACTGATGCAGATTAGGGATAGAAGAAGCCATGACTCTTCCGCACCTAGTACTTTGATGTCATCTCTATCAGCAAAGCTGCTCTACTCAAAATCTCTTTCACCATCTGTTGCTTTTGATCTGGCTGCTTTTAACTCTATCAATAGCAGTGTATTATGTATGGCAAGGTTATCCATTAACAAGCTGTCTTCTGTTGGGAGACGCATTAAATTTTCCTTTGTTATCACAAATTCAACCTATGTCTTAAGCTGCATGCTCATACTGGTCAAATCTTTTATTCAGCTAGCTCCCATGTGACTTGAGAGATGCAGCTAATCTTACTGTAAAGTCAACTATTATTATCACTTTTTGCAAAGGTGTTATTTCTAAAGAATGCAAACAGTCTTTGGTAACTAGCACTTTTTATGCGAGGTATTCAGTATCTGACTTGTCTTCCTTATGTATTTTAACATTGTTCTTGTTGTCCTCCTCATTTCTGATGGGATAACAGTAACAAAACTGATGAAAACAAGCTTCCTCATTTATCACCTCTTTGCTGACAACGGCAAGGTTCTTGATTCCCATCTTCTTTGCTGCAGAATTTTACATATCTGTATACCCAGCACTACTTCTCTGCCCTTTTAACTACTTCTTTTTCTTCTATCAGAAAATGCATTGTTGTACATGATCTAGATTTCTCAGCCATTTCCCAAGAGGTTATTCTCTGTCAGAGTCATTGCTGTCTTGCTTTCTGAACATAGTGATCTACAGTTATTTCACTCTACAGCTCTTGCGATGTTTTGATGACCAATATACACTAAATCCCCTTAATTCACATTTCTGGCAACATCAAGAACTGGAAGGAATATGCTACGAATCAAGGCAGCTCTTCAAAGGGCATCCCTTTAGCATATCCTGAAGGGACTGTTGTGTGGCACTGGATCTCCTGAAGTTTGTGAATTATGTATGTTTTCTACGTTTCTTTGGAAAAGTTCCGAAAGGCTTCTACTTCTTTAGTGCTTCATATCTATAATGAAATTTGTTTATTTATAGTGAACTGCTGACCATTCATTCCCTTTGCTGTAATGACATATAAATAAACAAAATAAACAACAAACAGCAGAAATAAATATAAAAACAGAACCAAAATTAGTGACCTAACTGTTGACCTAACAGGCAAAACTCCTACCAACATAGAAATGTTATCACATATAAAAAAGATTCTATCAAAGCATAAAAATAGATCCAACCAAGATTTTGCCAAGTGCCAACTCTCTTTTGACCCATGAGCTCTATATAGTCTTCCCACTTGCAATGTGCAGAGCCTTAAATGGGTCTTGCAGAGCTTCAGTGATGCAAAAGAAGCTTGATGAACTAGGGCAGTGTTGTCAGGCTTTGAATGGTACCAATAATCTTATGGGAGGACTCTAGTGAGGACCATGGGGCCAACTGCAGTGCTCAAGAGAGCCGAGGACTCTCAAACAAAAATTAGGACAGTTTTTTTCACAGGTCAAGTTTGAAAATTAAACTGTAGTTCTTCAGCCATGTATTATGTTTGTCTAAAGAAGAAAAGCTGTTTCCAGGGAAGATTTATTCATTGCTGGTGCCACAATGAAAATATACTTTGCAAAACTTTTCTGCATGCTAATGAAGCAACCACTTGTTTTAGCAGCTTACTGACTTTAAGCTTAATAGAGATCATAAATCTTATGACTGGCTTTCCAAAGTGTCAGGGAATTAATGTTTTATTTGGTCTTCTCTATGTGCAATAGCAATATTTGTGATCTTCCAGTGGTGTGTGGGACTATCTGTCACTTCTTAATGAGAGAATACGAAAGGCTCATACTGTGGTGTGTTCTACTCACAGAAGTTGAAAAGGTGGCAGGAAAATAGCCATCCTGGAAGACTTTCTGCTTCCGTTGCTGTAACAGAGCCTTAGCAGGTCTGATGGAAACCTCTCATCGAATGCTTTTCCTGGCCTTTTCTTTTTCATTGTAATGGAAGAGGGCCCACATAAGAGTAAAGCAGGAGGAGCTGTGGAAGCATCTACTTTACCCAAGTGGTTCTCACCATGCTGAGCTTGCCATGGACCAGGTGTTCTTACCCTCCCAGTTCTGCTGACTTCAATGTCTGCCTGGTGTTGTCTTACATGATTGTGCAAAATAGATCTATTTAAAAATATTTGACTCTTTTTTTAAATAAAGCTCTGAAAGGGATTTTTTTTTTTATTTTTAATCTAGATCATTGGCCCCACAAATGATTATATTGGGAGAAATGAGGGGCAGAGGATTTGGATTAGGTTGGAAGCAATGGGGATGGAGAGATGGGAAAAAGGTATTACTTGAGCCCACATCTCTGCCCAGACCAGTATTTCATGAAACTGAATGCTCTGTGTCTATGATAAGCCAGTCATTTCCATTTCCTCTTTCTGTTAGTCTCTCCTTGAAACCTCGGCGCAAAGTTTTGTGACCCGTATGTGTTTGAGACAACTAAAGTCAGTCAGTTCTTCAACACAGTGAAAGAAGCTTTATTGTCCTGAAGAAATGTTTTCATTTCAGAGCTGCTTCTGTTGGCTTTGGTTCAGTGAAAAATAACTTCTGCCTCTGATCTGCAGCAGATCTCCAGGATCCTTACACGGCAACTGTGAAGAGTAATAAATAAATATGAAAAATATAGCAAATTCTCAGAGGGTAAAGAAAGTAAGGAAGCATATTTAAAACCTGCCTGGAAAAGATTGCTCTTTTAGTCAGATATTAGACTTATTCTCAAATAAAATGATTTTACTCTTTTGTTTTTCTAAAAAGAAAACCTTTCAAATGCTTTTGCTCACTAAATAAAAACAAGAAGGGTGCATATATCCTCAATTTTATATGCCTATCATATGTGTATGTGTGCAATAAGCTTCTTTTGTTCCTAAGTATATATAAGATTAGTAAATGGAGATAACTTTTTCAAATAGTTTAATGTCACTCTTTATACTTAAGTAGAATAAGTAATTTGTAATAGGTAACTTATCTGATGAATATTCTTTCTTCTCAGGAATTCTCTGCATATAAATCTTGATTGTCCCAGATGTACTTGTCATTTATAGTTATTTCCTCAATCACTCCTTTGAATCAATTGCAGTTGTAATTCTTTCTTAAGCAGGTTCATTGAACACATTTGAATTCTGAGCTATGATGATTGGGAGTGTAATCATTCTGTATATTTCTATACTTGATAGCAGAGGCAATTGAATCAAACTTTTCACACAGCATAAGTGCTCTTCTGAACTAGGATATGCTTATTTGTGTGATTTAGTACCTTTCAGTGGTTGTACTAAATTGACTGCAACCCTTGTAATCAGGTTTCTGGTGTAACCTGAAACTTTTGATGACTAAATTCTGAATCCTACAATTAATCTAAAACTAGCTGTATCATAAATCATCCTGTTAATCAACTTTTTGTTGAAAGATTGCTAAAAGACAAGCTAGAGAGGAAACTCAAAATCCACTTTTTTAAAAAATATCAAAGGAATAGTTGGAGGGGCTGGTTCAGTCTGCTATTGATAATAGCTGGTTAAATTTTTTGAATTGTCTCAAGTATATGTACTTGTGCACTTGTGTGCTGTACAGAAAAATCAGGAAAAAGCTCGAATTTTGATGACATAATATAAATGTTATATTCTGCCTTTGATGATAGTTTCTGGAACAAAAAGCCTTTTCTGTTATCCTCCTTTATTTTCAACCTCAGGGATCTCAGTGACCAAAATTGCTTGTACTGGACTGAGGAAAAGAGAAAAAATAAGTTCTGCTTGAGACAACAGTTTAGGTACACTCTCTCAAACAACAGAGATAAACTTTTATTTCTGTTTTAGCTTATTGATTTTGTTCTTTTTTTTTTTCCCCTCTTAGTGATTTCTATTTGAGTTCTTATTAAGACCTTTACAAACTGCAAAGCTAGTTTATTGGCAGACAAGACAACAAACAAGGCGTTTATGGCAATTATGACATTACTCAGCCAAGTTCAGACATTCTTTGGCCAAGTTAAAAACAGTTTTATGAGGAAGAATGAGTCCTGGTGAAGAAATGTCATGGCACAAACACCTCTCAGCAGCAGTGCTGTTATTAACATCTTAACAAATTAACATGTGGGTTTGGGATGACCAAGCACCTGTGGCCATTGAAGCAGAGCATCATCAGTGGACGCTAAAGTGACTAAATTGTGGCAAACCCACCTACTTAATTTCAGAAGGCAAAGTGACTTCTCAGTTTTTGCAGTCACATGAAACCAAAATATTTGTAAAGCACCTCTGGTTGAACCCCGTGCTCAAAGGAGAATCAGATGGAGCAGGTTGCCCAGGACTGTGTCTGTTTGTGTTTTGATTTATCTCCAAGGATTCAGACTCCACAACCTCCCTGGGCAGCCTCTACCCATGTAGATCCACCCTCACAATACAAAAGTGCTTTCTTATGTCAAGGGGAATGTTCAATGGCTGCAGTTCTGTGTTCGCAAGTCCTGTCGGCAGCAAACCTTAGCGTGTATTCCCAATAGGCTCCCGCACAAAATAGAGACATAAACACATAAATACATATGTGCACAGAGATCAACAGCCAGGAATCACCCAACACAGACACAAAGCCCTGTTCCTCCTTTTCTGCAGATCAGACCCTGCTGGGACCTGCAACCTTCTGCCAAAGCCTGGCGCTCCGGCCTCCTCTGCTGCACACGCATAGTGGGGCCTCTCCACAAACCCACATGTCTTATCCTATTTGCCAGCTACTCTAACTTGAAGTTTCCTAGTGAACTGCACACATATACACGCACACACAAGATTGAAGTTCCCGAGGAGAACACACGTATCCCAGGCTCCTAGCTGGTGGCACCTCAAGCCCCATTACCCATGGCCCCTTCTCCAGCTGCTGGTGCTTACCCAAAGTCAGGGACAGGCACTCTGTGGCCCTAGAGAAATCACGGATATCTCCCTGCCTCCGCTCCTCCCTCGTTAGGGTGGTCAGCCCGTAATCACATAGGACCCTACTGCTCATTACTGATATGGTAGCAGTGGTGATTGGTAGCATAAATCACAGCCACTTCCCTGATTGTTTCATTTCCATGTCTCGTTTGTCTCATTAATTTTTTCAGTGGTCCTTTTAAAACTGATTCATATACACCTATAAAAGAGCTAAGTGTGACTTTGTCACTCTTCAGTGGCCCCCTGAGTGCGGCTGTGGGCAGAACTGATAGAATTTAAGCTCATAATGAGCAATTATTTTCTTATTCTGGTTCTTTGATTATGGTTTTTTACCATGTCAAGAATATCTCAGTGGATGCTTACTGCAGGAATGAACATACAGAAAGAGTTAAGCTCATCGACAGAAGACAGCTATAGCTGGGATTGTGAGCGGAGAAGAGCCCATGTAACAGACATATTCCTACTAAATGCTGCTCTTTTCTTCTAAGAGCAAAGCTGGAGTTAGAAGAAAATGTGGTCTATTGATACTTTTAAAAATCAGGGCATTTATGTGAAGACATGAAGTTCTGAATTTAGTTACACACACACGCAGAGGTATAAATGCATAAACATATTTTAATTTTAAAATACTGCTTATTTTACTAGAAGGTTATGTCTGGAAGTTTCAGAAGAAGCTGAAGGTTTCTAACTGGCACCCTTATGCTACTGAATTTAGGTAGATCCTGAGCACTGAACTTTCAGATAGCTTTGTATACAGGTATTTTTGAGTTAGATTCCCAGATACTCAGACAACTTGCTATATGACTTTATATTGATGATTTTATGTGTCCCTATTTTCATGGCCACATTCTGGGATCAAGCAGGACACCTGGAATTTCTGTTAATTTCCTTAACCATTTTCCTGCAAAATGTATGTGCCTGCTCTAATCAATGTGGTATTCATATATCTTTGTTCCCAAACAGTTTTTTATTAGGACTTCTGTTTCTGAGTGGTCCAAGTCAAGGAAATCCCAGCCTGAAGAGTTTATCAACCAGTATAGAAGGATGTCTACTTGGTCACATTCCTTTTTTTCTATTTTTTTATTTTTGTGCTTTTGACAACATTAATCTGTTTTAATGCAGAGCTGAATATTGCCATTACTGTAGCCATTTGCAGGATGCTTTCAGGAAAAGGAAAAATCAGCCAAACGCATAGGATAACAGAAAAAAAAAAAAACAAACACTTTTTTTTTAAAGCTTTTTGTTTAAGGACTTACTGCTTAGTAAACAAGAATCCTGCATTTTATAATAAACTCATCTTCAGTGGCCGCTAACAGTTGCAATGCAAATTTACAGAGGAGTTCAGTGAATTGGAGGAAAACACAAGCTTGAAGTCTAAAGAATCATTGCTCTGGCAGATTGCTCTGGTGGAAGTATGTCTCCTCTTGGGATTTGCCTGAGCTCCGTGACTATTTCAGTAATCTTTATTTTGCCATTGTATATATGCAGCTGATGACAAGCGGTAAGGACTACTGGAAGGGAAAGACCAAAAGTAAGCTCGAGGTCTTGCAAAGGAGCTGAGAAAGGACTTTGGGACTTTGCTGATGGTCACTGGGACTGCAGATGCTGTTGAGGGCCTCAGAGACTGTGAGGTGCCAGACATGCTCTGCTTTGGGAAGCGCAGATGGTGCCTTCTGGGCTGGCTCTGCTTAGTGAAGTCCCAGTCGTGGTGAGAGCTTCTCCCTGCAGAGAAAACCAGAGGCCAGGTTAGCAAAGGTGCTTTATATAGTAAAAAAAAACATAGACATTTCTATGCTATATAAAGGTTATCAAATGGGCAAGATCTCATAGAAGAACCTTCAGTGATCTCTATTTGGAGATTGATTTCAATTTCCCACCTTCAGACGGTCTCACAGATTTCACTATTTATTCTCAAGATCAGCCTTTTCTTCCTCTTCTTTTATCTATTGTTAAGATACAGACTGAAACTCTCATTTTCTCGCAGTGTATTGAAAACAAGGGAACTCTTTTTCATTAAGCCCAGCATTAGATATCTGTATTTTAATCACCAAGCTGCTAAAACTTGCCTAGAAAAAGACAGTTTTACAAGTTCAGGAGACTTTTAAAGTTTTGAGAGTTTTTCATTTAATCCTTCTCTTCCTGGAGAAAGGGTTTTAAGATTCCCCAGAGATGTAATTTCTTTGTCATGCATGTATATATACACATATATATATGTTTTTGAGTTCTGCCCATATGTGCGGGTATTCTGCAGGCATGTGGGCATAATCCAGTTTGGTGTTCTCTTGTAGTGGTTTTAATCAAACAGAATCCAGAAAAGCTATGACCTTAAGCTAGCGTATATAAGAACACTCGCCAGCATAGTAAGAGACTTGAAACAAAATCTATGTCTGATGGATTTCTTGCTGTGCTCTGCAGTGTTTCTTTTTCTCTTGTTCCACATTTCTGAGGAGTTACAGACTCGTGATTCTTGCTCTCTAATTGCTGGTGCGGCACCTTCCCCTGCCTGGCTCTGTCTGCTCTTTGCAAGCAGTTGAGCCGTCATTCAGGAAAGAGCAAATAAAGCAATAACATTAGAGCTGACAAGAGCCAGGTGATCCTTGCTGCACTGAAATGAAAAGCTGTTTTTCTTATTAAGAGACGTTTAGGATACTGATTAATTGTGCTTGAAGAATATGTTGCTGCTGATGATGAATGCTGATAAAGAGGAGTTAATCTCTCAACAGACTGCTCCTCTAATTCACTGACCCTACTGAAGTGCTGATCCTCTCCTAAAATGTTGTTTACTAATTTTCTATGTTAATAACCTTCTGAGCTTTCCAACACATACATCCCAGAGCACTTTACAGAGAAGCAAGTGGGAAAGGTTTTTTCCTTCCTCTCTAGCAGCAGGAGGATATCCCAGTTTCAATTTACCATTCTAAACATGAAATAAATGAACACTTGCTACCAAATAGTAAAAGGCCTTGCACCTGCAAAGAAAATATGCTACTTGATATACTATATGTTATTTTCCCTGTCCAGTGGCATCTGGGCATCTTTCTGTGTGACATGCAGCTGTTGATGGAAGCTTTATAAACACACGCACACGCACAAAATAAAAAAAATAAAAGAGCAACATATTGGAACTGAACTCTTAGTTTCTCGTATCTTTATTCGATATAAACTGAATATCTTAAATGAAATGATAAGAGAAAAAAGAAGGGGGGGGGGGCACTAAATTATTCAGAGGCTTGCTGAGAAGATATGGGACTTATCATGATGAAGGTTAAATCCCTGCCCTGGTTGCTACTTACTGAAAATTGCTTCTGTCTGCTTCAGTAGCCAAGGTGAGGTGTGTTGATATCCTCACTGCACTGCTGAGCCTTTGTCATTAGTTCTCCATCATATGGTATGTCTGCGCTGCACAACACAGAGAGAGTTTTGTGACACCTGCTCCAGTGTGAAATGTATTCTAATTTTGCTGATCACATAGTGCAGTGAGATAGTATATAGTTAATGTCTGCTAGAGTTGTGTAAGAATTTCCTGTGGGGAAAAAAAAATTCTCTTGGCTTTCCTTCTGTGCTGGTATATATTGAAAGGATAATCAGAGGGATAATTTATCACAAGATTAGTACAGGAAACTAATTTGGCACTGGATTTTGTCACAGGAAAGAGAGACTAGGCTCTCTTAGTAGTAAGGAGAAGACGATGCCACTGACTACCAGAAGCACAGCTCACCATAGTAGTCCTTTTCTTCTACAGATTTCCCTTCTTCCCTTCAGCAACAACAATGAACAACGCCATGACTCGGTTCAGAACAATAACATAATTAATATGTAGGTCAGCAGGCAGTTGCATGATTATTTTGCAGGAAACAGCTGTTTTCTGCATGCGGCGCATGGGCTGCAGTGTCTATGCCTGTGAATTGGGATGCCCTCCTTCCTGACTGACCGTGTATATTTTCTTCAGTTTTGATACTGGTGTTACAGGCCACCAAAATGGTGTTTCTATAGCTGGAAACTGGGAATATGTTGCACACCATGGGATGTGGCACAAGGTCACATGGTAGCGCTGCTTGAGTGTGCAAAGGTGTCGGGAATAGTGTTAGAGGACAGTCTGGGGCATATGGAGTCAAACACAATGCAGCCTTATCTGAAATGTCTTTGGGGAACTGCTCCTGGAATGATATATCCCCCAGTTTTGCTCAGATAATTTTCTGGAGAGAACTGGTCAAGTCTTTTCTCTCAATATCTAAGAATTTAGTTGCTTAATGACACAGTACTTGATATCCCACAGCACAACATGAGCTTCCTGTTCTTGTAACAACCCCGCAGTGATTCAGCACTTCACGGGAAGAGTCAGTCTGCCTCCCAATGTTTGAGGAAGCAAGAGGGTCAGTATTTGTGTTAGCCGTGCCGTGCTTTCCACTAGCAATGTCAGAGCCTTCAGACCCACCTGCCTGCCGCACGTTGCTAAACCCACTGTGAGACACCAGAATAACAATTTTGCAAATATCTGGGGGATCGGTATCAGAAGAAGCTGTTCTCCACCAACATCCCCACAAATATGGCCACTTCTAATGCAGTAGCAGAACCCAGATCTAGGTTTGTAACTTTCAGAAAAACAGGTTGCAAATGTCAAGCCTTTCTTCTGCATCCTATTTTGTACCTCAGCAATACTGGTTGGTCTTCGTGCTGATTTAAAAACCTATCAAAAACATGTAAAGTGCTTCAGAAATGCCATGATTTCTAAAGACTACTTACTCATCTGGATGGAAAGGCTTCTAAAACTTCTTGAACGCAACCTCTCAGGTGGTTATGTCTTACAGTCCACAACAACATTGCATGAATGCAACTTTTTGGATTTATAGATATCCTAAGATGACAAATGTTTCTCTTTGTACAGGCAGATTGGTGAAACTTTCTCCGTCATGTCACCCTCCTATTTCTTAGAAATCACAGGCATGAGCAATCCAAAGCCAAAAGCTTTTAAAATTACCTAGGGTATTTTTATTTCTTTCAGTATGTTAGTCTAATTAATGAACGTAAGTTTACTTACTTACTTTCATGGTTTATTTTAAAATGAAATACAGTGAAAGGAAGATAAGCACAGCATGAGGACAAAATTCCACCTCTTGCATCTTGACTTTGTTGCTGCCATAATAACTAAAGATAGCAGAAATTCAGAGATGTTCTAATCATAAACTTGCTTCAGGCACAAGCTATGAAGAAAGAAATCTAGACTATTTAGCACAGCTCTTGGCGGTTTTCTGACAAAGTTTTATTCTGAGTACTTTATTTTTTTATCAGCATTCACCTTCTGTTTGCTTCCCAGAGTAAGTTTCAAGTAAGTGCTATGGCATATACTTTTACAATGGTTTCTCTCTTGACTTCTGTCAAGAGGGAAGAAGATCATTTTAAGGGCAAAAACTCTGAGATGAGAATGTCAGTTTTAAATCAAATAAATACTGGGGTACTTTGCATTCAGTCCTTTTCAAAAAGTACTACTGCAGCCTAGTAATAGAACTGAAAGCTGGGAAGCTGTTGTCCACAGCCCATCCAGGATATAGTCATTGTAGTACAAACATTGATTACAGACTACTTCCTCTCAGAAGGAATTTAAAGCAAATGCAAAAAACACTTCCAAACTAAACAGTCATAAGTTGGAGTATACATCTGAAAAAATACATCTTCTTTAATTGTTATTAATGCCCATACTAGGAGAATTTACAAACAGAATTTTATAAAGATAAGGAGAAAGATGGAGAGCTATTTTCAAGCCATGTTTGTTGGAGTCATTTCGATTTTACTTCTGAAGGTTTGTTACTAATCAATTTACCACAGTATTTTTATATTTTATAAACATCTTGGATCCGACTGAAAGAGACAATTATAAACCTCATATGCAGATAAAATTTCACAAGTGAAAAGGTCAGATCTAGAAAACTCTTTCTGAAAAGGTTTAGAAAACCAAGACTCAATCCATTATTTCAACAGTTTTCTGCTGCAATAGAAACCAAAATTACTATGGGCTCTGTCATAGAGAGGAAGAGATGCCTATATCCCACCTGCATTTTTAACTCTTTGAATGCAGCTCTGGTGTGGTTGTTTTCTGCTATCTTATTACTGGGAGTGTGAATTGGTGCTCCCAATATCTTTGTTTTCAAATGTAGACTTACTAGAATTTTTTTAGGATCAACAGAAAGACAACCAAGGTTTCTAAACTCAAATACCTGTTGTTACCTAGGGCTGGATCCCTATTTAACAACTCACTGAATAATTCTAGTCTAAAAAGTTCTGGGTGCTCGCAAGGGCAAGGTGTGAGAGCATAATGAGCTCCTCACAGTGCAGACTGCCCACACAGGTATCCAGCTTTTGGTATGCATTTATAAAATCTGTGGGCTACGCAACCAACCCTTTGCAAAGCCCCAGGACAAACTTAGAGTCTGAATAAACTTTGTTTTAAATGTGCAGTCTAAACTGGACTGCAAGAGTTAGCTGGGAAATCATGCTGCTTCCTAAGCTGTACTTATTTTTCTGGGACTGATTGAAACTCCATAATGGACTCGTTTCAGCAAGTCTAAATCAGCGCTGCTGCAGCAGCTTCAGCGGAGCTGTGCAGACTAACACCAGCTTAGAGTCTAACGTAATATACTCTAAAATGATTGAAGTTAGTTCTGTTTATAGGGAAGTCAGGGAGGCATGCTTTTAAAATATTGCTGTATTTGAAGACCAACTTCTTAAGTAATCTCTATCTTCATCTTCAGGGAAGAGAGAGGGAGTGAGGTCTTTCCTTTCACATCATTACTGTGCAAGTCAGTCTAACCCTATTCTTTGGTTATAGCAGTAGTAATAAGGAAAAGCTGCAGATATTTTACTTGCACTTGCAAGGTGATTTGACCTGAATATATTCTAGGAAGTGTAACGTTTGCCCAGGTGGCCCATTTAGTCTGGTTGCCGCTGTCTCGCACAGCTGTGTACC
Source organism: Nothocercus julius (assembly GCA_013398735.1). Taxonomy (NCBI): domain Eukaryota; kingdom Metazoa; phylum Chordata; class Aves; order Tinamiformes; family Tinamidae; genus Nothocercus; species Nothocercus julius. Next base: position 2,404,828 of record VZSV01000114.1, read on the forward strand.
AGATACTTCAGAGACCACAGCAGCCAAAGTGCTCCCCAGAGGAAGCTTCTCCCTGATTCCTCTCAGTCCTCACTTTTAGCATTATAGGAAATATGAATGGGGATCATTTTGGGGAGGATGTCTAATTATGGGTAGTGATGTTCTTATTATTCATGGAAATTAGACTTTGGTCTCTCTCATCCCCTGCTTCATTTGGTTCCACAAGTTAATTATACACTGTGCTTAAGAGAAAATACTAAAAAAAAAAAAAAAGTTGTATTTTCTTGGAGAGTTCTTCAAAGGTCTCATTCAGTTTTGCAGGGGTTCCCTAAGAAATGTATACCACTGTCAAAGGTCATGTCTTTTAGACTGTCCGTTGAAAGAGAAACCTGGTATGAATGAGGTTTAAAATGATAGCAAAGATATGGATCAGGCTGTATAAGAGTTTGAACACAAGGTGCAAATATGAATCTGAAAAACTGGGTGAAAGGCAGATTGAAATCCAAATCCTAATCCTCATTTTGCACCTCTCTCTGATGGACCAAATTTGAAAAGTAGATCCAAGCTCAACAAAGTAGCTTAACTCAGATCTGCAGATATTCAGTCATTTTGAAACACTGACCTTGAAGTTCTCAATATAGCGCTTCATATTTCAAAAGTCCCCTCCTTCTTCCACGATGGTTCCAGAAGCAACAATTAAACAGCCTTTGCTCTCCAGCAGACTGTGCTGATGGCTTGACTGTTCTAGTGCTCTCTGCTGCTTGGGGCTAAAAGAGACATTGATACTAATGCTTGCATTCCTGGTCTGAAGGATTTCATACAGCAGCAGTGGAATTCTGTAATGGAAATTTCTTAGTATCTTCATCTGCTAATTTTAGTTAATGGGGCTTTGAATAAAATTGTACATAGCAATGCTAAGATACATTTTTTATTATTATTTTTACCTTTATGTTTCTTTTTTTTCCCGTGAATTTTATACTGATGAACAAACGGCTGAATCTTTTTTTTTTCCTTTTCTTTCTCTGTGCTGATGTTGTGATCGTTGATTATGTCTGTGTGGTACACACAAATTCTAGAAACTTTACACAAGGGGATTGCACACAGTCCATGTTTCTCCTCTCTACTGTGCACACACAAGGAGAGGGGCAAGTTATTACACTGGAGACTTATTGTGCAGCTATAAATATGTGTTACTTCTGATTTCTGTGGAGTTGGTATGGATTTACTTGGTTGGGACTACAGCAGTACTTATAGGTTTTATAAATTTTAGAGCAGAAGGGAAAAACACACAGGTATGTTTATTGTGGTCGCTGCACATCATGGCAACTGGCCAGCAGGTCACAGTTGCAGCAAAACATGGGTGGCCTCGGTAAGGTGCTGGGAACTGGAAGGAAAACTGATAGTCATTTGGAAAATCGTTACTGAAATTTAAGGTTATCCAGCTTTCAGAGGAAAAACTGGATGAATATACAATTAAAACAAACAAACAAACAAACAAGCAAACAAATGGTGAGTTTCCAAGAAAAAGAAAATGAAGAAAAGAAAGTGAGACCTTTTGAACAGATATGTACCTCTTGTTTTCAGTGTGTAATTGAGATGGCATTTTCTAGGACTTTTTAAGACTTCGTATCTGGGAAGCATTTATTATTGGACTGATTCTTCTGCTATAGGTGCAGTCTTACACAAAACTCAAGGGCAACATGGTCCCCACTCCAGACCATTTACTGTCTAGGAGATGGATGTGAGAAAAGGCATCAGCTAAGAAGTTTTCTTTTCCTCTTTAGAAGTTACTTTATTCATTACCTTTCTGGGCACCATGAAGGAAGTAATTCTTGCAAGGCTATGAATGATTAAAGGTCAGTAGATGACCAGACAAAGGGACATTTCTTTAGAAAAGCACTTGTTTCTAGAGGAATGGGATATTGGGAGGGATCAGTTACTAGAGAGAAACTGGAGGCATTTAAATTAGCTATAGAAGGATAAGTAAAACTGAAAGGAAAAGAAATCTTTAACAATAGTAGCTAGTCTATATACAGCATCACCACAGAATCACGGACTCACAAAACAGTTGAGGTTGGAAGGGACCTCTAGAGATCATCCAGTCCAACCCCCTGCTCCAGCAGGGACACCCAGAGCACGGGGCACAGGGTGGCAGCCAGGCGGGTTGGGAAGATCTCCAGAGAAGGAGCCTGCACAGCCTCTCTGGGCAGCCTCTTCCAGGGCTCTGGCACCCTCACGGGAAAGAAGTTCTTCCTCACATGGAGATGACATTTCCTGTGTTTCAATTTGCACCCATTACCCCTTGTCCTGTCACTGGCCACCACCGAGAAGAGTTTGGCCCCATCTTCCCTGCATTCTCCCCTCAGGTACTTGTACATGTTGATCAGGTCTCCTCTCAGCCTTCTCTTCTCTGGGCTAAACAGGCCCAGCTCACTTAGTCTTTCCTCATACGACAGATGCTCCAGGCCCTTGATCATCTTTGTCGCTCTACGCTGGACCCTCTCTAGAGGCTCCACGTCCCTCTTGTCCTGGGGAGCCCAGAACTGCCCCCAGTACTCCAGGTGCGGCCTCAGCAGAGCTGAGCAGAGGGGCAGGATCCCCTCCCTCGCCCTGCTGGCAACACTCCTCCTCACGCAGGCCAGGAGCCCATTGGCCTTCTTGGCCACGAGGGCCATTGCTGCCTCATGGTAATATGGGCGCATTACAGGCTCATGTATACATATTCCCAGGAGGATTAAATTCACTCCCAATGTTTCTAGTCTGAAATACCCAGGAAAGAATAGAAATTTGTGAAATCCCAACTGAGGGCAGTAACAGTAGAACTCAACTTTGTAAATTTGTTAGAAGTGCAGGAAGGCAAAAAATGCTGTAACGGCAGAGAAGGAATCAAAGGAAATAGAAATGTTTTAAGAATATTTTTAATTGTTCAATAGATCCTTTCTAAATTCTCTGGCTACTTTATAATATGAACTAGAGAATCGTTTCTTGTGAATTTACAGCTTATATATTGATAGTTTGCTCTGAGCTCAAAGGGAGGACTGAAACAATGAATAAGGCTTTGAGGGAAAACCTCCCACTGGATTTTTTTCTTTTCAAACGCATAAGTTTTCTTCTACTCTGGAATAATGTTACTTGTTCTCACACTGTATGGGGAAGAGATTTGGACTAGGAAGCTCCACCAGACAGCAAGAACAATACACTGCAGTTGGTGAACAGCCTCCTAATTGCAAAGAGACTTGGTATTTTATTGTTTGCAGACATTACTGTTCACCAGATTTGCTGCATTAGTCATTCCCTGAAAGGTATTAAAAGCGGTCTTGGTATTGCAGTGTCTGAGAGCTTCAATCACCTCCCTCTAATTAGCCACAGAACTCCCTCCTGCAATTCAGAGAAATGATATCAGCTGTATTTCAAGCAGAAAACTGAAGCTCAGCAGCTTAAGCAACCTGTCAGAGATGATGCAGAGGTGATTCTGTGATAGAACCAGCAAGTGAATGACATCCAGTGAATGACAATGGCTACAGCTCTCGTCTCCCTCCCCACCTCTCAGCTCTGGCCATCCACCTCCAAAATCTTCTCAAGAAGACAGAGCTAATGCATCAATAGGGAAGTTGGTTTCTATCACGGCTACATGTTGCATTCCTGGGAGTGAGCTTATTGATTTCTTATGGTTCAGGTCATCTGTCCTTCAGAATTCATGTGGAGTAGGCATCCAGTGAGAGACACTACTGTTTCAGCTAAAGCTGAATCACAACTTCAACAGTGCACTCAGCTTGCTCTGGTGGAGAAGCAAAGTTGGGAACGTATCCCTGTATCCCCAAAGTGCCTCTGAATGTGTGAAAAAGCAGTCAGAAAAACCCGCTGTGGTTCTCCAATCCACATTTATCCAGTTCTCATTTCCAGTCCACTTTTATCAAACTTGGCTTTTATGTTCTTGCTGTTTAGGCTCTTTAACATGGAAGCTCAAATGGTATGCTAGAAATCAGAATTGCTATAAACTTTGAGTAGGCTCTTCTTGGACCTGTTTGTGGGATATAATGGTCAATGTCATGCAGCGTCTTTGCTTTTATGAATTGTAATCACCTTGCTCCTTTTTCTCCCTCTATCTCCCCTACATCTTAAATATATATATTTTATATATATGTGTGTCTCTGAAAGCAAAAAATATTGAAAGGAGCATAAACACTTGAGCATGCCCCTCCTATATGCTTTTCAGAGCTGAGTCAGTTCTGGGAATCATATAACTGTCACATAAACAGAAAAGAAGAGGTTCTGCCTGTATCTATCTATAGAGACAAGCCATAACTGCCTGTGATCTTGCTTATGATACATTTAACAAGCACTTCAATCATAGTCACTCTGCTGCTTCCAATCCAATTCATTGCTTGAGCATGATTTTTTCAGGTTTAATTACATCTAATCATGAGTGCTTTGGACACATGAGCAAATTAAAGGTTCAGCAGCAAGACATGAGGTGAATGAGAATTGGCCGGCTAATGTAAAAAGCCCAAGTTTAAGCTCCAGAGAGACAGAACGCAGCAAATCCCAAAGAGGTACAGTGAATCTTGTATGGTCTAGCAAACTTTTTGAATATGCAGAACCTACTTTTAATATAAAAGGTAGTTATTGATCCAATCACAAGAAGGAAGCATTTGAGTATAGGAAAATGAAGAAAAGAAAAGCACACAAAGTGAGATGCCTTTTATCTCTAATGGTATAATGATTTCTTGTTAACTCTGTAAGAAGTACAGAACTCAGTAGTGAAGAGACACCCAGGAAATGTGTAGTCCATTATCAGTAGAGAGAAAAAAGTATTGACAGCTTATGCTTAATGCCTTTGGTTTGCATCACTGTTAAATGGTATGTGTGTGGAGGATTGTTTTTGTTTTGTTTTTGTTTCTTGCATTCCTTAGTAAAAAAGTTAACCTCCATTAAATGACTAATTATTTAATGCCAGTGACAAAGGCGCAAGATAAACCTCAGAGTATATCACAGCCGCAGCACCTGCAGACTGGTCGGAAGATGCTCCCGAAGACCGTGAGATATGGAAAAGACACAGGTTCTGCTGAGCTTGTGCAAGAGGGCAAGAAAGAGACAAGCAATTCTTGATCACTCAGCTGATCTTCACATCTTGGAGTGATCCTGAAACACATAAGCAAGCTCTCTGGAAGCATTTAAGAGAAAGGCAAGTCAAATGAATTGGGATTGTTAACTTGTAGAGGGGAGATTGGTGTGTCAGCATTAAACAGAAGAAAGTTGACTGCCAAAGGAACGGAACAAGCAGTGTGGCATGGGCAGAGTAAGTCATAGACTTACATCGCTATGAGGAACCATCAAACAGATGAGACTAAGAGCAGTCTGGAGTGGCTAAGGCAGAGATCCTGTGACGTGTCTCCTTTCAACTCTCCTTCCCTGGAGAATCAGACTCATAAGGACCTGGCAGCCAAAACAGTCATGTGGAAGTTGTGTGGATGAATCTGGAGGGGCTGGACATGAAAAGAGTGCTGTGCTTTCTGAGAGCAGAGCATTCAGGTGAGGCCAGGTTGTGTTTAACAACTGTTACTACAAGCTGAAGAGCCTTCCAGGCTTTTCTGGAACAGACTCTTGGAAATTTTTGCTGTTATCCATGTTGTTTAGGCAATGCAACTTCTGTTACCAACCCTCTAGCTCAAGCCAAGCACCCTGCTCTCCGTACCTCCTTTCTAGGGTGGTGGGAATGGTGCATGATCTTGCTATACTTCCTGTCTCTGCACCCCAGGGCCTCTGGGCCTTTGCAGCTTTTGCCCCATTCACTGCAGTGAGTCTGAAGAACTGATTTATATGCAGCTCCCTCCCCCACCCCCCAAAACAAAAACACTTACATAGATACCTAGAAAGACCCTGCAATTATTTTTTTTCTTTTGTCATGAATATACCACTGATACAAAGACAAAAGGAGATGAGAAAAGTGAGAGTTGCTTGCAATTTGTGGGAAATGCGTATGCAGTTGCATCACACATGAGTCCACATGGAAATAGGTCTTTGTCACGGCATGCTAGGGCCAAAGGTTTTACTCGATACTGAAGCTGGGTGTTGGCATATTAGCTCTGACAGAGCAATCACATCTTTACTAGGTGCTGTACTCGCACAAGGATGGACGTCCTCTCTGAGGATGGGTGGAGTAATGACAACATGAGGCCTATTCTGTGGTAGATGTGCCAGAACACAGAAACCATCCTGCACACGGGTCCACAGGCTCTGGAGCAGTGCGTAGATTAGGCAAAATGAGCACGGCTTGTTGGGCAAGAGGACGGTTGCTCTGAAAAGCTGTGTCTCAGTCAACATCTGCACCAGCTGCTTACAGGATGATTCCCTGCTCAGGGATTCACCCAAGACAGGAAATATACTGAACAGGTAGCTCAGGTACTGATAGCAGGGCAATAATAACATTCTATGATGCAGTGCAGTTGGTTTCCGACGGCTCCAAAGTGGTGGGTTTTGTAGGATTCACTGCATTCAGTGCTAAGTCAACAGCCATACCTGAGCAAGCTCACAGAGGACCTTTTTCACATAAGATACGGTGGTCTATTTGTTTGTGACTTAGGTGCACTGTGAAAACAAAACCAAAATGCAGAGCAGAGCACAGTATTTGTCAAACCAGGCATAATCAGAGAATTAGAATCATTCTTGTTGGAAAGACCTTCAAGCTCATCAAATCCAACCATAAGCCCTTCAACAAGATGCCAGTTAAACCATATCCTTAAATGTGTCATCTACACATTTCTTGAACACGGCCAGGGACCACCACTTCCCTGGACAGCCTGTTCCAATGCTTCACCACTCTTTCTATGCAGAAATTTTTCCTAATATCTAACCTGAACCTCCCCTTGTGCAACTCGAGGCCATTTCCTCCTCTTGTCCCATCAGCAGGCTTTTTGGAGAAGAGATCGACCCCTGCCTCACGACAACCTTCTTTCAGGTAGATGTAGAGAGCAATAAGGTCTCTCCTGAGCCTCCTCTTCTCCAGACCAAACACCCCCAGCTCCCTCATTCGTTCCTCATAAGATCTGTGCTCCAAGTCCCTTCACCAATTTTGTTGCCCTTCTTTGGACACGCTCCAGCACCTCCATGTGAGGGGCCCAGAACTGTACTGGGCTCCAGTATTCAAGATGCAGCCTCACCAGTGCTGAGTACGGGGGCATGGTCACTTCCCTAGTCCTGCTGGATACACTGTTCCTGATAAAAAAACAGGAGGCCATTGGCCTTCTTGGCCACCTTCCACACAGCCATGGACATGTGATGGTAACTTTGGTGTACAGAGGTGTGCATTTTGGTCCAACTGCTGAGCTGGAGAAACATGCATGCCCCTCTCAAAACCAGAAAGAAACATTATCCATTTTATGAGCCTGGAGGGATCCTGCTGTCTGAGACAGGAAATAAACACTGCTAATAGGTCCTTTCTATCTCTGATTTCTCTGAAGTGATGAGGCTTTGAAGAATATGACTGACAGGTCATTAACACTGAACCACCTCTAACGCACACAGAGTAGCCTAGGGAGCTAATTGGAGGAACTCCGGAATGGAGAAAGCCTGACAACAAAATATTTCTGACATTTATTGAAGAAAAAAAAAAAAAAAACAGTAAGGCTGAGCTTCCCCAAAGAAATGTACATCCAGCCTGAGTAACCCCGCATGATGCTGAGCACTGTGGGCTCCTTCAGCCAGTGCAGGAGCTCACAGCAGCCGAGGAGGCTTGGGAGCAGAAGAGCGAGCCCTGTGGCAGCGCCTCAAACACAGTGCAGGGAACACTGGCCTTGGTAGCCCAGGAAATTCAACAGATCTGGGTGGCCTGGCAGGGCCAGCCATGGAGGAGGTGGCACCACAGGGCCCAGCTGCAGCGTATTAAAATGTTTTTTTAGATGACTTAACATCTGTTCAAAGGACCAAGGATTGAATGTTATACTTCTCTGCTGGGTAAAACATTCATCTTTTCTCGCCATGCTCTTTTTTTTTTTTTTTCCCCATAACAAATTATTTCATCATTCAACATAATTATTTTAGGCTTAGTTTTGCTGAAATATCTCTGTTCAAACAATGGTTTGGGTAGGGTATGGAACAATATAATAAAAACTCACAAAAAAAATCAGCAGGGAGGATGTGGGAGAGTTTTTAGGCTTTTATCATCATCATAGCTGAGTGCTGGTTTTATATTTAATGACCAAAAAAGAGTTCTTCCCCTGCAGGATGTGGTATATGCTTTGCATAAGGCACTCTGAAAGCACACGAGATGGTCAGCCAGCTGTCAAGGTTGAAAAGGTTATATCAGGAAACCTTATCCAAGGAGATATCTTCTTCACATAGCTTAAAAGCTGGTGATGTGACAGCCTTCTGATGAGAAGGAATTTCAGAAGAAAAAACCTGTCACCTGCCAGCAGCTGCTCTGTGGTCGTTCCTAGCTGGTGAAGTCAGAGCACCCTTGTCATTTGTAGTGACTGCGGTGGAAGTGAGGGCTATGCCTTTGGGAATATAAGTAATAGATGAAACATCATGTTTTTCACAGAGGTATATCAGCAACGGAAAGGCCTAGAATGCAGACAAACTAGGAACAAAAATTCAACTTGGAAACTGAAAGAATACATTGTGGTGTTTTCATTTCCTATTCTCTATTAGCTGTTTTTCTTGCAAAGTTCTAAGAAATGGGATCTAGGTCTGAATGAGAATGAGGAATGTGGAGGTTTTAGCAGGCTCCCTTATGGGGGAGACACTGTTTTGAAATACCAATAGGAAGGCTGTTATAAAAAAATGCACAGGGGATGAAATTCAGGAAAACTTCCTCTCTTTGCTAAGAGCAATTCGTGTTTGTGAAATATCCCGGTGCTTCCGTGTGTATGGGGCTTTGCTCTGGGCACACACGCACGGCCAAAGATGTTGGAGGGCAGGAGCTTGTGCCAGCAAGGAAGGATCCCAAAGGATCCCTGAAACAGATCATGCCAGGAAAGAAAAGCAAACATTACACAGTCTTCAATGAAGTTCACCACAAAAAAAAAAAAAAAAAAAAAAAAAAAAAAAAAAAAAAATTTGTTTTGTTTTTCCCAGAGCTGGAAAGCAGCAAGTGCAGGTCAATACCACTTGGAAATGGCAAATCAATTTGCCTGTTTAACCGAGGAGGAACAAAGAGGGACAATGATAGAAGTCACTCACTAAGGGAAAACTTCATCAAACAACAAGCTCCAGCATTGAAGCCCAAACACATGAGCCCCAGGAGAAGAGAGCTTTAAAGAAGACAGCCATCTCCTGCAGGAATCCTAAGGGAAGGCAGGCAGCAAATAATTCATTTCTCCGGTACAAGGAGGACAGCATCTTCACCACTGTGCGAGGAAAGCACTCCTGAATTTGTTCACAGAGAAGAAGTACCTCCGCGCAGCAAAATACTGCCAGTACTGAATACTGCAGTTATTTACTCTGTACTCTGTCTTTATCTTGGCTTCTTTATCTCAGAATGTTCTTTTTCTTTATTCTCCTTAGCTTTAATTTTTTTTTATCTCCAATTTCAGAGCATGTAAAGAGCTCTGAATACCAATTCTATAACAAAATCATAGGAAAAGCCTCACATCTTCAAATAATTCCAGAAGTAAATATGAAGCATGGACACACAAACAGATATTCCTCCCTTCCCTCCAAATATGAAAGCCCATTATAAGAAGAAAACAAAAGCTTTGATATGTTTCCTATTTTTTAATCACTTCACAGATAGAGAGTCAGCCTTGAGAAGAATACATCCCAGATCTGGGAACTCAGAAACCTTCACCCACTAATGATTTTTTTTTTCTTTTTTTTTGGGGGGGTGGTGTTGGAGTGAGACGGGGAATACAAGTATTAAAACAGTTCTAAATGTTTTAATACCTGAATTATTGTTTGTATTTATGCGCAATCACTAATACTTATTCTGAAACTCTTTAAGAATTAAAGCTTTATTTGTGCAGCAAAGGACTAATTGTGTTTCTGGAAATCAGGGGGATCAGGACAAATAAATGAAGCAAGTTATTTCAAATGATTTAGCTGGAGACATTTATCAATGTGTTTCCAGACATTTTCTGCTAAAGGGAAACAAAATGCATTTAGAATTAAATATGCATAAATAAATATCCTAGAAAATATTTTAGAAAATAGTAGTCTATGTGAAGTTTTAAAGAAGTTTAGAAATGTTACAATGAGTTCTGTCCTTTTCAGAGCCTCTAAGTTTTACTGCAGCATGAACTGAATATTCAGGAAAGAACAGAAATCTTTTACAGATATTGCTTTAAAAAATTAATCCAAGGATATTAAAGAACAATCAAAGAACAATCTAAGTCAATAATTATTGACTTCTTCAGACCCCTGGATGATATCTGTAGCTCTTTCAAAATATGTCAAAATTGCTTTGACCTCTGAGACTTTTCCATATAAAAAAAAACAAGGTTCCGGGTTACGATTCTTGGTTAGGGCTTTTGTTATCATTGTTCGTCCCAGTTCTGGGGAAGACAACAAAGTTCATCCTTACTTGGAAGGAACTCCAAAAGTGTTTTGTGCTAATTCAGGTGCCGCAGGGTGGCTGCCTGTCAGGGAGCTTGCGTTGGTTGAGTAGTATTTGATGGCTCTTTAGTTACCTACGCATTACTGAAAAATGCTAGTTGTCAGTATTTATCAGATATAGATAGATAAAATAAGGAAGGGGGAGTAGTTTGTTTCACAAATTTGTAGAAAACAGCTACACAACTGTTGTAAACAAAAGATATACACGACAGATACATATATGATAGGATTTTACTCAGCCACCTTGAATTGTCAAGAAGTTACGAATGAGATTTTTCTCAACTTAACTGAGCCCTCTAAAGAGATGTTTAAGTCAGTGATGGTTGCTTGGGTTTCCTCAGGCCAGTGGAGGGAGCAAAGTCCTACCAAAAGGCTTGTCAGTTTGGCTGCGGGTGGGAGGAACTGAACCCTGGCTTGACCTACTTCTCTCCAGGGACTTTACCTGACTTTTCCATAGCCCAAGGTAAAAGGGAGGATCAACCACGGCTGCATGCAGAGCTCCCACCCTCTCTAGCTCTGTTTGATTTTAGTCTTAAACTAAGTTCTAAACTGGAGCAACATAAAGACGTTTGTCTTGCTAAAGAACATGTAAAAAAAAAAAAGTCTCTACCTGCAGCTAAATGTTCACAGTAAAAACACCAATGGCCACAGGATTATCTAAATTTCCACTTATTTTGGTTAATTAGATAATTAGATAATTAGCAACTGATTAGGGGTGTTGATTGCATCTTGTCCTCTCCCCAACACCCTTTGTCATGAGCTACAGCTCAAGAACTGCATGATGGCTACCGAAATAATCCTGCCATGCGACTCCTACGCAAAGCTTTGTAGATATTTTACCTAAGAAAGGGCTGCCTAACAGTTAATCCAAAAAGCACCTTAAGATTTCGAAAGAGTTATGGGCTAGATGACCTTGTTCTTCTCCCAGCTGTGGTTAAAATTAAGGGGGACAGTTAACAGTTTTATTTTGTTAGGCCTGGTTTTGACCATTAGCTTTGACTTTATCACAACTAATCAGGAGACAAAGGAGACACTCTTGATTACTGACATTTAAAACAGCACTTTTATAAAGTAAAGCCTTGCTACCAGTTTGTAGTCCCTTTTCTATTTGCTACTTTCTTGACATAGCAGTGCAACATATCCAGCAGATTTTAAAGATATCCCTGGGAAAGTTCCAAAAAAGCACTCCAGGAACATTTTTTTTTCACAACATAGAAGATGTTGTTTACAGCTTTATTTATTTATCTATGACCAGATGTTCCAGGGCACATTTGGGAACCTCATTCCACTAATTAAACATAAATCTACTTACATTACAGCATTTCTACAATAAAGCAATACTGTGAACTTAAAAAAAGAAAAAAAAAAAAATAGTACCTCACTCCCATTGCCCAAACAGTTTTTCAGAACAGGCTAAACAGGTCTTAACACATTAGGAACTTTTCTGGAAGCTATAGTATGAAGAAGACTAGCTCCTACCCTACTTTTAAGGCAGAAAGGTATGAAGAATTTTTTTAACTTTTTTTACATTCTCTGATATGAATATATTAAGGATAAATTGAGGACCATATTTGATCTTTGAGAATAACTGATTTGGTTGGAGAAGCTGGTCTATTAAGACTTTTTTTTTTTTTTTTCATTAATGAAGATAATCTAATAGACTACACAAAAAGTTGTATTGGATATTTGATCTTTTGTGTTACTCACAAAAGTGGAAAGTTACCTGAGTGCACATTCTTGGCTAAAAGACTCAGGTAAGTGAGAGAATTTTACTACTAGATTTTTTTTTTCCTAAATTGAGGCTAAAAAGGAAAAAAAAAAATGCAGAGCCTAAAATGAAATGAAAGGAACAGCAGTAAAATGCAGACTACCTGCAAGAGGACTTTGTCCCCCCATGTCACCAATACAGAGAGTAACTCTTAGGAACGACTTATTTTAAGAAAATTTACATATCTGCTTTATGGTTAAAATTTATACATCTGCTTTATGGTTAATCCCACCCTTAAAGCTGTACTACAAGGGCTGGTAAGGCTGTGAGGGCTGCAGCAGAATGAATGCTCCTAAAGATGCTAAAAATGTCGCCCATCTGCAGGAACTAGATCTGTGCTTACAAGCTGAAATGACAGAGACTGGGCCCCTAATCGTCAGGTCAAGCAGTTATTAAAAAGAACTGTGTGGCTGTACCCACAATAACCATGAAATTGGAAATCAGACAACATTTAGTATAATCTTTTTGGCTGGAATGTGTCGTATAGAAATCCCTGAGTTATCTGATTCATATAGCAATTAACACCAGATATGACACAAGTCCTGTGCTACACATCAGGGTGCCCTGTTCCTTTGGCTCACCATTATTTAGTTTACATTCGCATCACATCCCCATAATGAGTTGTAAGGTCACTTCTCTTTACCTTACAATAAATGTCAGGCATTTGGAATCAAAACAGCTTGACTCCTTAAAGCATCTTATCACTTGTCAGATATAAAGTTCTCTTAACACCTTAGTCTAAACAAGGTCCAGTTTTAACACATTAGCACATCAGAGGGTTTTTACTCTATTATCTAACTAACCAAAACCAGCTGCACTTTCTTTTGTCTTGAAGGTAAAATTATTCACATTGCAATCTATTCTACTGCAGCTGTGGAGACTCCATTTCAGAAACTGAGTCCCTGTTGACTTGCATTACTAAAATTGTTGGGAGCTCAGAGGAAAGGAAATAAAGCCTATACTTTAAAGATGGGATCGGCAAAGAGGAGGGAGTTCTTGTTTGTTTTTTTTGTTTGTTTCCTCTTGCTTATCAAGGTTATATCAATATGTAAGTGCCTACTTGAGGAGTGAGGGGTGACACAATCATTGAAATGCAGATTTCGGTGTCTATCTCTAGTTGAGGACCTAAGACTTGGGTACAACCTTTACAGAAATATCAAGCCAGCAAGGATATCAGTCCACTCTCCTGAAAACCAGGCATCCTTGGACCATAGAGAGGTTTGTCAACACTTATTTTAAGAATGCCCAATAATCCCTAGGTCATAGAAAGAATGGAAAGAGCAAGAGGTGTTGAAATATAATTAAAGTATATCTGATTTGAGACCCAAGGACAAAACATGACAAACACTGATTTAATTTAATTCTCTTACAGTACCTAAGCAGACATCTCTGTACTTAGGACAAATTATTTAATCATGTAATATATTCACAGGATGTTTGGGGTTCACATAAAACTTTGGTATGAAAGGTAGCCAGTAACTACTGGCATTGGAATTTCTCATTTTTCATGTGAATATTCACACATAAAATGCAAGTTTTACTGAGGCTGATGAAGCATATCCTCTGCATACAAATCCACTAATCTTAGTACAACTGTGCTTGAAAGTTTGCCAGCAGCTGACATGGCCATCAATCCAAGGCAAAGGGGTAGGAGAGGTCTGTTGATGTGCAATGCAGTGCTTTAAGTGCCATTAATGAGTACAAATACGAGCAATTCTGAACCCATACTTTTTTTCTGGAAAAAAAAAAAAAAAAAAGTGAGGATGTGAGTGCTGCAAGCGCAAGCCCCCTTTTGGTAATATATGGACACTTTTGTTGATGTTTAATATTGATAAATGTTAATGACTTAGTGATTTGAGAGATAAACCCACTCATTTTGGAACTGCAGTTGAATGAGCCAGACAAAGTGATTATCACCTATGGGATCTGTCACTAGTTTGTACCTACCAAACTGCTTAACAGGGATATTAGCCTAACCATAAAAGGCTGCAAAAGGACTTCTATTGCAAACACAGCCATAGCATATACCTACCATAGTCTAGTTGCCATGCACCTTGGATTGCTAGGGAAAAAATCATTAGCCTTAGCAAAACGCTACACACTTGATTTAGTGCTGTGCTACTGTAATGGTTCAGCTCCACTCAATGTACCAAAAGCCAGGCAATAGGAAGACAAAATACATATTCTATATATATTATGTAATAATATAATATAGATATGCTTTTGCTTTATATAATCTAATAATCACAGGAGACTAGCGCTCAGAATTGTGCACAATTAACAAAAATAAGGTCTTGGAATGCATTTGGTCTTCCTACACACTGCACAAAAGAAAAAGCACATCAGAAGTGGAAGAGAAGGTGGTGGGAGGACAGGACATGTATTTCATCATTCTCCATGTCCAAAGAACCCAAACAAAGAAATGAAAAAGGAAGATGCATTGAACTTTAAAGGAAGAGAACAAAGAAGAAAAAAAAAAAAAATAGAGAGAATAAAGGGAGAGGCATTTCCTCAGATTATATGCAAACAGGAGCAAGGTGAAAAATTAAGTGTCAGCAATAGGACAAGAACCTTAAAAAAGTTTTATTAGGCAACCATGAAGCATCTGACTTATCTCTGTGTAGATAAAACTGAATATTCAGGATGAATACTCTTTCAGCCTAACCAAGTAGGTAAGACAATAAACCTTCTCACAAATAAAAGCCTTCTGATCATAGATAGATAAGAAAAGAAAAAGGAGTGTGGAAATAATATATGTACTAATTAATCTCATAAGCAGAGGGGAGAGTGCTCCTTTTTGCACTTAATCAAAATACTAAAACAGCCTGGTCTGCAAGATGTCTTAAAAGGACTTCCAACTATTACCAATAAAGCTTACCTTTGGTTAAAGAAAATTCCTCAAAAGAGAAATCACATTAATAATAATTTAAAAGCATGTTTAAATTAGGCAAAAACATAGAAATTTAAGGCATCTATATTCCAAAGTGCTTTTTAGTACACAATAATTTTTTTTTAGTATGATTTCCCTCAGTTCCATGGAATTCACCTCTGGTTAAAGGCTGTGACTGGCAGAACTAACTGAATGACTAACGGAATGACTATAAGATAAGACTATGAGAAAAATCTGGACGCAGAAAGCCTTCCTTATTGCCGGCAGACTGATTCTTGTGAAGAAACATAAATTGATTTTGTTGAATATTGGTAGACTTGTTTTCACATACCAAAAAATTTCTCCTTGTGAACTGGTATTGCTAAACGTGATTTGTAAAACAGGTCCACAGGGTACCTGTCAAAGTGAAATTGGAACAGGGAACACATTTTACAGGAAAACTGTTTAGTTAAAATATGGAGTAGAAGAAGTTTCATATCCCCTTCTGTCTTCAGTTATCACTGCAAGTTGAAATTATGATCTACACCTGAGATTTTTATCGAAAAGATTTCTTATTGTAAGTAGAAAGGACTGGATTTGCTTCATTCCATGAGGCCTTGAAAAGCAGAGCTATGCCAGTGAATGTGACAAGTAGTGTTTCTCTTGAAGTGATAAAGGAGGTCAAGAAACAAAATGCTCAATTGCCTGTGAGGAGAAGCACATGGTGAAGAGACACAAACAGATATTTTCTTGCAAACTGTATATGTATGTGGCAAAAGAAATGGTAAAACAAAAAAAGCAAACAAACAAAAAGAGAACAATTTTCACTTTATGAAAAATGATTTGAATATGGGAGATGGTTCTTGCTTTGGTACTCTGCATTACAAAGATAAATTATGTAATTAAAGGTATTTTGTTTGGGGCAAATTGAGTTCACCTATGTTTACACATTAGAAACAAGACAAAGCAATGGTATCTGCAAAGAAACGAAAACAATCAAGATTTTTTTTTTTTTGTGGTGTGAAACACCACCAGTTGTGAGGCAGGTCATGAAACGTTCGATATTAAAGGGAACTATCAGCAAGTAAATGACCTTGGGATCCTTCACACTGCAGCTCCAGTACTTATATATTTTTTTGGAAACAGGATTTATGATTATGAAGAAAAAGTGGATATAAGGTCAGCTGAACAGGAGCAGATACTGGGAGATGCCTCTATAAAAATTCTAAACTAGCTCCAGCTGATATAGGGAAATATCAGTGCAACAAAAAGCTTCTGGGTGTTGGAGAGAAGATAGCACTTGTAACAACAAATAAATCCATGTAATTAACAGGGGCACTCTAATTGACTCAAAATTTGTATTTAACACTCATCAAGAAGACATTTGCACAAGTTACTGCATCACGAACGGGAAAAATAATATTGCTTAGTAACTATTTATTTTAGAAAACGTATGTCTCCTTGTATGCAAAGTCTTTATTCCAGATTTCTCTTTGACTCTCTACACCTGAGACAGTGTGTATCAAGCTAGTTTTTTTTTTTTTTCCTTTTTCCAATCTCTGCAAAGAATCCATTATTTAAAAGGACCTTGTTCTGAAAATGAATCTGGCATAGTATATATACATATATAAACAAGATGGCTTTTCAAATAATATATAAACCCATTAGCTTTAAAACAGAAAGTATTATTTGATTAACATGACATCTGTATTAGTAAAATTAGCAATTACATGCATAAAACAGACAACATCTGAAATGGTTTTGTATGTGATATTGATTTAGAAACAAAAATCTCTAATATGTGCATGAAAATTAACCGTAATGTTCTGAATGCATGCTGGTACCTTGCACACAGAAATGCTTAGAAGCTGTATTGCCTTTGGACCATTGAATGTTTGTGTTATTGCACTGTGCAAGCTGAAATTGCAAGTATGTATTACTCAGATACACAGCACAGTTTTTCAAATTCAAGTCTTGTGGTGCTCAAATAAATCAAAAAATAATAACAATAAATTCAAAGTATGGTGTGCACAAATTATTGTAGAAGGAGCAGCAGAAGCAGCAAGTGGTTTTATCTGGTGAAACAAATCAGTGAAAGGCTAGTGAGCCCTAGCATGACAATACTCCACCTTCAATATAGATAATATAAATTTGCTTCTGTTTCTGCAATGTGATTCTATATTGGATTCTACATAAACTATGCTGTAAAATTAGAACTGTGTTTTCAGAATTCCTTGCCCTTATGCTATGGAATCTCACTTCTTTGCATGAGTAGATCCAGCAGAGGGACAAGATCCATCTTCTGCTAGGCTCTGTGAAGTGGGAACACCTTGCCAGCTACAGGTAGTGCAAGGGCCTTTGAAAGTTTGCCAGAATCTGAGCTGTTAGGTATGAATCAAGATGACAAAAGGAGGGTGAGATTTATGAGACTGTGAAGGAGTATTTTATCCAAATAAAATAAATATCAAATGGGTTTGTGTTGACAGTTTGAGAAATTAACAGATACATAGCTATTGTAAAGTTAGCTTTCCTGTTGGTACTATAGAGACTATTTTGTTGTTGCTGAATACTTTTAAATGACACAGACTTCCAATAGCTCATCATTTCTCAGCTAATGATCTCCTTTAGCTGTCAAACCAGAAGCTTTCTGCATGAGACAATTTATTACTTGTAGTTGCAGTTGTAAACTCCCTTGTAAAAAAAATTGCTCCCTTATTGTAGGGAATATTCTTGTTCTAGACGAACAAACAACAACAAAAAAAAAAGTTCTTTAACATATACGACCCTGCTGAGCTGTTGTTTCAGTCAAAAAAAAAAAAAAATTGATGCATACCCATAACTGTGTTTTAGACACTTAAGTGACTCCACTATACTCATATATAGTGATAATCTTGCCTTTTGTGTACTGCTGCTCTTTTCACAGAGAATGTAGAATAAGATCCCGCATCACATCCCGTCATCACATCCCAGCGTGAAAAGTTTGTTGCCAGAAGCAGTTTTCTTCTAAAGAGCATTTGGGAATAAAATATGACTGATACAGAAATAGGACTGAGGTTTTGAGGTATTAAATGGCTTTGCAAGGCATCAAAAAGTAAAGCCTGACTGTGCAATACAGTAGTCCCACAAGCAAGAGCCATTCATACTTACAATGACTATGAGATGGAATTAGGCCCAGGTACAGAAGAGAAAATCTCATCATAATGAAAGAAATACATCTTATATGAATTTCAATTTCAAAGACAAGACATGGGTTCTGCTCATGTAGACTTTTTGGTCATGAGAGAAACCCTATTAACTATCCTTAATGAAAGAGGTGCTGCAGGGCAGGATGGACTAGAAACAGGGGTTGTGTTTTCTTACTAGAGATGATAGCAACAAAGGCTTTTAAGTTACATGAACACATACACACACAAAAAGCAATTTTTATGAATTATCAGCCTGATTTCCTATGAAAGTAGACCTGACACAATATCACCCGTCTTGCCTGTGTATACATCCCTGTCTCTTTATAGGTTGTGAATCTGTTGGCCAATTCCAGTAAAACTTTAGAGGCGTGAAAAATCTCAAGACACTAAGTCTCATTAATTTCATGAAAATTGGCAAATGGGCAGAGTGAATAGATCCAAATTTGTTGGATCTGGACAGCAGGAAAGGCAGTTAGGGGAGCTCTGACAGGTTATCAGACATTGGAGAAGCCATAAGGAAAGAAGCTTATGGGTAAAGGTGACTGTTTTTCTAATGTAAACCAAACTACACCTTTAATGATGAGGCACAACTGATTCACTAAATATCTTTCCTACTGTGGCACAAAGCTATTGACACTTGATATCCTAGAGTGGCAAATAACTAAAATTGTGAAGTTCCTTCTTGCATGTATATATGCTACACTTCTGTAACAAAAAGACACTGAGATCTTGCACTTATCTATGTTGAATTCAATCTTTTTAATATCATTCACTCAGAATGTCCTAAAAAAGTAAAGAATGCAAAGAGTGCTAATGACATCTGTTGATAAGGATGGGAAGAGAAAACAAGAATCACTGAGGAGAACATAATCTGAAATTGTTGTTTTTGAAAAAAGGGAGAAAAACATAAAACAACACAGCTCAAAAAGAGCTGCAGATGAGAAGACTTACAACACACAAGAAAACATGAAAGATTGATCTTTCTTCAGCAAGCAGAGCACTAGAGTGCTGTGCTGCATTAGAGCAGCAAGGAAAACAAGTTACTGGAGGTTTGGATAAAATCTTATACAAGTTGAACTGGAGGCACAATTTATTCTATTACATAATTTGTTAATTTAGTCAATGCTAAGAAGATTTGTGAGATACACTACAAAAATGTTTTTGATTTGAGCATATTTCCACAAATAGTTGATGGAAAACACTAACAGAAGCTTCACTTTTGTCTTTAAAAGGAGCTAAAGAACTCTGATTATCAGCAGAAAATATGAAAGTGTACCAGTTGTAACAAATTGATAAAAAAAAAATGAGCCTGCTTCAAATAATTCAAAATTGAGAGTACTTCACAACTTCACAATATTCATTTGATATGTGAATGCATGTGCAAACAAATATAGTCATGGAAGAAGTCGCAACCCCTTACCAAAATACCAAAAACCTTAGAGAAGTCTAGGAATGGCATATATATTAACATATACTTCTCTTCAAGCACTACGTACATACATATATGTGTGTACACTTGGATCCAGATATACATAATAAATTCAAGTATTTATAAATGAGAATTTACTTATTTATTTTCTTTTGGGGAAGAGGAAACACACAAATAGTGCAAATCTTTAAACCAGTCCAGACTTTAAACAACAGGAGAAAGACCAAACAGGTCTTTTAAGTTCCTCTGAAGCACTAGTTAATATTTCCCAAGATTTCTGACACCTATCTGTTAGATTATGGGTTACCACATATCTTTCACACACAGACTGCGGCTACCACGCTTTTATTTCTTGAAGGTGCTGCAGAGGGTAGATAGTGCTACCTGCAAGAGATGTGGACTATGCAGTGCCTGCTCTACTGGGTGCCTGTGAAAAGGTGATTAGGTCACTAAAAATCTCGTATATTCTGTTTGAAATAACTGCTGTCAGGTCAGGTGGCACCTGGAGTCCTCCCGCATGGGCACAACCACTTATTTCCCCACTTTGCTAACTCCTGTCTTAGATATATGTTAATCAGCTTTTATTAAAGATTCCTTGGAATCTGGTTTGCAAGGCTTAACTCCTCCAAAGAATGGTACAAACAAAAGGGCTCTACTATCCGTCAGCTTTTGGGGCTAAAACATGAAAACTCAGGGGAAAAAAAAAAAGTCCTTTGCATAAAATTGTTTCAAAGGGAGCTGGAAGCAGTTAGGACACTGCTCTTTTAGCTCAGACTAGACTGTAGTCACACCACGTGAAAAAAACTCATACTGATTCCCAGGTGCCAATGCCTGAAAGGAAAAAAGGCTAAAGAAGGTAGCGGATAAGTAAGGGAGTGCACTAAACAGTGTGGCAAGGATTACAAACCCTGGGAAATGACAGAAAAATTTATTTCTCCTTCATCTTAGAAGGATTATAAACATGTACCTGAGGATTAGCTAGCAATAGATTTCCTCCTGTCCCATAATTAGTAGATCTTTGCCAGTTTGTGGAATAGAAAATTAAAAAAAGAAAAAAAAAGGAAGAAAAGATCATGGATGTCTCAATCAGCCAGGTTGTTATAAGGGTCCCCACACACCTTAAATGAAAATACTTCCACTTTCACAGCAGAACGTCATTGGGAAGAAAGGGAAGGGTTTCTTTTAGAAGAAAGGAAGGTGTTCTCCATTTCATCCCGCAGAAGCATTTAAACCACAGTTTAACCTCAGTGGGTCCCAAATGATCGAAAAAAAGAAAAAAAAAAGAATCTACCTTTTCTTACCCACATTTCGGCCTGACTTAGTTGTCTTTTTTTTTTTCCTCTTGGATACATCACCCTCTGGACATTCCACTCAAACTGGGCAAATAGTAAATACTGCATTCGGAGCATGATTTTTTGCTTGATGCCTAGTACACCTGTAAATATCAATATTGCCTATCTTTGTTATGACACCACCAGTCTTTTCCATCTCCTATGAAACGTTACTTAGGGCCATTTCCGTGGCCAGCTCCATGATCCAGGGAAGTCACAGCCGACCAGTAGGAGCAAGAGCAGCAAAGATGAACTTTGTGCCAGCACAACATCCTGCTGAAAAGAAAAGCCAAGGGAGGAAACTGCACTCAAACAACACGGGGAGCAAGAAACTTTGGGAAGACCCTAAAAATAAACATAACGGCTCAATGTGTGCCCCTTTAACCAAATCAATGTTCCTACCGTGTTGCTGCAATTCAGTCTCCTCTTCCACTTCCCTGCCTGCCTCCCTCTGCTGTGGCCCGTCTCTCCCAGGCCTGGAAAGACCCTTATGTGTGTGTGTGTGTGGCATAGAAGTAATAAATTAAGGAACACTACTCAAAGAAGCAAACGCTTCCGACAAGGCTATATATTATTTATTTGATGCCATCAGATTAATCATTGTTCTTTGTCTTTCAAGATATTGCTTTATAGCTGTCTGCTGTATGCTTTAAGAAAAATGAAGATATTTTGTTATAATAACAGCTTTTAGCACTTGCACTTTACATCTTCAAAGTGCTTTACAAGCATTATACCACATAAATTCCTGTGTGTAGATTAACCCCCTTGCAACAAGCATCTTTTGAGACATGCAGCACATGGCTAATACAAAGGCTTTCACAGCCTATCCCCTATTTTCATTATATTTAGGGCAAACTGTCTCCAAAAGCAGCCTCAAGCATCATTGTTTCGACTCTTTTTTTTTTTTTTTTTTTTTTTTTTTTTTTTTTGTGAAAGGCAGAAATAATCTGTGTGAGATGGTCATGCTATCTCTGCTCTTTAAAAGAGGGCAAATGCAGGAAGCCCCCAGCGTTCACTCCTGGATCCTTTGACTAAGCCTCCTGCTGCAGCCAGAGAAGAGGGGCCACAAACCCATCCCGAGCCACTACTTCTGTATCAGGTATGACAAAGAACTATTGAATGGGTAGACTGATATTTTCTGGTACTTATAGGTGCAAAACACAGGATTCAACTCATAGAATATTAGCTAGACTTTGTAAAAGGAGAATTTCTGTTATTGATTCCTGTGTAACTCTGGGCAGCCCACTGCCATTGTGGTGCCTCTCCTACCATTATCATTTCCAAGAAATAAAAGCAGCAATACCTCCAAACCGGAAGACCCTGAAGGCCCCAAAACCAACATATTTGTGTCATTTTTTTCACTGAAATATATACATTTGTCCCATCTCAACATATCTCCAGATACTCTTCCTTTACTTCTCTTTAAATGGATGGGAAATTGTCCCTTCAGTTCCCTTAATTCCACAGCAGAGTAGATGCATCTATGGCATGCACTAGGAATTTTAACATCAGGTACCATCTTGCTTTGTTTTTAAGTAAGAAAATATTGATCTATCTTGTGATCAGGCTTCATATTGGTCCCAAAATTGCAAATACTGTCAAGATCCCTGAGTCAATGCAACATTTCTCATTTCTCTGTATCTTACGTAGCTTAACGTCACCTGAGTTCAAAAATACTGTTATTTATTATTATCTGTATAAGGGTGCTGTTTGGAGGTCACGCGCATCTCATCTCGTGTTATGTCATTTGACAGACCTACAGCACTAGCAGTGTATGCAATACGTCGTACCAGTGATCCTGTACATCTGGATACCGCCTATACTGCCACATTCAGCCCTGGCCACAACTTGGTTCCACTCTGAAGGTGCTTCCAGGCTGCACCCAGCTCTTTCCCAGTCCCCATCAAAGCTGGGATTGCTATGCTCTCATTAGCATTGACAGCCAAGGTTTTAACTGGGACACCCCTTGTTTCTCCTGGCATCTGGTGGCATGGGCTGAGTAACCCCTGCTTTGTTTCTGGGAGGTACTGAGAGCAACCAGCATTTACAGGATCAGTAATGATAAAAGCAAAGCTGCAAACCACACTATTTTACTCTCAGTCTCATGTGGTAGTCACAAGATATTTTACCCCTAATATCTTTTATTTCTATGTCAGTCTAAAACTACTCACCCAGGAATCCACTCAACTTGTGCAAACACTTCTTTTTTTTTTTTTGGAGTAACTAATACAGGCATTTTGTGGACCAAATTTAAGGAGTAATGTTGAAAACAGAGACATAAATATCTATGAGAGTGGCTTTTTTTGGTAAAGTTTATAGAATTTTTTTTTATGTCATGTAATTGATTTAAAGTCAGAGTAACTCATCTGATTTGGCTAACTTATTGAATACTACTATGACTGAGTGGATCTAAAAAATTTTTTTTTTTTCTTTCTTACATTACAAGACCTTGATGATGAACTCCCATCACCTACAACAAATCAATAAATATCTAAAATATGAAATCTAAATCTATAAACTTCATGCAAGGCTCCTTGAAGTTTGTATCTATGTAGATGGTTACTAGCACTACTCAGAGGAGAAATTACAGCTGTTTCACCTAGATTCAGAAGTAGATAAATCAATCTCAGGGTTTTCAGCAGCTTCAGAGAAAAACAGACAGATAGCTATAGCTTTCAAATAATTGTCTAGCTAAAAGGAGAAAAAATACAGATCAGAGAGGAGCAACATTATAGTGGGACTATTTGGTTAGTAAAAGAGAATGGTTAACAGTTTTTATAGCTCTTTTAATTTCAAACATAGCCTTGTTCACCTGACACACTTAAACCGTCACAGTGGCAAGTTTTCCTGTCCCACTCCTCCCTGTGCAAGCTTTGGATCACTGGGCTTGTGGTCATACTTTTAGTTAGCACAACGAAGAGTTTATGAAGAGCCTGCTGTCCGAAAGGCTGGTATCAGAGCATTTCCCTCCTCTTGACTTTCATCTGGTAATTAAATTTTTCTACTTAGGTGTTCATGCTGTGCTTTTGTTCTCAGAAAAGCTAATGAAATAAGTGTCCTCTTAGAAATGCTTCAGTGTCTCCCAGAATAAGATTAAATGAAGGAAAGAATATGGATAATGGCTGGGGAAGAGGGGCAGACCCTCCAGGTGCTGGGAGAGCGTACGCAGGAGAAGAGCCCTCATCACTCACCCATCAAGCTCGTGAGCTCATAGCAGGGAGCTGTGGGAGCATCTATCTATTTACCTGCCAATCTGTCAGTCATATAACAACCCAGGTGAGCAACCCCTTGCTTAGGAAGATAGACAAAGTCCAGACCCTGCAAATGGACCCTCCAGACACATGGAGGCAAGAGGAGATGTTCAGACTACACTGAAAGATACCTCTGCCAACATTTTTTTTTGAAAAAAGAGAGAACTTGGGAGTGACTAGGATATTTAGGATATTAGGATATTTTGTTCTGGGAGAGCAGCATAGATAGCTGCCTTATCACATGCAGTGATCCAAATATCACTCACTGAGGCTTTAACAAGTGCTGACTGTGCAAGAGTTTCACATGCCTGGACAAGAGAAAGTTTTTATACCTGTAACTCAGGGGAAGAAATAGAGAAAACTAAATATGTTGCCCTAAGGCAGCATTTGAAGTTTGTTTGAAAAGTCTGCATTACCAGCATTGTTACTTCTGTACTTGGATCCTGTATTACTTGTTCCAGCTTTAGACCTCTGTCTTTCCAATGACCTCAGAACTGTTGTTTCAGATACATAACAAAAAGAATAATTGAAAGCAAAATTTGTAAGTCCAAACATGCTTCCTCTAGTACCAGCTAATTACTTAGCTAACTTTGATGAATAGGAAGCTGGGAGCTATAATATCTTGACTTTCATTTAAAAATAAATAAATAATAGTTTGATAAGGATTCATTTTGCAGAGAAGTGTGATGACTTTGCTTTAATTCGAGTTATAACTTTGAATTTTTTTTTTTTTTTCTCTTCTAAGGCTGTCTCTCTGACATTTGTACAAAGCATATATCAAGGCTGAAAATCAAACTCCTAGGGAACTGGCCTTCATTGGATTATTACTCCTCTGTACAAAAGTACAAAGGTACAATTTAGATCTTCTATGTGTATTTAATACCATTATCTTTGTGACTGGTTTGGCCTGAGAAATTCTGTGTTAATCTGTTTAACTTGGCATGGTTGATGGATTGAGACAATCTTCTTTCTGATAGACTATCAAATAACCAGAAAGCGGCAATACTGAAGACTTTGGTCACTACTGAAATTGATGCATAATAACTCTTCTGCCATTGTTAACCAATTTACACAGTTTAAAAGCATTTACTTCAGTTTAAGGGGCAAAAGAATACTGGATCAAATCCTTCCTTATGATATTATTTGTTGAGGAGTTTGCATTCATTACCCTCCAGTGTGTCTAAAGGCTTAAAGCTTGACCAAATAGTACTCTCTGATGCTTTCTTCTTTCCAAACCTCAAGTACTTCACAGTTCATGTGACCATAACCAGGACCGTGAATTTCCCCTTGTACTGATATTTAGGATTAGAAACCACGAAAGCTGGCATCTTACTGCATGTATGCAAGTACATATATAATTATGAGAACACAACAGAAAGAGCCACATCACAGAAAACAATGGACTACTGGATCCATGAAAAATCAGACCTGATGTAGTGATGGGTTTATTGTTGCAGAGGGTGAAAAGCTGGCACCAGCTGAACTCCAGTCAATTATGAAGGACAACTTGAAACAGAGATTATCAACTAAACCGCAAGCATATTTTCAGTAGCTTTTCTACTAACAATGAGAAATAGCTTGCAAACAGAATCATTCTACAGATTTTCAAATTGTGAACACAGCTTAAGAAAACTCTCTTCCAGGCTGACCAGTCGGAATAAATCAGTCAGCTCATGGATGACCTTTCCTTACAGCGAGAGGTCTGGTTCCTCCCTTCTCGACGCTGGATGGATCATTGGTGCCCATGAAACCACAGGCATAAAATTATATGAGAAGTCACTCATCCCAAGCGAGCAGATTTGGGCCTGGCATCCTGGAACTGCTAAAAAAAATTGTATCACTAGTCCCTTGAGTATTGTTATCTATCCTGCAATGGTCATGTGTTCATTGTTCAATCAATCAGTGCTTGATTGATTAACAACAAATTTTAAGGAAATAAAATATTTTTATAGCATCTTTCCTTCAAAGAGTCCTCAGCTGCCTGGTACATTGAGAAATGATGTTGTGGACTGCTAGAGAGAGATGTCATCAGAGACACCAACACAAACCTGGCCCTACAAGAGCTGTCTATGTCTCTCTCACCGAGGCTAACCCTCAGTACACTCGGGTGATCTTTTAAAGTTACAGTAAGAGTTTCCAAGTTATAAAAAATGGCAAATGGGGAGGGGAAAAATCTAAGATTCAAATTATTCATATAGACAAAATAAGGGGAACCTGTAATCAAAACATAACTTAAATATGCCTACTTTATGTGATGCATTACCCTTTCTGTGTTGCCAGACCCAACATAGGATGGGATGTTGGACAGGAGTCTTGTCTGTGGTCAGCATGAATAGAGGCTGAGATAAACCCTCCAGGCACCCTGAGCTGTTATCTTGCTGCTCTGGTTTATACTTCAATAGAGCTTTTACAGTTTCAAACCTCAAAGGTGCAGCATATCAGGAACTTGTAAGTTTGACCAACCTTGACCTGAAAAATAATCAAATAAGATGATAGAAAAGAAGCACTGGATTTAGATAGATAAAACACATAAAACTGAATGAGAAAGCATCTGGACAGATATACATAAAATAAGAAGACAAGACTTAACCATCTCTACTCTGGGTTCTCAGTTCAAAACCTGAGGAGACACCATCAAGGAGAACCTGAAGAATAAAAGAATTGTAATTTATAAGTGGACTGAAACACGGTTGCATAATATAGCACAGATTAATACAGCTTGCTTTAGAATAAGCATGTACAGAACTGCAAATCTCCAATTTCTACAGAGAGATAAGCGTTTCTAGTGAAGAGTCATTTGCTTCTCTACCTGGCAGTATTATGCATTAATATTTCTGACTGGGGTAAGGGGATGACAAAGGATCTGATGTTAATGTCAGTGCAGAACTCTCCACACATATTTTAAAGTACTTGTTCAGCATTCCTCAGGATCAGATCCAAATTATTTAAACATTCTCTCAATCAAAAAAAAAGAAAAAAAGTGCAAATTGCACTTGCCATTAGCACGCCCGAGTTTGGGTGAAAAAAAAAAAATGTCTTTGGCCAGAGACACTAATGACATACAAAAAGGCCAAACTTGTTACCTTTAGTATTGTCAGACTCAGAGGCCGGGTTGAGGGATTGGGAATCCACTTTTTTTTTTTTTTTTTTTTTCAGAGCTTTGAGTGTTTGAATGTGAATGTGAATTGTGCAAAGAGGGATGAAGAGCTGCTATTTCTTCACTCTGGGTTGGTGATAGACCCCATATTCCATTGCAGGATTGAGATGAAAAGCGAATCTCCCTAGAAAATATGTTTCTAGGCTGGCTTGTGTGGAAGTGTACTCAGGACTTGATATGTTATCAGAATTATTCTATTTCAGGGCTGATGTCATGGCATTTTATGTTACCACTCTCTGAATTATTAGCTACGGTTCGGTTCTTCTTCACACATTTCATAGATTTCCTTTAGTTCTGAAGAAGCCATGGCACTGCTGTTAGTCCCTCAGGAACAAAAAGAAGAATCAACCATTCTTTCAGATGCTAATATTACCAAAAAAAAGGGGAAAAAAAAAATCTCTGAATTATAATGAACTAACTTTCCTTAGACTGGTTTAAGTTTTCCTCAGCTCAGAATCTATTACTGACTGTAAAAAGGGAGGGAAAAAAAAAACCAAAAAACAAAAAACCTTCTAAAGAGATATAAACACCCTTTGGGAATACTTCATCTGACACACATAAATAGATGTGCTGCAGTTGCTGCACTGCGTTCCCCGGGTAAAAGGCAGCCCTGCGTGAGATACGTCTTGTGCTTTGGTTTTGTCTCCCCTTCTCACTGTCTCCTCTGCAAGTCGCTTTACAGGCTTCAGACACAAAGCTCCCTTAGAGATCTGGCTCTGTTATCGTCACTTCTATTATTTTGCAGGAGGAGGCTGATCTTTTCACTTGATCATTTGTCTTGGTGAGGGAGGTCCTGATATTCATTTATGCTAAGGCCACTTTGGAGTGCTCTGTGTATTGCGGTGTTAAAATCAGCCTAGATAACATTTGTACTCTCTTTAAAGTACTTCTCTGTCAGAACAGTGTAAAATAGCTGTAAAGTATGTGGAGATCAGGTTTACCATGTTCTGATTATGTATTGTATTTTGATTAACTAACAACGATCGATATCTTGTGAAAATGCCATCAACATTAAGAAATCACACATAGATATACCAGAGTAGTCCATAGATATACATATGTGTATCTGTCTATCTATATGTACACACACCCATACAACACTAAAAAGTGGATCATCTGATTCAGGTCCAATAGCAGTCACAGTTATGTCAGAAATTATGTCAAGAGTTAGGCCTAAAAGGGCGCTTAGAATGTGAATTACAGGGAAATAAAAAGCTCTGATATAAGAATTTATCATTAAGTATTACAGAGAATGTCTTGGCTTCTTAATTATGTGACTGTATCAACAAAAGGGAGGAAATGTACTAAGCAGTTGAAGCCAGACTGTGTAATTTAGAGGCAAAATTCAGGTTGTCAGTTGCCCATGGAAAAAAAACAAAATCATGAAATCTGAGCAGATGATTATATCAGTAAATGGCATAGGTATGCATAAATGTGTAACATCAATTCCCTATCAATAAAAAATAGGGTTTGTGAGCTGAGTGCCCAAGATCTCACTATAGACAATTAAAAGGTCAAATCAGTTGTTTCGAGTGCCATTTCGAGACGCCTTTACATATCCCTTTACTACTTGGAAAGTCTAAAGATTTCTCATGGACTCATATCTATCAGCCCTGAATGATGTCTCAGATACCCTATGACATCTAAAATTCAATGAATGCCTCTGTGGGCAACTGTCAAAGTTTATGGATTAATCTGGTTTTACCAATCCTTACACAAACCAGAGATTGCTTTATTTGTAAAGAACCAGAACTCATTGAACTCATTGATCTCTCTCTCTCTCTCTATATATATATATCTTTAAGAAAATAAGTTTTTGTATTTTTGGTACTCACAGAGTTTTTTTTGTTTTTTTTTTTTCCATTAGTGTTGTACAGATTTTACCAGCTTTAAAATCAAGGGCAGCTTTCTCATGTGGTTCTGTATTACAGGATTTGCTGTTGGCTATTCATGCACCCTGATTCCCAGAAGCAGCAGCAGGGCCTGGGCATGAGAAGATAGCCGTGTCTGTCCTTAGAGATTATCCCTGTATACTTTATGCACTCAACTCCAGATATGCCCTAAACAAAGAGCTGACTTACAAACATTAAAAGGATTCTACAGTAAATGTTAACAGAGCTGATCCATCCCAGTGTTTAATATCATAGGTAAGAATAGCATGGGGTCCTTTTATTAGCAAGTGAATTTCTTAATACTATACAAATGACATTTAGAGAAATGAATTGCCTGCTATTCTGTGGGGCTCCCATTAAAGAAGCTGCATCTCATGAGGTTACTCTGTGGCAAAGTTCCTAAAAGGATTGGTAGGAAGCATGGAGAGAGTGAATAAACTTTGCAGGAACTACTTTTAGTAATGACTGCAGGTGATTAAAAAGACTAGCGGTATCTGGTATTCTCTAGGTCTAACAGTATTTTAAAAGCATGCAACAATGGAGTCAATTGAGCTATAATTGAACATACTAGCTGGCCCCTGGATTATCAAATAGCTTCTATGCAATGGAGGAAGTAGAAGTTAAATAGCATCTCAAAAAGTCCTTAAAGATCTTTCCTATTGGCAAAGTTAGCCTTTATTAAATAGTAATGGTTATGACAGATATAACCCAGAAGCCTTTTCATATCTGAAAATGTAACCTTGCAAACCCAATAGGTTTCAGCCACTGTGTTCATGCAAACGTGCAAGACCAAATAGCTGCTGAACTCAGTACTGCAGGGAGCGTTCGAACACGGGCTCCAGGACGGCAGGTCCAGCGCAGGGAGCAGTCACTGCTCTCGGCCATCTGCAGTGAGATCTAAAAAATGAGGAGAAACACAGCATTTGTGAGGAAAGGATAGTCAGTCCAAACAGCAATGGCCGCTATTTTTATCCAGGCTCTTACTAGAGCTTTCTTTCTCTGCATATAACTGTTGAAAGTGCAGGTTTCACCTCGGAAGATAAGTATCTGATTTTTGTAAAAATCTAGCATGGGATTAGGTCACTTAACTGAAGTATTTGCTGTGTGTCCACATCTTAGGGTTTAATGAAACAGCCTTTTCTGTGTAAGTCCCTAAATTCCCTATCTGTTCCAAGAAGAGAGATAAATGGTTTGAAGGCCATCAAAGAAGGCCATGCACCCCTATCTGAAGTACTTAAACTTAGTGAATAAGAACACCTCTGGAGGATTTCACTGTTGCTTACCTCTTTCCACTGATGACAAAGTGAATTCAGGTACTTCAGAAAGACTATTTAATTGGAGTCTTAAATCGTAGGTAGGGTTACTGCCGCCTTTGGGTGAGCTGCATCCCACAACAAGCACTTTGATATACAAATTGCAGTGCATTGGTGAGCAGGAAAAGAACAGCTACAGTTACTCTAACAACAAAGAGAAAGGAAGAAGTACAGATAAAATATTCATAGTATTTTAAAATCTTCTCTTTGGCAGTAGTTTCACTTCATAACAAATTGAATAAGAAGGTTTATTTTCTACATTGTTGCAATCTACAAATGGCTGGGATTATTTCTGTTTCTCCATAGTTCCCCCAGCTTTGAGACACCAAGGCATGTTAAAGAAGAAAACACATAGCCAAGGCAAACAGATAACTTCCCCTTCACAGATTTGAAGTGAGAATCGCTGTTGGCAGACCTTCCAGTAGAGGAAGGATCAAGAAGGTGCTTGATTACTCCACCACCTGCAGACTCTGAGCTGGTACGATGGTTTGCAAGAACCATTAAAATAATAACAGTAATATGCACTTTCACATACTTTTGTGTGTTCTAATATGAAAAAGCAATTACAGCCACTAAAGCCTCATTGTCTTATGGAAAGCTCTTTATCAGCAAGGACAGCACTGGGAAGGGACTAAACATCAGTCGGACTATGACTCCTCCAAGGGCTCTTTCCTGGCCAGAACCTCGGAGATAGCCATTTGCATCCAGAGCACCCTCCAGACCTTCAAACTACCACTCTGGGTTCAAAAGGAAAGTGTGTAGCCAGTTGACTACAGCTGCATTCAACAAATCTTTCAAATTACTTTATAAGGACTTTTTCATGCCTCTTGCCATTTGAAGGATCTGCAGGCTTTATTCCACTCACTGTTCCTTCACCTTTTTTCAAATCTTCCCTAGAAAGCCCTTTTTTATTTTCCTATTTCTCTTCCACCCTTTAATGCTCTCACTGTACTGTTCAGCTTTATGAAATGTTTTGAGGTACCATCTGCATAAAAGGCGCTGTCCTATGCAAGGCCAGCTCATGCTGTGCTCTTTGCAGAGAAAACAAGGAGAAGGAAGAGCAATGGAAGAAGGAGTTAATTACGTGGGAGCTGTGGAGCTTCCCACCACCCCAGCCTCCGCTTGTGGTACTGATGCAGCAACTGAGGATGACTGGGACAGGCGGGATCTTGCTGACAGCTCCCCGAGTGCTGCTTTAACCAACGTCACAGAGAGACTTGCAGAGAGCAGCAGGACACCGGTGATGTAACCCAAGCTGAAAAATATCGAGCAACATCAGTGACCTCTAAGAAACACAAAGGACTTTCTGCCCCGTCCTCCTCTGCTGGGCAAACTCTTGCCCTCTTCCAGTTGCACTGCTCACCTCCCCTTGACAGGCACTGTAGTCGGGAAAAGAATGAAAAATCACTGCACAGCTGCAAAAAGATGTATTCTCATTCACTGCCTCAGTGCTGATACCCTTCCTCAGCTACTAGGATGCTAATGCCTAACCTACGTCACTTGGGTTTATACTTTGGAACTTACTGAATTTCGGAGATATTTAACAAAACTTAGTTAGATCAGGATTTGACTTCTGAGGTTCGCCCAGAGTCCAGAGTTACTAGCGGCCATGGCTGACGTTTTGGGATAAATATATTAGGCAGTAGGGAGCAATCAGAAATTTCCTCCTTCCTTAGGAGATTAGGGCTTAAACTAAAAGACATTAAGGGGAGAAAATTCCAAGGGATTGCGATTTGTTTTCTTTAGGATGTGCTGATGTGATGCAGAAGGCACTGTTTTTTGCCAGGGCTAGCTACTGGGTGCCAGGCTCAGCAGTCGCTTCGTTTCTGTTGCATTCACCTTCTCTTCTCCTCTTCTTCCTTTCTGAGCTCAGGGGAAAATTCTTACTGCCTGCCCCAGCCAGAAGTCACAGCATTTGAATAACTGAGCTGCAATCAGGAAAAAAAAAAAAAAAAAAAAAAAAAAAAAAAAAAAAAAAAAAAAAAAAAAAACACCAAATTACTTTTTTCAGAGGTGAAATGTGGAAAAGGCATTTTCACCTTTTCACCTCTTGAAAGCCAAACCCATCTCTTTTATATGCCACTGAATTCATGGGTTATTATGAAGGAAAAAAAATGTTCATTCTTTGGGAATGATTTTCTCTACAAGATTTGTGTTTTATTTACTTATTTATCCCGCTTGTTCCTCCAAAACCAGCTTTGTTTCATGGCATCCCAAGTTGCTCTTCGACTGAAAATTGTGTAGACTATATCAAAGAAAGCACATCGCCTAGAAGTGCCTTCACAGCACATTACGAACTGTGCAGCTCCCAAAGAGCAATTTAAAATGAAGAACAACCTTTTCCAACATCCTTTTCAGAGCTGCACGTGGACATTAGCCAGACACAAGATCGAGCTGCAGAGGGGGGCACTAAACTCCCCATCTGCTCTTCACACTGCTCATCACTGATTTATAATACACAGTAAAGTCAATTGGCCAAAAAATCATAGTGGTTGAGACAAGGGCTCCTGGAGACCATCTAAGCCTATTCTCTTGCAGTGTCCAGAGAAAGAAATGTGTCCCATCCGGCCAGTGTTTTCCCAAGATCTGATTGCAGAGTACCTGCCGGGATGTCACTCACCAAACGACCGAATGGCGCCTGATTTTCCCCTCAGTTATTCTGCTGGAAAGACATTATCTCGGTTGGTCTGGGTACACCTATTAATTTGCCCCTGCACGAAGGATGTCAAAGCATCATCCCGCAGGGCCTCGGCAGCTGTCCTGAAAACCTGGACCAGGAAAACCAGGAGGACGTTTCCAAAGGACACGTTTCCTCCAGCGCCTGCTTGCGGCTGCTAGGCCAGCCTGGCGTTTGCCAGCCCCGGAGCCCAAGTGGTCCCGGGGGCAGCTGGAAACCGCAGGGCGCAGGAGAACCAGCCGCTCCCCCACGCGAGCTCTTTTGGGACGGGGCACAAGCGGAGCACAAGCGAGGTGCCCGCGCGGGTCCGCAAGCACCGCTTCTGCCCCCCGCACATCACGGTCATTAAGGAGGGGGGTCTCTGCCGCCCTTGGCCAGGCGGCCCGCGCGGAGCGGCGGCCCGGGCGGCT
>VZSV01000114.1:2458346-2469870 GCA_013398735.1 Nothocercus julius
TTTTTTTTTTTTTTTTAAACAAAGTTACTGTTGTAGCAAAGACCCATCTGGCTGTACCAGAGCTGCCATTAGCTTCAGCAGTACATGACTTCTTGACTTCAGATATTTTCAAAGTATACCCTGAAAGCTCTATAAAGAAAACATACAGCAGGGATACAGCAGGGATAGGAAAACAACAGAAGGAGCTTCTGGATCACACAGAAGAGATATTTTGCTTTAGGTCAGCAAAGATGTTCCATTTACAAGTATTTCATCAAAGAGTACCTGCAGAAACTTGTGTATCAGCTTCTGTGTTTAAGATTAGACCCCTTTGTGCTGCTGGACCCACTGGCCCCAATGCCAGCTTAACCCATGACAGTCACCTACACTTGATTTTACTGAATTCTTCCCATGTCTTTCTTAAAACAATGTTACACTCTTTACTTAGCAACTCTTCACCTGTGTAAAGAGTTTATTTTGCTGAATAAATCTCTCCTTTTAGCCCTTCTGTGTCTGCCAGCTCACCTGAACATATTTTCTCTGTGAGCTTGAACTCTTGGCTGTTCTCCCTACACGTACCCTTGAACTTGGGAATGTTTCTTATTCTACTACCACACAGGCAGTCTGTCCTGTCCTCCCTACTCTTTCACTGTCTAATCTACAGGTACTCTTGTGGAGACCAAATCTCATGGAGCATTGTACTCTGCTGTAAGTGAGATTACTGGGAAAGGCATCTGCGTGGGAAGGTTATTTATGAGGTCTATATACCTCCCATTTTTCTTGACAGGAGTTTTTTGCTGCATCTGTTGCAGTTGTCTAAGGAAACATTGTGAATTACAGCCCAGCTGCTTCCTGGACTGAACGGCCTTTTCAAGTCTGCAGCCCCTCTGATGCTCTCAGAGATAACGGCCCCGCTCTGTGGCTCCCGCAGAGGATTACCTGGCCCAAATTCGGGGTGCGAAAGTGGTCAGTGGTCTTTCCCCCAAGAAACAGGCTTTGTCTGATCTGAGCCAATGTCTTCAGCAAAGTTGGAGCATCTTTCAACTACTTTACACCAAATGAACTACGGCATCCCAGACATGCAAGTGGGACTCACCTGCAATCACATTCCCACTGCCAGGTCATAGGTCTGCAAAACTCATGGATCTGTAAAACCCTTTGCGAAGGCAAGCAAGGAAACCTTACACCAGGAATCACACAGAGCATAGGAATAGTTAAAGCTGCTTTAAAATCTCCATCCCTGGCCAACCGTCTTGTAGCCACGCTGTCTTTAAGGTCAGTTATCACAACTGTGGTGGCCCAGACTGGCTAATCTCAAGTGGGGTAGCCATCCCAGACCAGGGCCACATCAAAGATATTTTTTGCTGTTGCAACAGGAAGACCTGCTTACTGCAGACGTTCACTGTCCGATGCAGTGAGCTCAAGGCCTTGCATGGCATGAGCTGCCTGTCAGTTCTTTGGGTGCTTTCAGCATTTTAGAGCACCCACTGTAAATCCAGGAACCCCAGCAGGTGACTATTGACATGTCTGATTGCTGTGAGCTTTCACTGATGTGAACTGGGCTCCTTTGCTTGACTTAAATTCACTCCCTGTTCCTTAAGCAAGGAAGCAAAATGAGTGAATTTCCACAGATAATGCACCAACAGATGAAGTTTAGTACAATTAACTTTTGTGAACAGCTTCAGTTGGAAAAATAAAAATAGGCTTTTTTTTTTAATACTATCCCATGCATATTTTCTTTTACAAAGAGAAATTTCAAAAGTTTTCATTAGAAAATTATATTTTTCTCAATAAATATTTTTAAAGACTAACCTTATAATTATTGGTTGAATTACTAACAATGAAGCATTTTATTTCAATCGATCTGAAAAAAATATTATTGGCCACAGATTTCTCTAGGTAAAACTTCACAGTGTCATAAGACACATATAATTACTCCATACTTTTATTTCTCTACCTTATCGTCAAAAAAGAGGTGTAGGTGTTCATATCAGAACAATTTTGCCACAGATACAGACTTATGAAGCTGTTCTTAATGATGCCAAATATTAACTTGAATTCCAAATATGGAGCTCAGGTCATAGTATATGTCTGCATTTCTTTTTTATTATAAAGTATTATTAATAAGGTACAAGATGGAAACTAAGCCATTAGCCAATGGATTATGCCTATAGCTTAAACACACAGATCATCTTGCCTTTTTGCCTTAGAATATTAGTTACAATCCATAAATCATTTGCCAGGCTTTATTTTCTGACCAGGCTCAGCATTGCCGATGAGGGAAAAATAAATGCAAAATGCCATTGCTACTCTTTTGGAGTAGCACTTTCCTTTCTCAGAAATGTTTTCTCAGTGCCAAGCTGATGAAATAGATTAAGTCCTCCCTCTGGATTCACCGTATGCTGGTGCTCTGGAGCTCTTGAGGACAAGGAGCTGGAGGAATCAGCGCAAATACATGTCTTGGCAGCCTGTCTACGCTCAAGGACTTGGGGATGAAAGCACCATCACTAGGTGAGAGGATGTTTCCAGCCCGGCATGGCTGTGATTGATGCAGGAGGCTCCCTGTGTCGCTTCTTGCTGAGCAGACCCTGCCCTGCGGCGCGGCTGGGGCCTGTCCCGCTTTCGCAGACGCCTTCCTCGCAGGGCAGAGGTGAACAACGAGGCTCGTGGACGGCTTTAAGCGAGGACAAGTTGCAGACTCCTGCCAGGACAAAGCAATGCGCTCTGCCCTCTCCCTCACCCCAAAAATCCAGAAAAATGGATCTGTCAACTCACCATTACATTAGAAAACATTGTAGCTCACGTTCAGGAAAAGCAGACTGGATCGGCGGGCTTATAATTGCTTGGATCTACTAAGAATTCCGAACAATGCGAGCTGTTTGACCAAAGATGCTTTCTAGCGTCTTCCTCATCAGTATTCATTAAGTAAAAATTGAGATGGCTGCGATGAAAAAGCATATCAGATGCAGAAACTTGTATTCTGGTAACATCAGGAGCAATTAGTTACACACTACAGTCAGTGTGCTTCATTCAGGGTGCAAGAGAACTCAGCAGTAAAAGAGCTTTGTATGCTTTTGAGATTATAAAAAAATGCTTGTAATTTTGTAATACAAAGGTGGTTACCGAGACAGGGAAAGTGATAAAAATAACAACTAAGGCAGGCAGACAGACAAGACATATGGATAATAAATGCAAATGCAACTTAGCTCCTCCTAGGTCCTGCCATCCAGGTCTATTCAAAATGGCAATCAAGAAGGCAGAGCTCTGCCCTTGCTTCCTCTCTTGTCCTAGTCCATCTGAACAGAAGTCCTCCTAAAATAATCCTAATGGGAGGGACTCCTGGCCCTGCACTCTCTTCCTTTAGGTTTGTTACGCCAAAGACAGTAGAGGAAGAACAAAAAAGCCATGAAGTACTAATCAGATTAAAAAAACAAAAAACAAACAAACGAAACATAAATAGATAACTATATAGCTAAAGATTAAAAGCAAAAAAGGAGTTGGAAAAGATGGGCAGATTAGGAGTCTGAGGAGATGAAAATGCCTGTTTAAATTCAATTTCATCTTTCCATTAAAAAAAAAAAAAAAAAAGAATCCAGAAAGATAAGAGGAAGAAAAAAAATAGGCAGAAAAAATGATATTTTCTGGCACTCTCTTTAAGGAAGGCAAGGTGTTTCTCTCCTGGACAGATACAGAGCTGCTGAAACAGGAATGCAGATCAGCTCTGACTGCACAAGGCTGTGTAGCCTCAGGACTGCTTGAGATTGGCTTGTCATGGCAGTAGCAGAAGACACTGTCCTTTTCCTGGCCTCTCTTTTCCTTCACGCCAAATTTGACTTACCGCTAAGATGTCAGAGAAACTTGACTCCACCTTGCAGAGCACCAGGTAACACCAGGCTCCAAGCCCCCTAAGCATCTCCTATTTACAACCAAATACACAACTGCAACACTGCGCTAAGCATAGAGTAAGATCCTCATGTTTCTTCCTGTTCTTAGTCGGGGAGGAGGGTGATCAATGCTTCCTCATTCAGCCCAGCGTCATTCACGCTCGGGAGCAGCAGGATCCGATGCAGAGATACCCCTGGAAAACGTCTTTTAGAGTGAGTCTTCATATACATTTATATATATTCTATACATTTATACACATTACATACATACACATACATTGTGTATGATTACTGGGACTCCAGTATGCGATCCCTCTTGAAGTGCAGCATTTCACATCCACTCCTTGACTTCATCCATTCATCAGAGGGCTTTGTTATCACAGAGAACTTTACTGTTACTGAAAATAGATAAGTACAAGGATATTTAGCAAAATAGACATGGCTAAGTATCTGGGGAGCGTGATGTCTGC
Organism: Nothocercus julius; assembly: GCA_013398735.1. NCBI lineage: Eukaryota > Metazoa > Chordata > Aves > Tinamiformes > Tinamidae > Nothocercus > Nothocercus julius. The sequence goes on from VZSV01000114.1 coordinate 2,462,680, forward strand.
TCTGCCAGCGTGCTCAGCTGCTCCAAGGAGATGTGCCAGAGGAGGGAGAAAAAGAGTCATCTCTGAAGACAAGAACGAAGGGGCAGTTTGGCTCTGCCTACTGGATCTACTGGATCTGTTACATTAGCACATACATCAGGTGCCAAATTATAGGTGTGTATTATAAAGACTGTGGAAACACCATTCTTGTAAACACTCAAACTCAGCTGGGCAAAGCCCTGAGCAACTCATTCTAGCTTTGAACTTGGGCCCACTGAGAGCAGGGGTGAGACTAAATAGCCTCTAGAGATCCCATCTGATTTAATTTTTCTGTGATTTCATGATATAAGTTAGTATAACACCAACACAGATTAAGGAGATAAGAAATGCATTTAGGAAAATGAAACTTGTCTATTTTTGTTGGTTGTAACATCAGCATTTACACACAGCAAATTCTACAAAGTAAAACACATATGGATGTTATTATGGCTTGAGAGGTTTCTATGGATATCTTTGGTATTCTCATTTTGTAATACTTTAAAAGTCTCACTGAAAGCAGAATCTGTGTTTGTGCATATGCATTCTTCTAGCACAAAATGAAGAAAACTACAGTTACATGTCTGCAAAGAACAAGAACACTGTCATTTCTGAAGCTCTGAAGACCACCAACCCAAAACTTTGGTGGAAAACTAAGTTTTCGTTATGCCAGCACTCTAGGGTTTCTTAGGCAGGACACTAAAGCGGTTTGCTGTACTAATTTGCCCTGTTGGTTTTCTGAACTACTCTTTTTGCATGAATGTAAATGCATCGATTTTTGCCTCTGCACATTGCAACTGGGAAGGGTGGGACAAGAATAACACTACATGCAGGACTTAGAATGAGTTCTTTTTTTTCTAGTTAAATAGCTAGCTTTCACTGACTTGGATTTTATTATCCCTCATAATTTGCATTATAATAGTATTTAAGATGATCGATGTCTTGAATGTCAGAACGATGGACATTCGGAGCACAAAGATGGGGCCCTGTCCATCTCCATGTCACCTTGATCAAAATGATTTTGACTTAAATTATGTTCACATGATTTACACAAATCTGCTTAAAATACATAAATGGCCGCTATGCCTTTGTGTCATTATTTCCACTGGAAGATCCTATTACTGTTGAATACTGTTCACCTTATTATATGTCCTAGCTGTTGAAGGCAACCTAGAATTGCTGTGGGTAAAACAATGCACAGGCTTGGGAAGCTGGGCAGAAAGCACTGGTTTTAGCAGAAAACAAAATTAGATGGGATTTGCTGAGTTTCTAAAGCCAATGCTGTGCAGGCAGGAACTAGTACCCATTGGAGTCAGTCTGCAAGCAGTCAAGCTTATGGAAGAGTCCTATCTCTAGCATTTTTTTCTTTACTGAAAAACACAGATTATATTTTACTGTAGTGAGCTTCAAATATTTCCATCAGGTTGTTTGAGATGAATAAAATACTGATGTTATTTATGAGCTGAAATGTTTTATTACATTTTTGAAATAACAACTCTTATGAAAGAAAACATATTTAAAATATATTTAAATGTGATTTAAATATTTCCTATTTAAAAAGAAGCAAAACCTCTCTGTTCAGCTCAATTTTTTTTTTTATGTTTAATGTAAAAGAACATTTCTTTCAAAAAGAGCCATGTTTTCGTGAAGAAAATTTACTTCAAATTGACTGTGATGAATTTTTTCAATTATTTAATTCATCCGGAGAAACAAAAAGTCAGTTATTTATACAACTTTAATCTAATATTCCCTCATGACTTGATCTTAATGCAAATTTGCACGCAGACCTCCTGTTGACCTCAGTGAAAGGTATGCGTATAAAGAGAATGCAGAACCAGACTCAGCAGACAAAATTAGTGTTTTTATAATTGCTTTAATTGGTGTTTAATTTTTTCCGCTGTTTAGAGACACAGTTGCTGTCTTTTAATGGGAAAAAGAAATGTATGGTGGAATGAGAATGTAATCAGATAAGAAAAATGGTTAATGTTGTATTAGAGCTCCAGAAACAGAGCAATTGGTAAATGTGAACATTTTCATTTGAGTTACAAGTACCACCAATTTCCATTTCTGTTGCCACTTTAACTAATTTATATTCAGAAAAGCACATCCCTGAAAATGTGTGAAACACCTGCCATGCGAAAAGAAGCAGTCAATAGGTAAAATGTGCACAGTCATACAGACACTCTTATAAAGTGGAGGACTCAGTCGTCTGCATGATGGACAGTGATTTGTGAGTTGTCTGCAGGACGGGTCTAACCACATTGTTCATTAATTCTACCCACAGGAGGAAAAAAGATAACTCAAAACAGTAAGCAATAGTACAATGAAACTGTGTTGGGTTTTGAGAAGAATCACAGAATCATTATGGTTGGAAAAGACCTTCAAGATCATCAAGACCAGTTGTAAAGCCATCACCAGCATGCTTGCTAAAAAAACCCACATGACTATGACTTTGGTTCTTTTTGTATGCAAGCATTTCAGGAATCCCCCCTTTTCCTGTTTTCTTTCAGAAATCAGTTTCAGAAATTGCTGTTTGTTGCATGCACATGGCATGCTACACTAAGCTGTCTGAAACCCCATGGAGCTTAACCTTCGGCTTATTTACCAAGCCTAGAGAACCTGCACAGTAAACACTGCAATGAAACATAAAGGTAAATAATAAAAGACTGTAACCTCTGGGGTGTACATTTACCCTTTACTGAATAATACCAATGTTGTTTAGTATGCAACACAGGCCTTCTGCTGATAATAGGTAACATCTGCTTTAGATCAAAGGGGAGGGAACAAGGACTTCTTGCAGTCAGACTGCTCATCCTGATTCTCTGTAGGAAATTTTAAGTGGAGCCGGTAAACAACAGAAATGATAACAGACAGCACTTATTTTTAGCCATGTACCTCTCATCTTGCTGTCAATGCACAGCACCTCACCTGACTTTTGGACTTGTAGCAGTAATGAAATCCCCAATTCCCCAAGCATCCGAATCTTAGTAAATACAGTGGGCCTATTTGACGAGCTCTTGTCATGTGGAAAGCCTCTATTATTAAGTAGGACATGTTATAAATACAATTCAGGGCAATAAGCTTCGTAGGCATGATAAAAATAAAAAAGCTTAAAAGTGGTGTTGCAGCAGTACTTTACAAGACCCATCTGTGAAAATGTTCTTTAATGACGTGTTCTGTCACCATATGAATCATTATTAAAGACAAAAAATGGACAGGGGCTTTTTCCTATAGACACCAAAAACGACTCTAGCTTTTCTGTGTAAGGATGAAATGTTGCCCAATGTACTGTCTGGGCTGGTGCACAAAACCAAAATTGACAGTTCATTGCTAGGCAAATACAGCTCAGCCCTGTGAGCCCTGGGGCCACGGGCGCTGCCCTGCTCTGTGAGAGACTCATACGCCTTAAAGTCAGCACACGGGAGCTTGCACAGCGCAGAAGGACTTCAGCGGGTGAATTTGCCCAGTTCTAGTAAGCCCACAATAGTCTATACACGAGCTGAATTTTTTTAGGAATTATAACTTGCCCAGACCTGTCCAGATTTTCACGGGAAAGTCAAAAGGACACCCAAAATTCAGGACTCAATGCAGGAAACCAAAAAAATTCTTACTGAAATTATTAGAAGTTACTTGTTAGCTTGGGAAAAAATGTAACACACTTTTTTTCCTCTTTCCCTTTCTGGAAATCTTTTTTTTTTTTTTTTTTTTTTTTTTTCCTCTGAAAGCACTGAAAAAAAATCATCTCAGCAGGAGAGCTATCAAGGAACTCTCAGCTTACCCAAATACAATCTGGCAATACAAAAATAAGCATAAACAGGATTTTGCAAAGGGGAAGCATTGTTACCTACTATAGTAATAATAGAGTGTTCTATCAGATTCATATTCATCAAGGTTTTACAACATAATCCTAATAAAGTACATTATAATAAAATGATTAACTGCTAATAGCTAAATTATTAGCATATGCTTACCATAAATTAACACTTGAAAAAGTAATAGTCTTAGTTCCTTGAGGTCGTTTGATTTTTTGGACACTTTTTTCCTGCTGTCTGGAGCTATAATATAAGACCTAAAGAAAAGTGTCAATGATTTCTATGAGATATTTTTGTTCACAATCTGATAGTAAAATTCTGCATAATTTGTATCTCTGGGCTAAGTTCAATAAAGGAATTGTTAAGCAATCACTTCAAAACCAATTTTCTTTAGTACAGACCGATGTCTATGAATTTTAATAGACCCTAAGTATACAGTAGCAAGGATTTTGTCTCTTAATGTGGTTTTTCTTCTGTGAAATGAAATCATCTCAGTGTATATAATTGCCAAATGCTTTTGAATATACATGAATACACTTCATGGTTTAAACAAATTCCTAGAGACCAGGCTTTATGTGGCTAGATCACCTCAGAGATTATTCTGTCTTTCTCTTAGAACGATACTGGTGTTATTCTGTAATATGCATTCTAAAAGCATTGTTTTCTTTTTTATTTGGTTTCTGGTGCTGTCTAATTTGTTTCCATAACCCACCCCTCTAAGTATCTCTGCAACACTGTGCCCTGGTGTTGTAGAAGTTCCCAACATTTTAGATTCTGCAGGGTTGAATCGTGGCAATATTTTAATTAACAAATCTGCCTTACTACTTAGGGACTGGGTCATGCAGTCAGGCATGCATCCCTGCCGAACTCAATACCTAAGTTGTGGCATTAGAAAAGTGTTAAAGCAACACTTTCAGTAAAGCATTTTGGTCTTATGAAGGCTACTGCTTTACACAGTGCCTGTCACCATCAGTGGTGACCGGAGACCTTCAGGGGTGCCAGCACTCTGATTCCTCTTGGAAAACCAAAAGAGACACAGTAAGAGAGCAAACAGAAAGGACATAGGAAGATTTCCAGGAGTTGCTCTGACTTGCTGGCATGTAGGTGCTCATCCCCAGGCCCGGGGTTTTGGGAGGCTTGCAGATTAGCCCTCCCGGTGCTAGCAGAGCCCCACGGTGCCCGGATGGCTTTTGGCAAAGTTTCCTCACCCACAGAGGAATCAGAAGACAAAATGCCACGAGCAAAGGTGTACTCAGGCACAGCTTTCTGCAAAAAGCCCTTGTAGGAACCATACCACCCCATAAATTTGCTCAGGACACTACTCGCTGATGTTGGCCCTCCCTTGATTTGTGCGTGGTCCAGACAGGAAAAAAAGTAGGGGATCTGGTACAGCCCTAGGGCAGCTCTGCAGCCACACCTTGCAAGGGAAACAGGGTCCTGGAGGAGAGCTGGGGACATGTGTGCTGCTCAACACCAAGGCACAGCCTGCAGTGTGAAGCTTTGCAAGGAGATGCCTTTGCACAAACAGCCCCAAACCAACCCTATCATAGGGCAGTCTTGCATGGAATCATTTTTTGCTCCTCATCCTGCTGAACATTTTTCCCTTGGTTTCTTGTTCCTGCTGGGAATATCTACCCCAGCTGAGGTTTCCCAGGTACTGTCTTGCCATTTTCCTGTTTGAAATGCATTTTGATTCACTCTTCCCATGCTTTATAACTTTTTTTATTATTATTATTTCTTTTTCAGTGGTGCTGTGAGGCTGCAAAAGACACTGGCTAGAGCTCTTTGTTCAATACAATGTAAACATGCACAGAGAGAAAAGTCCCTGCTCTAAGGTGTTTCAAATCTAGACAGAACTGGAGTAAGTGCAGTTATCACTCTTTTTACCAATAGATATATGAAGTATAGATAAATTGTTATCCATATCCTCCACTGTGGATGATGGGATTCCTAATTTGGGCATCTGAAATCCGTCAACACCTTTGAAAATCTGATGTGGAGAAGTATAGTCAAAAAATTGAACCTTCATCCTTTCCACTAACCATAAAGCCATCTACCCCTTACTTTTTAAAAATATTTTCATTAGTTCTTTGCCATCACTGTGCTCAGTTTGTCCCAGTTTAGCTTCCCCTTGGGTTTTCTTTTAATGCTCTGTTTACTCCTTCTTCCAGATCATTAAATAAGATCTTAAATAAGCCTGGGTCTAATACCAGTCCCAGCAGTAAACCACCAAGCACCAACGTGATACATTAAAGTTTATCATTACCCTTTGTTTACAATTCAGGGAGTTTTCACCCAGATCAAAGTACTATCGAGACAATTAAGAGTGATATTTCATAAGTGACTATGTCAAGTGAATTGCTAAAATCTAATTATATTGGCATAAACTGTCAGAGCTATCAACAAAATAGGGCATTTTATATCTGTAGAAGATCTGCTGCTGTTACAGCCTCTGTTTTTCTTTTTCCCTAATTTTACCTGTTTAAGCAGTTCTGAGAAGAACCAAGGCTCAAGAGCAATAGAGAAGTCTGGTTGGTACCTGGAGCCATGGGATACTGCAGAGGAAACACACCTGGGAGAGTTAGACTCTTTTACTCCATCAGTAAAGCTGCTGTCCTCCATGGCTTTCATTTTACAGATGTGTGGGATTTGATGGGTGGAAGTTTGTCCCAAGTGTAATTGCCAGGGTTATCCTTCCATTTCAGAGAAACAAAATACATTTGATTTTCTTTTGTTTACACATGCCTTAGAGCAAGGACTGCTTCATGAGAGAGCTTCCTGATCTTTGGGGTGTACTCTACTGATCAACTGACAGTCCCTTTAGTAGACATCTCCTCTTCTGGCAGGATGCATGGAATTATGGAGCTTGTTTAATCACTCTTCATCCTCTTCTTCCTGGGTTAAACTGTTAACCACTGTTGGAAACCTCTTGCAAATCGTGCCTTTTCTGCATGGACCAAGAAATGGCTTGTCTGAGCAGAAGCCCAATCGTTGGTCTTCCTCTAGCTCAGAAAGTGTCACTAAAACTTCTTGCTATTCATGACTTCACATGCAGGGTGGCTGCTCCCAATTAAAACTCACTTTTGCTGCATAAACAACGCAGTCCCAACATAATCTGAAGCCGCTGATGTTTTTATATGTCCATATTTTCCAACAGTCCTTGTCTCATTTGCAGTTAACAGTGCTTTTATCAGGTTTATTTGACTTCTCAGATGCTATTCTTTTTCTTTCTCATTATAGATAAAACCATTTTAGGGAGTCATAGACAGAACTGTGTGCATGTGAACTCCCCTCACTGATTTCTGGATGCTTTCCTTCCTCTAGCCTTTTTCACAGTTAAAATATTTTTTGTTAAAATTTCCTC
>VZSV01000114.1:2477276-2493576 GCA_013398735.1 Nothocercus julius
GATCCCCTCCCTCGACCTGCTACATATTAGATAGCTTTGTCTATGCAGTCAGCTACTTCCTTATACAATTAAAACACTGCTTCTCTACATCAATTTTTTTTTTTCCAAATAAATTCCTAACATTCAGAGAAGATAGACCAGTGCAGTTGGACCTCTACACCCTACAGAATTGGGGCCTACAATGCAATATATAACAAAATAAATAAATAAAAGGTAGATAAGTTTAGCTGCAAAATTCAAGAGCATACAGAATGTTTTGCAGTTCTGTCTGACAACTGCCATTACAAACCACAGGCAGAGCATGCCCACTCTAACTGCTATTCCCGACAGGAAGACTTCTTCAGGGGCTGTCAAACAGGACAGGTCTGAGCGCTGTGCTACTGAAGGACCTTTTCTTCATGAAAGAAACTAGACTTGAAAGGAAGTGTTGTCCAAAACCTTCCTTCACATCTCCAGTTCCTGCCCCAGAAAGAGGTTCCAGTTCTTCAGGGGTCTCTAGTGATGGTATGGAAACCTGCATTGACTATATCCTTCCCGGAAATCCAGACTCATCCCAGCCAGCCTCAGGCACCCCATCAGAGCATTTACACTCTTGCTCCTGTATAGCAACAGCAGCTCATCAGCAGACAGTTCATGCATCCAAGACAGAGAGTTTTAGCCCCCAGTCCTGCCTGAGGAGTGAGAACTGTAGCTAAGCATGCTATTTGCTGAATAAGTGGGAAGAGTGGCAGGGTAGTATATAAAATGAGAAACCTACTTTCACCCCTAATGTTTGAAAAGAAACCGTTTGTTGGTACTTCATTTTGTGTAAGGTTCTATCTGGAAAGGATATGTAAAATTATTTCAGAAATGGTTCCTAGCAGAACATTGGGGTCACCTAGCAGATTAAACACCTTAAAACTAAAGTGCTCCTGGGCTTGCATCAAAACGTTACTTCAGGGGTATGGATAAAAGTATAGTGAAAACTGAGTTGCCTACAAAGCACAGGTGTTTCTGGCTTAGAGAGCTGCTGAGCAGAGACTGGATTCAAACTGGACTTAAGCAGCATCCATGTGTGAGCTTAGGGTGCAAGCAAGAAGTGGTGGGAGAGACCCACACACTCACGCCTGAACCCTAGCTAGACCACTGTATCTATCAGAAAAAAAAATGCCATGACATTGCAATTTAGGGAAGCACTCAGCTGCTAAAACAAAGCGAGAAGAGATACTGGCTTTCTCTCCTGCACATACTTTCTTCAGCTAACAGAAATAAAAAGTTTAGCAATGTTTTTTGTGACATGTCTGAAGAGCATATGCTATATAAAAATACCATATGAAGCTAAGATATCTATTGGTTCATCAGAAATTGATCAGCACATGAATCTTCACAAGGGGAAAATTGACTTATAAATCACCTAATCACTTTTCATTATAAAACTGAACTTTCACATCTTTTCATTTAAGTTGAAAATGGCCTCTAAACCTAATAGAAATAACTGAATTATATCTGTGTTGAGTAGACGACACACTGAAAATTATAAGGCTATGTGAATTAATAAAAAGAAATGAAGCAACATGACTTTTGCACAATAAAATGTATCACTGCACAACTACAGTATAGTATTACACTATTTTTCAAAATGAAAAGTGATGCAAAATGGTATTATGGGCTTCTGTTCTTGTCGTATCTTGGTTACTTTCAGATAAATATTCTTCTGTTATCAATAAAAGATGTTATCTGCCAGCCCTGAAAATTCCACCTGACTTCTAAAACTCAGACAAGCTTCTCCTCTCTCTGTGCTTGTTTTGATACCTATAAAAAATCATGTTGTGAATTTATTCAAGATTCCTCAGCCCTCATGTCCCCCAACTGTGCATTTTTTCATTTGTATACAATTCCATATCCCCTGAGTTTTGCGTTCACTGTGATGAGAACGCCCTTGGATGATTCAACTCATTCAATTTTAACCATATTATGTATATTAGGTGCATGCAGAAATGAAGGAAAGAGTATTTCTGTCACTAAAGAGGCAGATCTGACTGCAGTGCACACACGGAAATGATCTGTTGAGTAAGAAGATGGCATTTTTACATGTCTGCTTTCCAGAGTATGACTGCACTCTAATTATTTTTGACAATACATCAGAGTAATGTACTCGGATATATTTTGTAAAATTAATGAAACCATAGTAATGCCGCACATAACTGCAGCACTTTGCTATTAAATCCTCACTGAGTGATTAATTATAGAATCCAAGACTTCATAGGAAAAATCTGACCATTCTCCTGCTAGTGCAAGTTTGAAGAGTAGAGTTTGAAGGGCTTTGAAAAAAACTGATTTGTGGGTTAATGAAATATAAATTAACAGAATACATAAAATAAACTAATAATGTTCCTCTGTAGTAAAAAATGGCAGAACTTTTATAGGAGGGGGCCTATTTATTCTGTTCAAAGTGTGAGTAAGCTTATACTTGCAAAACTTACTTGCTTGCTGTGATCTGCATCTTTAAATGCCATTTTGTTCCATGTGACTATGCTTACAAAGGATGCACTGCCATTTTACTTCCTTCTTGGAGTCTTAAGCACAGTTATTCTGATCTTTTTTTAAACTCAAAACTGAGTTCTCTGCTGGGAAAGCACGTCTTTTTCACTTTGGGAGGCAGCTTTTACTCATTTTATGTGTGGAAATAAACCAAAATACATATTTCTTTTCCATTGGATGCCTTCACTCCAGGAAGCAATGTTGATTTCATCTTCCCGAATCAGTAGATTCCTTTCTAAGTGGAGAATTAGCTAATTTTGACTTCAAAGTCTCCAACATTTTTGTAAAGGGCCAATTACTTCTGAGACCACATGGACAGTAAGGGTAAATCTTTAACAGGCAGACTAAGAACCAAAATTGAGATCTATTCAGAGCACTGGATAGCTGAAACATGAACCAGATGGCTTGACAGTTGGTAAACAACAGTGTAGACTGCAGATTCATACTCAGCCAGTCTACGCTCATAATTTTTTTAACCTTTTGCCAGTCAGTATCAAAAGATATCAAATAGATGGAAAAAAGTCATCATCAGTGCACTTTAGTAGAGGACAAATCAAAATCACTTTGAATGTGATATTAGAAACTAATTGAAGATAACTGGAGATAAGTCACGCTAGTATCATCAGGGTATGCCTGAGAGCCAGAAGCTCCTTAGTTCTCTTGCAAAGTGTTGTTGGCTACATCCCCACACAACTTGGCAGCTTTGTGCAAATAGACCAAGTCAGCCCCATATATATGTTTAGCTTTAACTCCCCAACACTGAATGTGCTTTCAGGTTGCCCCAAACATCATTATTCATTGACCTCCCAAGGAGAGCTGGTGCTGGTAATCTTATGTAGAAGAGAATGCAAGAAATTGTTAGCTGTATTGCTCACTTCCATATAAAAAAAAAAAAATAATAATAAAAATAATAAAACCTTGTATTAAAGTTGGTAAGCCATGGTAGGCAAGCCAGACTAAATGAAAACCAGAACGTTAAGACTTTTAGAGGTGTTTAATCAAGGAAATGCTTTTCAGGCCTTTGGCAATTAAAGCTGTATTCTTGAAGGGCCTTTATCAGTAGGTTATGAGAAAGAGTTGGTGAGACAGAAAAGACCAATTAATCACATTCAAACAATGTAAGAATAAATTAATAAGTACCCTTTAACCTTACCATTAAACAAATCTTCCAACCGAACAGATTAAAAAAAAAACAGCTTTGGCAGGACTGCAGAAGCGAAACAAAGCAATCTAGAGATAAAAATCTTAGAATATATGGACAGATTTTTTTTCTTCATTCCTTTTTGACTCTATAATATGGGGTGGGGGGAAACTATGATTATTCTACTATATAGAAATGAAAAGCATTTTAATCTCTGCTATAACCAGTCTCATCAATTATATTTCTAGCAGAGATGAGAAAACTGGCACTGAAGTAGTTAGTTATAGGCCAGTGAGGAAGAAATGGGTCCACTGTTGATGAAGATTGTCAACACTTCCCTTAGGGGTGGGAAGTTGCCAGCTTCTGTTAAGGAAATCACAGTAATGCTGCTACTCAAAATGCAATTGCATACACTTTCTCACTAACACTTTGTTGCCCAGATTTTAACATTCAGTTTCTGCTAAGATTACTGGAGAGGCCATGTGAAAAAAATCTTCAGATTCACTCATTGTCTCAGATATCCTTTGATCCTGTTAGCCTGGGCATGAGCAAGATCCAGACACACACCTAAGAAAGCCAGCAGAGTAGAGCTTTGAAGCTGCCTCCCAGATATTCGTGATGATTTTTTAAAACCCATTTTCAATCTTCAGGGAACAAAACACAATCTCTTTTTGGTCAGATACATATGATGAAAAGTGTATGTTAAAGACTGGCAGGGTATATTTTTAATAGAATATTAAGTGTAGCTTAAAGGGTCCTAAATAGATTTGCACCCAGAAAAACTATATGAATCAGCATTGATATCCTTTGAGGGTAAATACAATGTATATTTACCCTTTGAGGGTAAATTCAATTGTATATAGTCATATACAATTTAACAAAATGACAGATCAATATACTGTACTAGGTCACTAAGCCATGGTGGGGTTGCTATTCATTGGGCAAGCATCTGAATTCCTGTTCCCGACAATGTTTATTGTAATTTCTCTTTATGCAACAAAATTAGTTTAGATAAAAAAGTCATTATGTATGCCTTAAAATTCTTGGCCTAAGTCATACGTCTCTCATAGATTTCATGTCAATCTGTCCCAGGGGAAAAAAAAAAAGATATCAACAAAAAATATGATATCCTTTAGTAATAGAACAGGTAGTAGAACAGCTGGTTAGTCTTGTTTTGTAAAATGATTTCAGAAAAAAATAAGCTGAGTAATTAAAGTTTCAGTGCAAGTGGTCACAAATATTCACCATAGCCTCAGATTTTCATTTGAAAGGACCACACAGAATAGGCACTTAGTATTCACACATCATTCAAATTACACAGCAGGATGCCCAAGTTCTTTGTTTGTCATCCAAACATCCTCAGGATATCTCCAACCAAAATGAAGTCCAAAGTCATTCTACTTTCTTGCATCTTGCATCCTAATAAATTAGTACTGAAACTATCAGTAATTTATGAAGGAGACTGCATGGACAAAATGATCAAATGATCAGGTCTCACCCTGTCAGTTGGACTCATGCTAGTGGATTGGATGAGGCAATAGGTGCTACTTTTTTTATAAAAAAAGTGTATCTTTTTGATTCTTTTTAAAACTTTTTTTCATTTTCCTCAAAATTATCCATGTCCTTATCATATTCATAACTTATCTTCACAAACAACTCTGCCCACTGGAAATTGCCCACTGGGACACACATAAGGGTTGGAGAAGACGGCAGTATGGAAATACCTTAATCATGGCCTCAGAAATATGCCCTTTAACTGGACCCTTCAAACAAAGCACATAAGAAGGTCTCTCATTTGATTAACTCATAGTCTGTAGCACTACTTCTGGGTTTTACCTTGGTTTATGCAAACACATCAACAAATTAATTGCCAGGTCTTGTAGCACTAAGCTGGCTGGTGTTTAGAAATAACCACAAGCAGTTTACAGTCTGTTGAGCTCACTCAAAAAGAGTTAGTGAGGTTGATACTGTTCAGTGCTCCTCAAAGATAGGCTCCGTCACATGGATACTCTTGAAGTCAAATAAAGTATCTTGCATATATCTAAGAATCAAGATTTACTGATTCAGTTTAATTCCGGTAGATAGTACCAACGAGAGTACTACTGGAGTTCTTGAAAAACAGCTCTGATATTAGGATCACACTGATTTTAGCACCACGGTCTGAAAGGAAAGTATCACAGCCGAGACAAGCCAATCGTTTGCTGCTTGAAAGGCAGAATTTTGGCTTCCTTATGCAGCTCCCACGTCAGGGCCCTAAGCCCTGATGTAGCCTGCAAGGTTGACTTGACTCTCCAGCCACGGTGGATGCAGATGCCTTTCCCATGGCATGGCTGGTTCACAGCATTGCACAGGCAGCTCCTGTTAAGACAGCTTGCGAACCTGAGCTGCTTTTAGGGCAAGCTATATCAGGACCCCTCCAGAAGGATCCTGCAGTGCACACAACAGCCCAGTGTAACGAACAGGGTATTTGTCTGGAAAAGAAGGGACAGATAAGTCAAATGGACTCTGCTAACACTCACAGACCCATAAAACATGGCACAGCTGTGCCCCAATGTGCTAAAATACACACCTCTACTTCTCACCTTGCTAACTGCTTGTGTTCACATTGAGGCACTGATTAACTCTATCATTTGTTACCCTGATGACCATGTTAAGCTCTATTTTTAGGAACCACTCTATACAAGGGCAAAAACAGGAGGCCTTAATTATGTGTTCCTCCATAGAGGTATCTCATCTTTATGCCAACTTAAAAATGTTTTCATTTTGCTTCTAATTAAGAAGTCATATTCCCCTAGAAAAATTGTTCACTAGGGATCTCTGCAGAGCACCCAGGACTGCCTTTACCCCCGCAGTGAAACACAGGCACTCTGAGGCCACGATGCTCAGTGTTTTCAGGTATCTGCTTTACAGTGATCACAACTATTCCCTTCACAGATCGAAAGGGAAGCCTGAAGTGGCAAAGATAAACATGCCAACCATATCTGTTGCATTTTTCACAGTTTTCACAGCACATTTCACAGATGCCCTTCAAACATCTCCAGCCTTAACACAGGGTACCTCTTGCTGTAAAAAAATGCTAAGAAAACCAAAAAAGAATTAGGTCCACTGAACATGGTAAGTGCCTTTTCAGACAACTGAACCCTAATCACAAGGCCTATCTGGCCTATATAGAAATTTATCTTGAATTCAACCACTTTGTCATGTTGAAATGAAGTTTGGTGGCTCATTGCAGATATTATAGCCAGATAAGGTGTATCCACTTTAGGTTTTGAAAGAATCTTTTCACTGAAAGAATGTGAATAAAGGTGTGTTATATGTGAAATGGTCTGAAGAGTCTGCACTGTGCTTAGAATGAAAATAAGGTTTGATTTTTTTTTCAGATAAGCTACATGTCTAGTTCAAAAGATGCAAGTTCGTTATTTTATTCATGGATATCTGAAGTGAGTATCATGGACAGTGTGCTGCTTTCCTGAATGCTGACCAAATGTGATAAATTATCCTCCGGAATCAAGCACCTGGATAAACATGTGAACATAGTAATCAGTAGCTGTCATTTTTCACCAATTTAAAATGACCTGGTTTCATTTCAAAATGACAGCCAGCAGAAGGGTAAAATACCTTGTGTCTCTCAAAACATCAAAGCATGTTCTTGTAACATGAAGATTTCACTTTAGAAAAATAAAAAAAGAAAAAAAATAGAAAGGAAAAGAGGATTCCCCTATTTTAAAGCTAGGTAAATCTTCACTGCATTGCAGTTATAAGAGTGATGACAGTTTATACCCAAAGAGACTACAAGCTGTATTGAAAAAAAAAAAGGAAAAGGACCTATTATTGCCTCCTGCCTTTGTTCCTCAATTGAGGAAATGACCGATTACTCCTAGATAGATGATTAATCATGAATTCAGTGGAAGTGTGGGACTAATTATCTGTGAGGATCTGAGCCAAAGCGATTTGCTAAAGGTCACCAGGAAGTCTGTGATCACTTTAGAAAAGGACTTCAAATCTGATAAATATTAATCCAAAACTACAACCAAACACAGCTGGTGACTTCCATTTACAGTTTTTATGAATCACATAAAAGGAAGGAGACCACATTGGTGATAACATCTCTGATACTCAGAATATGGCAACACAAACAAGTTACTAATAGATGAGAGAAGCAGTGGCTTTGCAAAGTATTAGTCACCCTGCAGAGACTCATCCTCATTTTGCGGTTAAGTGCCAAGTGGTTTGTGCTTCAGTGAAAACAGGTTAAGCCAGCTCACATTTACCTTGGGGTGAAAACATTCTCACAGGTTCTGCAAGTGAATTAGATACTGTGCTGTAAACTTGCCTTATGAGAGCTTGTTCATGTCCGTGCTTGTTCAACTCCTTCTGCTAACTTCGAGGATTAGTAGCAGACATATCCTGTGGGTGAGAAATGGCCACCTCTCTTTTTTTTTTCTTTCCCTCTCCCCATTTTTAATAATAAATTATATTAAAATGCTTTGGGTGGAGGGGTTGCTCATCGAGATTTGAATATGAAACAGGCTTAGTGTAATTCTCTGACAGGAGTTCTATCATTACTAAGCTGATTAGAAATCCAGGAGCAGCACAGCTGAGCTCTATTACATGCTGTCAGTAACAATCACCACTGGGAATTGCTGCGTATTCCTGAAGGAACAAAATCCATTTTAAATCAGAATGAGAGAGGGAGAGTTAAGGAAGCCTAAGAGGTGACTGGCTAGTGTTATCAGTTAAATAGATTTTTAAAAACATCAATTTTTCAATGCTATACTTACTAACATGGTATTAGACCAGGCCCTCAGGGATTCTGCATCTCATCAGGGGCAAAACTTGGCAGTAAGGAAAGAGCTGGGCTGTAAATCAGTTCCTGATGGCTTGGTTCCTTGAAAGCCTGCAGCGCTGAAAAGCACTGAACTTTTCAAAGTACTTGATCACATAGCTGGCATGTGCTGAAAGAGGGTTCCAATAAAATGCCTTGGACATGCATTATCAAGCAGCATAAAAAATTGCTGCACATGCAGAACCTCTGGCATAAATCAAAGCGTTGAATGTTGCATTCAGCTGACACAGAAGTTTCTGAAGTTGAAGGACATTTTGCTCTCTCTTCCCACAGATGTCTGACGTCACCATCATCATGATTCATGTCTGATGCAGGCCAACAGTGCATCACTATATTAATATGCAAACTAACAACTAATACACCAGCAGCACTGTTACCGGAGCAATGCTGGTGGCTCTATTCTTTGAACAAGACAGGGTACCATAGGCTGACACAGCGTGTTTTTGCAATGGCAGGCTAGCACGTGACTGAGTGCAAACCGTCAGCATTTGTTGTGGAACAATGAATTTTATTACTGCTGCTTCCTCCTCACCTTCCTCTTAATTCCTGAACTCCAAACTGTTATTTTGCTGCCATTTGATCCCTACTATGACGTTGGTCATCTCCTTGAGTGAGTCTTATAAATTCTTTATTTTTTTGTCTCAGCTGAAATAGCTTTCAAACATAGCAGGATAAGGTGCTAGGAGGGAGACAATTCTCTCTCCACACAGACCACCAAAGACCCTTCAAATTCTGCATTACTAGTCAGCTGGGCTAGACAGTGCTGGATAATCATTTTTAAGAATATCTCAGAACATGTGCTTACTTACCTTTGAATCTAAAGCATAATGTACTAGAAATAATGTATGTCAAGAGGTGATCCCAAAGCCCTAACTCCTATGGCAAACCCATTCAGGAGGTGCCTATAGCTTGCTAACCAGACATTTGCCCAGATCCCCGTACTCTCAGGACCCAGATGCCTAGTTTCTATGTAGGGATAGGGAAAGCTACCACACCAGAATTTGGCATTGGCTGGAGAGGATTACCTTTATGCAAAAACATGGGGATAGTTACAGCATACTTCTGGGTGAGGGGAGCTGGGGGTGTTGTGGTTTCTGTTCACATGGTTACTTCTTGTTTTATTCAATGGTTTGTAACCTATGTGAGGGGAAGGAGGATTTTCGCTTTATAAACTACTCAACTGTGAGACATAGGGTCTCTTTGGGGATGTGTCTTTTGACCCACCATGTGTCTGTCCTCCTACCTTCCTAGAGATTTCACATAGATGAAAGTGCTGTGGGTAGCCTGTCCCTCTCACTTCTACAGCCTGGCTTTTCTGGAAGGAGGAATAGATGGTTTGATGAGGTTTGATGAGTAGACGGCTTTCATGAGATTGATGAGGCTGCTGAATCCAATTTTCATGCTTCCTAGATGAGTACTCTGATAACTACACTTTAAAGGTGTGATTGTTGCTGGAAGAAGCACTTGTTTCTGGAAAAGGATGTAGCACTCAAGACGAAGGAAGCACTTAATCCAGTTCCCATCTCTAACAGTAGAAGAGGACTGGAGTTCAACCACCTGCTTTCCTGCGGGTTTACTCCTTTGTTCTAGTATTTTATCTTTCTAGTTTGCTCTTTGGAGATGCCCTGGCACGTGTCTATGCTCTGTGAAGAAAACAGAGTGAAGCCCAGGAAGCCCTTCTGCTTTCAGGAGCCACCACTGCATTCTAGCACTAGGGTTATCCTAGACTCCTGCACTTGTCTCACACCTCAACATGTGTCCCATGTCTTAATGCCACACTATCTGCTTTGGTTCTTTTAACTTAGATGATCTGGCTCACTGGCCAAGGCTAGACAGTTATTTCTTTGTAATACTTCTTAATTATTGTTTGTAATGCCTATGTAGGAGGCATACCAATAGGTATTGTGGACCTTATCTTAAGAATACAAGTCTCATTGGCTTTGGTAAGGACACTTATCAATTTTGGCTCAGTAGTGCTCCTTCTAATTTCCAGGAATGTCAATATAAAAGAAATATTTAAGTACTGTTGAGACCTGTACTAAGGTTCTTCAAAAACGCCGTTGTCCATGTTTTTAATCCATTACTAATCCTATGAGTTGATGTCAGTATTCATTTCTTGCCTTGTAATTTCTCACCTTCATCACCTCTTCTGGGACTGGTACTAACTGCATCTGCAGGAGAATTACAAAGCCTTGAGGAGCCAAGTGCAGTACACAATTCACTGCCTATTTAAAGTTTTAAAGACATACTGATCCTGTTAGGGTTGTGGTGATCTATGAGTAACTAGGATTCCTAGGATAGGTTTCTTTTTTTTTTTTTTTTTTTCCAGGATGAGTTGCAGTGNATGAGTTGCAGTGGCACAGTCAAATGCCACTGTTTTCCCAGCAAAGGCTATTCCCGTACAGGAAGATCTGGTCCTTGAAGCCGAAAGGAAATCTATAGTTTTTAACTCACACTTGTTGGGCTATGACTTGTACGAGCTGTATTATATGCATAATTACTCTTCAGTGTACATCCAGATCATGAGAACTCATTAGCAAGGTTTGTCTTGGACTTTTGGAGACAGCTGCTTTGATGTGCAGAACGTCATGACCGGGGAGGACTGTGTACATACATACATCCCTGTAATGAATCACTCCAAACTACGAGCTCTTGGAGAAGATGTTAGTAAAGGTAATCTAAGTCATGCTATCAGAGGCTAGCTGCCTCAGCTCCATCATCTTTTTTCCAGCCATATTTCTGCATCACACATGGTCCCTCCACCATACCACCTACATCCATACCTTTCACTACTTCCTCTACATCATGTATTAAGTCTGGTTCTTGTTCTCATCCAATCCTGGTGCAGAGACAGAAACCCTCTGCCTCAGTACCTCAGTACAAAAGCACCACTGAGTGGAGCAGAGCTAAGCTTTTGCTAGTCCTGTGCCCATGGGGGCAGCAAGACCTCAAACTTGGCAGGAATGTGTGGTGAATCCCTCTACGCATACACAGGCGACTTTTGGTGAAACACTCCAGAAAGCTGTTTCTGATGTCCAGCTGAATAAGGCAAATTTCTCTTGAAGGAAAAACAACAACAATTCCCAAGAAAACAAAAGTCAATATGTTTGGAAAAGAGGCAACAGGACGGTCACAGTAATGCTTCTACAAAGTACTTCCACAACTAAGTATTGATCTGTGGGCTTCCTGGGTCAGAGAGATTGTCACTGTGTATACTACAACTGCATTATGTAATTGTATAACACAACTGTGTTATACATAATGGATATTTAAAAGGTATGTTGTACACAGTTATATATAATACAATTGCACTTAGCAGAATACATATAATTTTTCCCTTGGATTTGTTTTCTTTCATGAGTTTTTCCAGTCCCCTGTTGAAATAATTTTTTTAGACTGTAATTTTCCGTACTGAGAAGTTCAACAGCTCATCTGAATAATGTATAAAAATCCACCTCTTTTTTTTTAATCTAATCATCTGCTGGTTTCATTTGATGTCCCTTTGCTCTTGTGTTGTATGAGCTAATAATAATTGCTAATTATCTTTTCTAGATATTCCTTTTTTTTAGACCTGTATACCCTCAATTATCTGACAGTCTATTCACTTGTCTATTTATTATTTCATGGTTCCATAACACTGATCAACCTTACCAGTCACCTCTGTAGCGTTCCGTGTTTTGCTGTCTCCCTTGAGAATTGCAGTGAGCACTTCCTAGAGGCACACTATTACTAGTATTTCCCATTTAATTCGCTATTGCTTTCCCAATAATTCTTAACATAAATTTCTGCTTTTTGACCTCTGTGAATATTGAGCTGGCATTCTCACAGATCATATTTTGGGACCTTGTTTCTGGATAGTGCTGGTCAACTCAGAGAGGAAAATCTTTTAAAAGTTACATTTTTTTTTTCCCAAAGCTGTTAACACTTGGATTTCACCTGTTCGCTCATGGGAAATGAAGAAGGAAGGAAGGTATTTCAAGATTCAAGACATGACACTAAGTATTTTCTAGTAGACAATAAATCATGGACACAGACTGGCTGCAGAGAGTCCACACCTGCCTCTTGAGAGTTATTTTAGAGCAGGTTAGGTTATCCATGTTCATGCCTAACATATTCTAGTGAATTATTTATTTGGGTCAGAGGATGAAATAGCTAAGAGCTGATTCCTGATTTTGTTTGTTTGTTTGTTTGTTTTAATGTTTTCCATTAGTTACAGAGACAATGATTATAAGACCCTTCATTGAGGCTGTTCCAGAACTCATATATTGTCATCAGTTGTTTTCTTTCTGATGATATTGGATGTTTATGAAGCAAGGGCAACAAATTTAATGTATCCTAAAAGGTAAGTTAAAAACAACACAATGAACAATATTTCAGAGACATAATAATGAAATATCTGATCATCTATTCCCTATGGGCTATGAACCGAGCTTGAAAAACATAGGTAACCAAGGGGCAAAGAAGTCAGACATATCCTTGTGACTCAGATGCCAAGAAACACAAAAAGACCACTGTGTCCTAGTGAACTCTGAGGACCTGCCTTGTAAAGGACAGTGACAATGCTTTTATTAACCTCATGTTTTTCTTGATAGTATTTATTGCTGTAAGGAAGGGTTATGACATTTCAAAGGGGCCAAAATTTGAGTAATATTTTGTAATTTACAGAGTAGAAAGAGATTTGGATTCAGGCATTACGGTTTGCAGCTGAGGACAGCTCGTGAGGAGCTATAATCACCTGGCAGGGAAGCTAGGACCAGTTCCTGCCAGTGTTAACTACTGGTCCAGAAGAATGCTCCTCCAGTAAATACAGATTGTTTTGCATTTGTGAGAAAATACTCTTATGTAGTATAAATACAAAGACCAAGCATGATTTCATTTTGATTCAGCAAAAGGTCTTTGAATACTAAAATAATTTTGTTAGCTGAGGGATTTCCATACAGATTTGGTTGGCGTCAATACAAACACGTGGCACCATCTGGAGGACAGGCATCATGAGGAGACTTCTTCTGAGAGATTCCATGGCTTTGACAAGTAATTAGGGTTTGAATTTTGAGTCATGACAGACAGAATTTTAATCAGGAAAACAAGAGAATGAATATTTAAAGAAAAGAACAGAGACAGATTAACATCAAATGATTGAGACAGGAAAAACAGAATTACGGTGCTACTGTTATCCGAGGTCTGGAGAGGAATGCTGAGCATTTCTATGGTATCCATGAGTAAAATGCAAAGACACTTTTCAGAGAAATTTGGCTTTTGAGAATGACCAAAGAAGAGAAAAAAAGAAGCCAAAGGGGATAGGATTAATTAAGAACCGGGTATTGGTGATCCATAATATCATCACTATCAGTTTCATCTTGATTCAGTAAAGTTATTCAGAAATCTTGATGCTGCAAAACACGCTTCAGACTCTTGGGGCTTGTCTAGGAGGAGATAATTCTTCTCTTTTGAGCAGAAATCTGTCTCAAGCCTCCCAGTATGAGAGGTGAAGGAAGTAGTTTGTGCTTGTCTCAACTAAGAAGGCAGAACACGACTCACCTAACAGGGCTGACCTAAAACTTCACAGTTGTCTCGAGTGGTCTTTGCAATAAACAGTTCTTAGAGATGACCTGGCATTTGTGCAGTTTCCTATACAACCTCCCTTAGCTAGAACTTTGAGTTAAAGGCACAGAGGGCAACAGACAAGAAGGCATCAAAACAAAAATTGTTCTTGTGGGAACACGGAGAAACAATATGGAAGCAGTAAAGGAGTATCAGGCCAAACTATTTAATCTCTAAACCATTTTTACAGTAGCAGTTTTATTAAGCACTCCTGTTGTTATAGGGGAAAGTCCATAATGACACTGCATTTTGCCTTAACCACTACCTATGCACATCAGCTGAAATTAAATTTACTTCATGAGATAGTTAGGCTCCAAGTTTAAACTAATTTGAGAAATGTATTTTATAAAATCCTTTTTAAAAAGATTGAAAAAAAAAAGAGTTTTACTGCTATATCATAAGCTAGGGAATTCAGTATCAACTTTTCTCTCCTTCAATAGCTAGGTGCTACAAAAAAAAAGGTCTTGGAAAATTCCTCTTATAGGATCATACAGTAGTATTTGCTAAATACTGTTGCCTGCAGTAATTGCACATCTTGTGCAAAAAGGCACATAATATTCCTTTTTCAGTGGAAGGCAGCATTTGCAGGATCTACTTCATGAAATGAATATACTGTGCTGATGGCATAAACTTATACAGACATAGACGTACAGTTCCATCAGAACAGAAGTCTCAGAGGTTCATGGATTGATTGGAGAACCCCAGAAATAAAGCTCTAAGTGGTATGTCAGATCTTTGAAACGTTAAAATAATAATAGTTGTTCAGTGATTGCCCAGTGACAGTGCAGTAGACAGTGCCATATAGGTCAGAGGGACATTAGATCAGAATAATTCCTGCCATACCAAGCAAAAAAAAGACAAACAATACAAACTGAAGTATTGTCACTTTTTTACGGAAATGTAGGCTTTATGGAAAATGAAACATTGACTGCAACTTAAGCATTAATGAAAGATATGATGGTTTGAACTACAGCTAAAGCTGATTCAGCCATTAAAATGCTTTGTTTTGATCAAGAGTTGCTTGATAGAAAACTAAGGACTGCAGGTAAGAAAACAGAGCAAAACAAATGACTTCATGTTAGAAGACTTGAGTGGGCAGCAAAAAGGAGCAGTGAAAGCAAAGAACAGGGTATTCTTGGTTACAGAAAGTCAGGCAATTGCAGCTTATTGTCCCATTTACAAAGTACAGGTGTCTTTTCCACAAATATCTTAAATATTCATAACCAGAGCTTTAGAAAAAGCTTTCATTATACTGAGAACTTTCAGTCTTTCATTTCATAACGTACTCATTTCTTCTGCACAGAATCCTAATCAGACAGATAAAAAATAGTTTTAATAATTAGCTCAAGAATTTTCTGTCCGTTTTCTTTCCTCTGGCCAGAGGTGAATGGATTTCTTCCAAAGCTAGTAATGGCAGATTGCCAATGGGAAAGAAGTATCCGCAGGACATGATTCCACTAGATTATATTTAAATAATAGTTTTGTAAACAAAAGCAATTAGTAGGACTGAACTCTATAGTCCTTGATACTAATATCCTGGGTACCGTTAGAAGTAAGATTAATGGTACCTTATAGATAAAATGTGTTTTACAGAACTTAATCTGGTTTGCGTCTCTAGTATTTTACAGACCACTACATTTCACCCAGTTCTCCTCTTATTCTGATAGCTTGTGTTTAGCTAAAACACATTTTCCAGCAATTTAGCTAGCCAAAAACAGAAAGATGGAAAATCCACCATTGCTTTATTAGCTTAATCCAGTGGTTAATCAGTTTCACTGTTAAAAAATTGTTCCTAATGTCCCACTTGAATCCACTGGCTTCAGTTTCCAGACCCCACTTCTTGCTATGACTTTCTACATTTAATTTATATCCCTCACTATTATTTTCTCTTCACAAAGGTACTTAAAATGATGCCATGTCTCAAGTTTCATGCTATCCCTTCCCCTAGCCTCTAAATCAGTTTTGTGAGGCATTTTTGGACTCTTCTTCTGATTTTTCTATATTTCACAGAATCAGAGAATGGTTGAGGTTGGAAGGGACCTCTAGAGATCACCTAGTCCAACCCCCTGCTCCAGCAGGGACACCCAGAGCACGGGGCACAGGGTGGCAGCCAGGCGGGTTGGGAAGATCTCCAGAGAAGGAGCCTGCACAGCCTCTCTGGGCAGCCTCTTCCAGGGCTCTGGCACCCTCAC
>VZSV01000114.1:2500260-2526672 GCA_013398735.1 Nothocercus julius
GGAGGGCGAGGAAGGCGAGGCGGCGGCGGGCGGCGAGAGCACCGCCTCGCCCGAGGAGCTGGAGGAGGAGGAGGCGGCGGGCGGCGAGGCGGCGGCGGGCGGGGCGGGCTGCAAGAGCTGCACGTACCAGGGCTGCAGCGAGACCACGACGCAGGTGGCGAAGCAGCGCAAGCCCTGGATGTGCAAGCGGCACCGCAACAAGATGTACAAGGACAAGTACAAGCGCAAGAAGAGCGACCAGGCGCTCGGCGGCGGCAGCGCGGCTGGGGCGGCGGCGGGAGCGGCGGCGGCCCCGCGGGCCGAGGTGAGGCCCGGCCTTCCTCCTCCTCTTCCAGTTGGTGCTTGAATGGGCAAGTGTGAAGTAGTGGTGATCAGAGGGAAGGAAGCTTGCCGTATAGCAGTTTGTACCTCTGCACAAATTGGCAGCCCCTGGGGTTTTGTGCCCGGGACCTGGGAACAGATATAACTGCAAGCTAACTATCAAAAACATTTTTTTTTTTTTAACCTATTTTTTGTTTCCTAAAGATAGGGAGAGGAGAATGTAGGGAAGATGGGGCCAAACTCTTCTTGGTGGTGGCCAGTGACAGGACAAGTGGTAATAGGTACAAATTGAAACCCAGGCAGTTCCATGTCCATGTGAGGAAGAACTTCTTTCCTGTGAGGGTGCCAGAGCCCTGGAAGAGGCTGCCCAGAGAGGCTGTGCAGGCTCCTTCTCTGGAGATCTTCCCAACCCGCCTGGCTGCCACCCTGTGCCCCGTGCTCTGGGTGTCCCTGCTGGAGCAGGGGGGTTGGACTAGATGATCTCTAGAGGTCCCTTCACCTCTATGATGTCCCATTCTGTGATTCAGTGATAATAACAGTGGGGTCCCACCAAAGAGCTTTCTACCTGGCATATGGTCTCTGGAGGTCACCATAAAGCAGATCCTGTAAGTAAGTAAAAGGACAAGCATGATGCAATGCTGCCATAGAATATTTTTCCCAGATTCTTTATATTTCAGCTCAGGAGACTTGATGAGTATTTTCCGGTGTATGTTGTAGCTCTTAGCAGTGTCTCTTCCATGTATTTGTCCCAGTCCTTAGTTGAACACGTGTAAACTCTTAATAGCTGTAACAGTGATGACAGTGTCTGGTGGGCCAGTAGGTTCTTAATTGAAGTTTCATGTTTTTCTTCTATGGACATAATTGAAACAAAAGACACTGGGATACGTTTTCTGGTTTTGCCTGAGCCCTTTCAGGTAGAAGGGAAGTACTAATTTTTTTTTTTTTTTTTTTTTGTGATGGGAAGTAGTGGGAAGGTGACAGGGAAAAGTTTAAGATGTCAAAGAAGACGGAAGCTGTGGTTTTAATATGGATAGAATTCAAAATTAAAACTGAAATTGTTAGACCAAGAGTGTTTTCTCTCCAGCAGATTCTGGAACTGGATTGAGAAGCGGTCTAATTCATGCAACAGGTGATTGTACAAGGAACAGAAAAAAATTAATTAACTTAAAAAGCGTGCGATTTTTATTGTCAATCATATGTGGCTTTGACAAGTTCTTAGTAATACGCTGAAAATTCTAAATAAGCAAATAGAGTACCAATAATGCAGGTTTTTCTTCTTTAATTTCCTTGTATATTTATTTTGCTATTAAAAGAAAAGTAGTATTGTTATTCCTATGAGCTTGCAAATGTCAGATAATTCTCTTCTACAGTCTGGAAGTTGGGCTGTGTTGAATGACTCAATTCTTAAGACAAGTAATCAATAAATCAAACCCATTAATTACGTGTTTTAACTTGGTTAGTTTTGGAGTTCAGAAAATTAATTCAACTGCTTTTGCTGAGTAGTATTCACTGACTACTGATGGACTGATGTGACTGGTGGAATAGTGAACATAACATGGAAAGAAGAGGAGACTAATTCTCAGATAGCAGTACCAAAACGAGGGAAATACTTCTGTTTCTCTTTGCAGACTATATTTATTAGTATAAGGCAAATAGATCCTTTACTCTTTGGACTTTTCTGTGATGAGAAGTAAATGTGGCATCGTATTGGACTGTGTTATCTCGCTTACCTATTTTGTATTTTTTTTGATGTCCAGGATTGCGTTGAAGGTTCCGTTTCCGCCACAAAACAGAGAACAGGATCCATTGGAGATCGCCCAGCAAAGCCTAGTCTTTTAGAACAAGTATTAAATCAAAAGAGGCTGGTAAGTTTTGTTTTCTTAAAGGTCTTGAACTCAAATCAATACAGGCAGCATAAGATCCCTTCAGTTAGTTTAATGTCTGTACATTACATGTGCAAATGTGCAAATTCTCAAGTCTGAAATACACTGTATAAAAATGTTTCAGCCTCTCCACAGAGAATACTAAGATGACTGAATTTCTTGATTGCTGCCATGTTAACTGAAGTTTAATATTTAGGCAGTACTAAATGGGCAAAGCTGATTCTTTACTGTAGCTGAGATGTTTTTAACTTAATTAATGAAGCTTTTCTGTAAATTTTCATATAAAACAGTCTGATGCAAGCTTTACTGTGTAGTGCGGTTTTTGGAGTCCTGGATTTGTTATCAAACATGGATGTATGATGGCAAAACCATCTGTCTATAAGAAAACCCTTACTTTTCCTGTTTGTAGACATCATGAGTGACATGTGCCTTAATTTTCAAGTGTTCCTGTGGCCAACTGAAGAATTCAGACAAATAAAGGGAAGGAACTTGATGCTTATTGTTCCTTTGGCATCTTCATTGTAGCTCTTTCTACTTCATCAGTTTTTAGAATCTTCCAAAAAGCTAGTAGTTCTGTTTACGTTTTCCTCCTGATAGCTGTGCAAAGCAATGTAACAATCCTCATTAAAGTCCTCTTCAGAAATTTGAAAAATAAGTCTTTAAGAAAAGTCACAGATATCTTTAAGTAAAAATCAAGAACTTTTTGAATACTTTTTCAGTAAAGGCACCTATTTAATGCTTATTTCTAAAACCTTGAGTGATATCTTCAGCTGTACAGGTTTAATAAGAAATTTAAAAAAAGGTTTTTTTTTTGTTGTTGTTGCTGTTTGTTTGTTTCATTATCTGGTGTTCTTCATGCCACACTTACTGAATTGGCCACTTCCTTTACGGATCATATTTATATGTCTTTTACTTACATTTGAAAAGTTTCTATTAATGCAATAATATATTTTTAGAAACCAGAAGCCCTTAAAATAAACAGGTCTTGAGACTTTCTGAATGAAATTATGTCAATGCTCTTCCAGAATTGAGATTTCCTTACAGCATTCTGGGAAATGAGATTCAGATTCCTCTTTATCTGCTGCCTTGTCTGACTTGGTTTCTGTTGTTCAGTATGATTCTTTCTAGAATTACTTCTTTTGCATATATCAGCAGATCCCAGGGCCTGCAGCATACATGGCGACCTGGAAAGAATTCCAGCCTGTTTGCATCCAAGGCTGCGCCACGCCTGCCCATGAAAGTTACTGCATGTTGTTGGTAGCTGCCTGCAGATTTTTCACTCAGAAGTGCAAAGTATTCTGTATTTGCCACGAGGTTAAAACGAGCACAGAAGAGACAGTCCCTGGGCTAATTAATATTTGTAACTTTTTTGTACCATCCCATGTGGGTTGACACTGGGGCCTTCCCTGCATAGAGGTGTAGAAAGCCATGGCAAGGGCCGTGAGAAGCTGGGATATGTGAAGCTGTGGACAGGGAGGCTGCTGGTGAGAAGTGACAGCTGCAGGAGGCAGCTTGGAGGGATTCATGTTGAGAACTCTGCAACCTCTTGCTTCTGAGCCTGCAGCGGCTGCTAGGAGCACAGGGCAGAGGTGCACTAAAACGACATCAAACACCAGCAGATGAGCTGCTTAGTGCAGAACTGTCCTGCGCAGTGATGGGTCTGAGGAAGGTAGTGTTCGCTGTGGAAAAAGGGCTGCACATCTGTTCAGGAAGCCTGTTTGTTAGTAAATTTTCAGTGGTCCTTGCTTATTTTACTACTTCAGTGCTGCTAGAAGTTATATACAGAGTTTTTGTTTTCACTTGTATTCTCTGGAGAGTTGTCTCCTGAGAGCTTGCGGTTCTAGACCTGCCCTGGAATCTGCTTGTTCTCTTGGATGTAAATCAGGGTTTCATGGTTGCAGTTCAGTAAAATCTTTGGCTGTATCAGTGAAATGACTGTGCACAACGAACAACCAAACCAGTGAATAGATCTTTAATGTGATGGAGAATATAGAAGTTAGCTAAAATATGAAATGTAATTGAACATAGCATCAGTTTATAAGTGAACTGATCTGAATACAGACATACTGACTGTATGTCAGTAGTTTACTTCTATTTTCTACATGGCATGGGTTTTTTTGTAACATATTTTTAAGTTCTCAATCTGCTTTCAGAATGTGCACAAATGCTGCTTCTGGTTATCTCTTTATGTTATGAAACAATTTCTTGGTTTTAGACTTCTGACTTTGACATAGTTTTCTGAGCATATTTTGTAATTTCTGAGTATTTCATTGAACTCGTATATTGCCGATGTGTGTATTGATTTAGAATTAAAATAGAATTGATATGGAATATAATCAATATGATATGTCCTTAAAATGTCTGAGTTCCTAAATGTAAAATATGCTTTTTCTCTCTTCAAGTCCCTTCTGAGAAGTCCAGAAGTGGTGCAGTTTCTACAGAAACAACAACGACTGCTAAGTCAGCAGGCTTTGGAACAAAGGCAGCAACAGTTTCAAGGAGCATCTGTGTAATCAGAACAGATCAGTGCCCTACAGATGAGTGTTGCACTGAAGGAGAAATAAGTGTTTTTTTTTTTTTTTTTTTTAAGAAGTATAAAGAGTATCATTGTTAAAAAGGATTAAAGTTGCTGCTGCCATGTATTTTACTTGTTTCATGTTTGCACTTTTGAGGTTTTGAGCTACTTAGGTATCTGCAAATATTTGAGCAAATTTGGAGGAATCTAATTTTCCATTCTTCTAGAAACTACATTTTAATGTTTTTTATATAGAACTGTGTTTATATTCATGTGTACCTGTGCATGCTTTTCCTACCAAAGTCTTCCACTAATTTAACTTTTTTTGTATAATAATTTACTCTGAAGTCACCCTTTGATGACAATCATTGAAGTCAGTCAGTTACTTTTTGTAGAAGTTGTGAAGTAGTCCCAAATTTCAGCCAGTGACTTGACCTAATAGCAATTGCTCAGGGATATGAGAAGCTTAAGTTCACTAAGAATCTTGCACTAAATTTGAAAGAGAAAATCCCATTCAAATACTGAAACAATGACTCTGAAAAGTGTAAACTGGGTGATCTCACTGCTGTGTATTCATTAGCTGCAAGCTGAGTAAGTTTGAAATGCTTCACCATTCTGCATTAATGTTTGCAGAAGGCAGTGTGTGCAGAGCATGTAAAGGAATCAGTGTTAAAATAGCTCCAAAAGAGTTAAATGGAAAAAAATATTTTTGAGAATAATTAGAGTTGGAAAATGTATGCAACTGAGAGTTGGACTTTGGTTTGTTGAATTCCTGTGAAGGACCAACCTCTTATGTATGAAATTATGTAATAGAGCATATTTGTTTAAAAATGAGTGACATTTTCATTTGAAATTGAGTAAATTAAATTTTTAAAACTATTGAATGGAAAATAGTAAATAAATCCAAGAAGAAAAATGTAATTTTACATTTTATTCCTATTCTAAAAAGTATAATTAAGACTTTTTTTATTAGAACAGCTGGTATCCAATTAAGTCAAGTGCTGGACTACTCAGATTTTCAGCCAGTTAAGATGAACTTGCAATTGATTTGTTTAAGAATCCAAATATATTATGTAGGAGTTGAATCCCAACTCTTTTTTTTTTTTTTTAACTTTTTGGTATTAAAACACATTTCCAAATAGAGACTACTTGAATGATTGACGTGATTAATAAAGTAGGACTTTGATATTGCAATAGTTTGATCCACTGAAGATGTCCTTTGAGGAGTATTTGCTAGTCTTACTAATTTTATAAGGTATGCTTTGTGTATGTATAGAAATTGTTCAGTAGGGATTTATTGTATTTAGCATTGTGCAAGTGGTTCCTTTAAAAAAAAAAAAAAAAAAAAAAAAAAACCAAACCTTTTTATATCAAGAATTCTGAACCAATAAATGTTTAAATAAAATCAATGTTTTTTAAAAAGTCCTTTCTGTTCTGTTACATTTGTTACTTATTATATGTTACCTTTTTTTTTTATATACTAAAATACCCAGCTCTGATAAGGTGTCATCAAAACTTTTGTGTTTCCAGTCTGTTATGTTATAGGAATTTTTTTCAGTTTTAAGTAAAATCAAGCTTAATATTTTCAACATGTCTGAATATATGTGAAAAGATTAAGAGGCTCAAAATACAAAAACAAACAAACAACAAAAAACTTGTTTTAAATGGTCAGCAAACAGCTCTGATTTAACTTAGTTTAAAAAAATGAAGTAATCTTAGATATATGATTTGGTTCCTTTAGGAGTTTCACTGATTATTATGTCTTCTGTAGCTTTTCCAGATTGGATTTTTTTAAACATTTGGCATTATTAAAGTCGCTTTTGGAGGAACAGGTGTGAAGTGTAGAACAGTGTGCTTGAAAGTAAACTACAAAAGATAGTGTCTATTCTTACCAAATGAACAGGACTAATTGTAGTGAAATGCTTTCAGAAATTTTAGTAGATGAGAAACCTTTCAGCATATCTGTTCAACACCTTTTAGATGCTCACGATACATCTATCACTACATTTTTCAGAGGCATTTTACTTTCAACTTTCCAAATACTGTTTTTACATGTAACTTGGTATTTGGAGACCTCATCTATGACGTGTCATTCTAACTATTGTAGTTACACTTGATATTTATGTGTTTTTTTTTTTTTTTTCTGTTTGCTAATCCTTTTGTCTGAAGCATCTTGTGTATTTTAAGTAATCATCTGTAACATCTTCCTTTTCACTAACAGAAAGGTAACACATATACTGTTTTCATTTTGTATAATATGCCTGCTTTCATTATGAATTTATGAGAATTGAAACAGCTGGATCTGGTTCTGTGATTGTGGAGTGTATTTCTAGCATGTAGGTACTGGAATTAGTTTGCCCAGTTTGTCACTAGCTAGATAAAGCTGCCCCTCTTTCATATAAGCTGTGAGAACATTTTTTTTACATAGAATGGACCTTAATGTTACCTGCAGTCTTGGCCATTCCCTTCCCAGGGGAGAGATGAGGGTTTTATTCTCCCTTCCTTTTCTAACTGGCCTCTGTAGTAGATGTTGAGGGGAGGGGATGCACACAGATGCATCTGGTAAAGCCTGATACACCCTGAGGTACCCATACATAAAGCCTGATACACCACTGATTTCAGGCTTTTGTTGAAGAAAGGAAAATATTTTTTTTTTCTTTGCATCTAAACCAATTTAAAGTTAATAGCCTGAGCTGGAGTGACAGCCAAGGTGCAATTTATCTAATGAACACCCTCCCCCCCATTTATCTGTTTACATAGATTTACCCTTGATGAGCTTCCTGTCAGCCCATTTCTCCAGGCTGCTGAGGTCCGTCTGCATGGCAGTCCTGTGTCTCAGCGGTGTCACCTGCAGCCTTGGTGGCAGTGCACTTCACCTTTCACCCATGTCACTAATAGGTGATCACTATCCTTTCAGCCAATCTTCAATTCACTTTATCACCTGCTTACCCAGTCCATATGTCACCAATTTCAGTGGAAGGATGTTAAGGAAGTGAGATTGACTGGGCCATAGTTGCCTGGATTCTCCTTGCCCTTCTTGAAAATGAATTTGATATTTCTGTTTTCCAGTCGGTAGGAACCTCCTGTCTTTGCAAGAACATTTCAGAGATGATTGAGTGAGGCCTTGCA
This sequence comes from Nothocercus julius, assembly GCA_013398735.1. Lineage (NCBI taxonomy): Eukaryota > Metazoa > Chordata > Aves > Tinamiformes > Tinamidae > Nothocercus > Nothocercus julius. The sequence goes on from VZSV01000114.1 coordinate 2,508,109, forward strand.
GTGACCCTGTGTGCACCCAAAGCATTCCCAGGGCCTGCATATGCCATTGGGTGGAAGTGCCCCCACTGTGCTCCTCTCCTTCGTGTGCTGCTGCGCTCCCACAGGCGCTGCTGAAGGGCTTGGGCGCCTGAGAGGACACAGTGAGAGACCAAGACACAGAAAGCTCTTCAGCCTTTTCCATGTCTTTTACTACTAGGCACCTTGCCCGACTGAGCAGTGGGCCCAGAGTCTCACTGGGAACATACGGGCAGAGAAGAAGACGCAAGGGATGAAGGCTGAATTGAATAGTCATGTTGGGACTAGCAGCTTTCTAGGATGAGATTTATCTTCAGATGAGTAGCTTGCTCTGGTATCTGTCACTGTTTATAGAAACAACATCTGGTGCTCATTAAATTTCACAGCAGTTGCTTTGGACAGTTTATCAAGGAAAGTTTTTCATATGCTTTTGTCAAACAATGAGGTGCACAAGCAACTGAAAACAAGAATTCAGGTGAATTCTGAACATCCTGTCAGTAAGTTACATAGGCTCAATTTGCAAGCACTTCTACAACTCGACTATTACCTGTTGTACTGCAGATATATGGAGGTCAGATTTTTTTTTTTTTTTTTTTTTTTAGTGTTGCTTTGTTATCTCTCAGATCCAAGATAAATTTTAAATCAAAACAGCAAGTAGATGTGATGGAAATCCTTAGCCAGAGAAACTTTTGCTTAGCATTTGCTACTGAAGCAAGAACCACCCCCCCCAGCATTGTATTTGCCATGTACATCAAACTTGGATGTATTTTTGGAAGCTCTAATCAAGGACAATCTAGTTGGTTCAGTGAAGTGATAGTAATAGATAATCTGTCACCTGGATTAGTTCAAAATTTAGATTTAACCAAAGGTTCTTTGCTATTAATGTTTTGGGCTGGTTTTGCTAAGCTTTCCCTGTAGGCAATTACAGTGGTAGTTGACCATTGCAGTTCCTAGCTTTGTGCTGAGTCACGTATATATTAGAAGGCAGATGAGCCAGGTGGGTCTCATGGCTAGGTAGATGCACCTATCCCAGCGCAATAGGAAGCTGCTCCAGTCCCGAGATCCCAAGTTCTAGTGGTGAGTGGCGAGTGGCACGCACACACTGCCATGGGCAGCCTAGCAGGGCAATGAAGAGCTCCTTCACCAGCACCAAAATGATCACGTTTTTTTCCATGATTTTGGAACACTTCCTAGTCCACCTTCATTTCTGCTTTTCCTTGCCATTTGTCCTTCCCAAAAACATTCCATAATGTTTTGTACACCCCCCAAATCCTCTTAGAACATCCCATAATAAGCTCTGCACAATCCTAGCATTCTCTTCCCCCTGTGTCCCAATGGAAGGCCTGTACCGCCTTTGGGCATTAACCCCCTCTACTTGGCATGATTTTCCAGGGAGAGAGGCTCCTTCCTTGACTCCTCTGGGCAGATTTCACATTGGATCAGTGTTGGGTTGTTCCCCTGGGATGGTTTTTGGGAGCTGAATCAAGGTGCTCCCTCCTTACCAGGGAGTTCCTGGGGTTCCTCCACCTGTTATTTATTTATTTATTTATTTATTTATTTATTTATTTATTTATTAATGTTTACCATCCCATTCTTCTGGAAAGGTGGTCTCATCATGTGACTCTTACTCAGTTACACCTGATTCCTCTTGCATAAGACTTACGTGTATGAACAGGAAAAGAGTTTTCTCAAATCAGAAATAACTTTATTAACAGTAAAACACAAGACATGAATAATCCCTTTTACAATAGATTATTTCCAGCCAAAGTAAATGGAGTGTGTTAAAAAGTGTGTTGTTCAAACATCATACTAACTATGTTGATTTCGGGATGCCTCAAATCAAACACAACAGGAGGAATGTTTGTGAAAATGTCCACTTGATAAGCAGTTGCTATATTTTTCTTGATATAAGAGGGCTTGGGATTAAGTACTCTGCAGCTGCCCTGATCTCCCAGGCTCCTGAAACTAAGTACAGCTCTGAGATTTTTCATTCTCCAGAGGAAGAGTCCAAGTAGCAGTATATATACAGTGATTTACACTGTTTTACAGAATATCAGTAACTGTGAATAATTCTTCCATCTTCCAGATAGCAAAGAAGTTTTGCCTTGATTGTAATGGAAAATGAGAGAACAGAATTGTTCGTAGGCAGAAGGGATACTACTAAATCTTGATGTATTCTTCCTGGGGTTTTTGTTTGTTTGTCTTTTTTTCCGCTCAACCAGATTGTGATAACTACTATTTAACATAAAGCACTCCTTGCTCAAATCCGTCATTTTGGCCCCTTGATTGCATTCATCCTTGCAAGATTATGGCTTCATTGACCCCACAAAAAAGGCCTGTTTCTTCACTTTGTTATCCTTCTGCACAGACAGGACCAAAATGAGGGATTTGTTAACACTGCTATCTTCAGAAAATACGTTGTGATACATTTAACTTGTACTTAGAAAATATTGCAAATAATTAAAAACTGAACTCAAATTGTCCAAATGAACGGAGAAAATTAATCTAGAGGTGCATTATCTTTGTTCATCATTATGTTTGTTCCCTTGCTCTCTCATTTGCAAAGCATCTAATGGACATAGCTGTGAATTAACAAGACATAACATGTTATAGTATTAAAAATCACTTTGAAACAGATGATGTGCTCAGTACTGTGAAAGTGTAAGGCGTTAGGCTATACCAATTTTTTTTTTCTAGCTTTTCTTTCCTCATGAGGTCTGTTTTTAAAATTATTTATCTGGTTGGTGTATTTTTCCTATACTATTCATATGCAATATTATTTGAGGACTAACACAAAGTATAAAATAGCAGCATCCATGGATAACAAAAACACGATGACTGAAGATCTAAAAAACATTCACAATTCGATGCAATGTTCACATTGACTATAATGGAAGAGTAGCTGACTCTGGAGCACATAGTGGTTATGTCTACCTTGCGTTTTGAGACGTGGCCCGCAAAGTAGATTCAATATCTGTACAGGCACCAAGTTTGCAAGTGTGGCCCGGCTGCAGCTGTGTGCGGCAGCAGCATGGCCTCAAACCAAAATGCATCCACTGGCAGGCTGTTTGGGAGGCCCCAGGTAACAGGATCTGCTGTTGCGCTGTGCTCCTGGCAGCCCTGGAGCTTCCTGTGAGTAGGCAGTTGATACCAACTAAAGGTTGCATTTTGTGTAGGTGCACAACATGCAGAAGAGTCTGCACTAAAAACAAAGCTATTTCTCTCTGCTTAACAAAGAGATATTGCCCACTCAGCCTTTCTATACCTGGCAGAAGGGTATAGAGAATGACTCCTGGAACAGCAGCCAGGAAGCAGCCCACTTTCAGGGATGGCTATGAAACCTCCAACCTGAGAAGAGTTTAGTTCACAGATTTAAAAACTCATATAATCACTCTCTAGGTTCTCTTCCTAGAGAACCAACTCTACCAGGCTCATTCTTGCCTAACCTCTTACAGGTTCTTAGGGATGGTTAGGAATAGACACTTTTCATTTTTAGTTCTTGTTATAGATGTTATTCCTGACTAACATATTTTTGGGTTATAAGGGCTTCTGCTGATTGCACCTGATTCAGCACATTAGAGCCTCCCAGCTATGCAGGAAGTGTTTTGTTTTTGTTTTGTTTTGTTTTAATTCATTTACTTTTCGCAGTTCCCAGGTAGCCATTATATAATGCACATCCTTTAACCATGCAGTTGCTGGCCAGACTGCAATTGTGTTTAGAGAGGGTGCACCAGAAACACTAGTACCGCCCTTGAGTGGGTGCCCAGAGCTGAACTCAGCATCAGTCCTATGGAGAGGCAGAGGGCAATCTTGCAAGACAGTCCCAGATGCAATCAGAGCCTCCTCCCTACATCATATGGGACACCAATTGCCTTAACATGTCTAATGGCCTATCGAGTGGCTGGCACGCCTCGCCAGGCAGCGCGAGTAGGAAGCACCAGAACAGGACATATGGCACTCCAAGCTGCTCCTGAAAACAGGTCTTGAAGATTTGCTTAGGTGTGACTGTAACAAGCCTCAGGGAGCACAAGGGTTGCCTAAGCACATACTGCCTTGATACTTTCAGGGCTGACTGCTGAGCATTTCTAGTCATATGCCAACCCTCCCTCCCCAGTTTCTTTACCCTCTCAGTGCATCTGTGGCTACAAAAAAAAAAAAACAACTGTGAACTGTAAGTCCTCTATAAAACCTTCTGAATCCCTTCAGTTGAGTTTCCACTTACCCCGAGAGGGCAGGGTTCAGATTTTTCAATTGGCAGCCTGTTTCCCAGGTCCTCCAAAGCAAGGAGCTCTCTTCCTATGGTTAGAGAGCATGTCTTGTTCAGTACCTTTCTAACTGATGGTACAGATCTACATTCTAGGCAGCACTTAGCTTTGAAAATTTTAATTAATTTACCCTATGACTCATTAATCTTCTGTCACTGTGTCTGTTTCTGGTTTTACTAAGCTAGGTTATGAGGTGCTGGGAGGAGAGGTGAATAGTAAATAGGATGTAATGTTTCTTTCCTGTGTTGGCTTCCATCATGTAGTACTTAAGCATTCTTGGAAGCTATAGCTGCAGCAGAGAAGTCCCTAATGAGCCAACAAAATTAGCTTGAGACCCTTCAAAGTCCACAAAATTTGATTAAGCTTCTTTATAAATCATTATATCCAAACAAGAGGCAGATGGAGTCTGCCTTAGTTGCCTCCGTAAACCCAGGGTATTTAAAAACTCCTCAGTCTCAGTGAGGCTTTCTGAACTTAAGAACAAAAACAGGAGCCTTGTTTGCCAGGAGGAACAAAGGCAGATTAGGTAAAACTATCGTCACAGACCCCTGACTTTTTCCTTTTCAAGAGTTGGGCAGTGGAGATGATGTTTACAGTGAGAGATATTTACACTGTTGATTTTATGCTGAGAGAATACTTACAATATCTAATAACTCTACCCTGTACTGAGCTCATGCAGAAATACTTGACAGTGTTTTTGTTTCAGCCTGAAACTGTCTCTACTAGTAGACAGGTCCTGCCTGTGGCAACCCATTATTATCGAGTCCTTGTGTAGAACCACAGGGCAATGTAAATTGGAAGGGATGTCTGGGAGACATCTCGATTGATGCTTTCCAAAGCAGGGAGTGCTTAGAGAGGGCTGCTTGGGGCCTTGACAGTCTTGATATAGTACCTGCTAGAGACGCTGAAGGAACTTCCTCGACACCAGTTGATGTTACTTGGGGCCATAGTTCCCCTTCACATTGCTGATACATAATCCTTCAGAGTGAGCAAGGCAGAACATGAAAAAATCATGAGGAGTAAAGATGTTTCTATTTTTTTACAGTATAGTAAGTGCAGTGTAGAGTCCTCCTTTTTGGAAAACTCAGCTCAACCTTTGCTTTCAAAACACATAGGACTGGACATACTGTGGATAAAAACACCATTTGGAATAGCTGAGGAGGGTCTACGGGGAAGGGTTTGATGGGGTGGCAAAACAGGTGCTCCACTCACACTACAAAAGAATGCTACAGTCATTGCTATAACATACCTGTTTGTCTACTACAGCATAAGATTATGGGACTTAGCAATCAGAGCAACAGTACCCTGCAATGGCTTCACACAGCGTGCCAGATTTGCTTCAGTCACCTATGGATGCAAATGACATATTAGCACTGAAGAACTGGCAGCATTTAAGTAATCTGGACTGCTTAATAGGAAAACAAGTGATCTGAGTACCAAAATGAAATGTGCTTTATGTCACTGGCTGGTCAAACTTTCATCACTGCCTGCTTATGCATGGTATTTCCCCTTAGACACTTTCAAGCATATTTGAACTGTTGATAGCTCAAAAACATTAGAAAAAAATGTCTTCAGCTAAGTAGCATCTAAAGTAAGTGGCTTTTAAATCTCTCAGGAAACCCATCTCGAATGCTTTAGTATTTATGAATGCAATGAAAGTCTTCAAATTTAATACAAGCTAATAGGTTGATGGAGACCCTTCAGCAGAAAATCCCCCTAAAATGGGAGACATTACAGTGAGATACAAAATTCCTTACTGTAAAGAATGAGAAAACTGAATTTTAAATTGAGCTCAGTTCACATACTAGAGGAGCTTGTAAGAAAGACTTTTTTTTTTTTTCAAAAACAAAGGAAAATGAGTTCTTTTTTTTTAATCCTTTTTATCATTTTTTGTGGGCAGAGATCACCTTCCTATCTACTTCCCCTAGATCCACTGTTACCTTGTCTCTCCAACGCTGTAAGCTCTTCTCTTGGGAAGGAATTGTCAGTTATTGTGTATCTGCACATCTCATAAAATGGGGCTGGCCTGCTTGAGACTAAAGCCTGCAGAGGTTTTAGGTTTTGGAATCTAAAACCTCTGCAGTTTTTGGTTCACCAAAACGGGAACATCCAAGCCATGATGACAGCCCTTTTACAGGTTAACTAGCATGGCTGTTGGCTTTAACTTCCCAGAATCTGGTGCTTTGATCCAGCTTTCAGCAAACAGCTGAACGAATGATTCATCTCATCCTAATGCACACCTTAGGTCAGAAAAATTAAGTGCCAGAAATGCCTGTCTCTTTACTTACTTTTACGGAGAAGTAAGGTGACTACCTTTAATGAGATGCATGCATAGAGTTGTTTAAGCCAAAAGAGCTATCTGTTATAAGGATTAGCATAGCAGGAGAACTACAGAAAAGGAGAAGCTTCTCTGAATCCATCATCTTGTATTTAAACAACAGTTACTTACTGTGCAACCATCACTGCCAGGCTGTCAAAGTCACCTCCTCTCCCCTAGAACTCATCTCACCTATTTTTGAATATGGCCAGTGTAACAGTCCACATCTGAGCTAATGACCGAGTTCCCCTGCCAGCCAGAAGACATAAGCACACTCAGAATGCAGTATTTGAATTATCTAGCTTATGGTGAAACGAATGATGCCTTAGAAATACCTCTTTCCCATCACTGACTGTCCATTTTCACTCTATCACAACAACAGGAAACTGAGTTCTAGAGCTGCCGAGGAACTGGTGTATCTATGCTCTCTTTGAAGAAGATGAAGATATTAGAAATGTCCAGAACCAAGCCCTAAGCTCCTTTCTATAGTAGAGAGGAAGGAGATTTCAGGGTTTTTTTGTCTTAGCTGAACCCTAGAAGGCAAGGAAGAGTCTTGGATAAAGGATAGAACTAGGTCCTGGATAGAGGAAGCAATTTTTCTGTTCTCAGCTACCAAGAAAGAAAAAAGTAACATGAAAAGCACATGAGAAATTGCTGAAGTAAGTAAGTACACATTCAGCATTCTAAAAAAAGAAAAAAACACATTACTAGCATCTCAGTAAGGTGACACTGAGGGAGCTGAGAAAAATGTCTATTTCCAAACCCCCAATATCCCCCAAATTTGCTAAGCAGTAAATGGCATGCCTGGAATTTCTGTATAAGATTATTACCCGATTTCACTGCTGCAGGAGGCTGTAGAACTTTTCCTATCCCACAGTGACACTGCTGATGTCAAATGGTGATAGAATAGGGCTCCTTGTGTATACACATTTCCCATATCACTTTCTACTACTGCTATAATTTAACGATCATTTATCATTCTGTGCTCTAACAATGCTGCAGGCAGTTGAAGGTGCATTCAAGGGAAGTGTATCTAGTTTACTGATTCTTCTGTCCTATTTGTAATTGCCACCTCATAGCAGGCATTACATCACTTCTAAAACATATTTAAAGTCTTTCCAATGAATGTTGCACTTGGTTTGTATATGTGAAGTACCAGAAGATTTCAGGTATCCTCTTGTAACTATACAGTAAATGTGTAGCACCAGGTTTATGTGAGGAAAGGAGCAGAAGAGGAGAGGAGAGGGGAAGAAGGGAGAAGAGGAGAGAGAAAAGGAGCAGTGAGCAGAGGAGAGGAGAGGAGAAGGGAAAAAGGAAAATGAAAAGAAAATTCTATTAAATATACCTTTCTAGGTGTACTTCTTGCATGTTCTAAGAAAGAGTGAGATTTGAGAAGCAGTCATTCCTTCTGGCCTTTAAGGCAAAACAATTTTAGATGGCCTACTATTCCTGGAAAGAAAGTCTTCCTCTTTCAGCAAGGTAATGGGGGACCATCAACATGTAATGGTGTTTCACCTGCCCCCTCAGAAAAGGTTATCAGCTGAGCAGCATTTTGTAGGGTTGGCTCTATGGTGGACAGCATGTGCAATAGCTCTCCTGCTTGCTGAAGGACCACAGGCAAGAAGCTCTTCAAAAGGTTTTGTGCATCTGTTCATTTGTCACTTGTTTGTGGCTTACACTGCCTCACTGTCCTATAGGGGTGAGGCAAAAACACTATAAAAGAAGAAATCTATGTAAGATGAGAAGCCATCCATGAGGATGTACAAAGTGACTGGCCAGAAACCCCTCTGTGTCAAACCCAAATAAGTAAGTGGTGCACTCAGATCCTGAGAACTGACACAGCTCAAAGTGTAGACGAGACTGACTCCCACCTCCTTCTGCTTCCACCTTCCGAGCATGAGGCTCCCTGCTTTCAATACTGAGATTTTCCCAAGATAGATGATTAATTATTCAGTTCATCAATGCCCACTTCTTTTCCCTTTTCTGAATCACAGTTCAAGTCCCTTTTAGATGTACCCTTGATATCAGCACAGTAGTCTAACTACAAATAGTCCTACCTTTAAAACAAACTACATCAATACTGTATAATGGACAGGATTCATTTTACATGCCAGATACATATGCAAGTATGAATGTACTTTGCAAAAAAAAAAAAGCACTGGAAGTTAATTTTTAAACATACATGTATATATTTCATTTTTTTCCTTTGTTTTTTTTTTTAAGGAGCTTGTTGTATTTCAGTGCAGCAGTACCATACACTACTATGTCAACAGTATCAGACTACTTTAATTTGTCCAGAACACTCTGATAAGGCTCCAGTGCTGAATGTCCCCTGAGGGCGTTCTCCCTCCTCCTGCCAAATGCTATGGATGACAGGGGGGTCTCAGCTCCTCAGAGGATCTGTAGTCCCATTATGCTTTGCAGTAGGGAGACAGACTGGAATTGCTGCTTAGTCCTTCAGTTCACTGGATAAAAGTCATCTCCATATCCATAAGTCTTGTGCACCACTTAAGGTTCTCTTTTAGACCTGAAATCAGGATATAAGATGGATATACGGTGCAGAGATCTGACTTTGGTTGCCTGCAGAGGGGTGAATTTCACCTACTAGGAACAGCTACAGCCAGGTTTCTGAATATCTGTACAGTAGGGCTGATAATTCTCACCTTTTACTGGCTTAGCTGACAAATGAAGATGCTCATAGGAAATGTTTGACACTTTTGCAGGAATTTGGCTTATTTTGTACTAGAGAACAGATATGCTATACCTGAATTTCTAAACTTACTGTACTGGCATCAGAATAGCTAGAAACCACAAAACATAGCATGAAAAAAATAGGAGAGTAGACTATGTATAGATATATTTACATCTACATACATCTACATATAGAAGCTTCTGTTCGCTGGAAATTCTGTAAGCCACTGCCTGCAATAGCATCCATCCTAAGGTAGTTCAAGAGATGACTCTTAAGAGACCGAGGAGATGGGGTTATGAGGCGAGCCCATCTGTGTCAGCACCTTGTCCAGCCATTGCAATGGTCCATGCAGGTGGATCTCAATCCAGCAGGGTGTGCTTGTAACATCTTGGCGATGATACTCTGCTCCCCAGCCCTACAAAAATATCAAAGGACCAAAGAGTCAGTTTTTTTAAAAAGTACTCTGAGTAGCCCATCATCCTAATTACTAAGATTTAACACTTTTATCTAGGCAGATTTTTTGCTCCAAATGTTGCTCTTTTTTTTTTTTTTAGGTTATTATCAGTTATCAGGGACACTAAGAGTAAAACTACACTAGTAAATTAAATATGCTCAGTATTTCCAAATGATGAGATCAAATGGAAATGCCAATGGCTGTGGAAAGTCCTGGAATATGACTATCATCTCCAGCTCTTTCTGGGAGATAGGGGATATTGAGCTTCTGTCAGGAGATGGGCATGTGCTGCTGGCAGGGACCCCCACCTCAAGGCAGCACAGTGTCTGCTTGCTAAGCAGGCAGCGACTCTGCCAGGTGGATATATTAATTTTAGCCACCGCTGTGAATTCCCAGAACAGTGTGATTCAGGTAACAAAGGGTGATGGGACTCGATCAGCCAGACAACTGATATTCCTGTGAGCACAGAGTTACAGAAAAGAACTCATAACATTCACTATCAAGCCCAGCAGGGTTAGTGCTCTCCTCACTTCAGTCCAAATACAGAAGCTCTGGACTTACAGTGCCTGTGCTATCACGCTCTGTGAACAGCCAGTTTCACAGTAATGCAAGAGATTCAACTAACAGCCTAAAGCCCCACAGGTAACTGACTGTCTCTCTTTCAGAAATAGTACTCAGATTTCCACTGGGTGATGTGCAAAATATTGTCTTGCTGCATGACGAGGCTCACCGTGCAGAGAAGTTGAGCTTTACCTGACAACTGTGCTAGTCAGAAGGGATAATATTTTTGTCTTGAAAAAGTACATGGGGATGTATTAAAAGTGATGTCTGCCAAAGGTACCTAAATTAGGGCTTCCGACTTCAAGGGTGATGCTGCTAGGTTGCAGTGAAGATGCGTGGCAAAAGCATCAAAGAAAACAGTTCATCTCACCTGAGTAGCAGGACAGAAAATCTAGATGAAAAGGAACCACAGGCTGCAAATGCAGCCTGCGTGATTCTGGGGAGTTTGGTGCCAGCAGACGGCAGCAGTCATTGCAGCAAGGCATCTGCCAGCTTGTTCAGGTGGCTGGCCATCTCCCTCTGCTGGCAGCTCCACACCACGGACAGATGCCCACAGTTAAAACGTCAGCAGCGCAGGACTCTTCTAGGTCTTTGGCCTGTCAGTTAGGGCCCTCCCTGGGCTGCAGGTAGAGTCCTTGCTGCCCGGGGCTGGAATGAACTCCGAGGTGGAGCTCTCTTTGCAAGGAAGTAAAATGAGAGCAATTTGCAGAGTTGTGGTTTTTTGAACCGACAGTGGGAAGAGGATACCAATAGCCACAAGAGGAATCCAGAAATAGCCTCTGGGCATGGGGAAGATGGTTTCAATAACCCTGCTGGTACTGCCAGCCTTTCCAACCTTGTGCAGGCCACAGCTCTCTCCAAGGTGCTCTCCAGGAGTGTCTTTTCCCCTCTGTCCTGCAGAGTGTGCAGGGGCAGGAAGCAGGGAAAGCCATAGGATTGCCCCATGTCTGGGACCTCGTGGTATGTGGCACATACCAGGGCTGTGATGGGCAACACTGTCCTCTCTCCACTGCACATCCAAACACCCGAGGGGCACTCCTGCCCCACCAGGACTCACACCTTGGGAGAAAAATAATTTGGGAAAACCGAGCACAGGAAATGGCCGCAAAAAAGAACCTAGGTGAGATTTGCATAGTCCCTTTCCAAAGGTCATGGGAAAGGGTTTGAAATATCTCCTTCTTGCATCGGTCTTCTGGTGCCTGTGGCACTATAGTGGCTGCCATTGTTTCAACAAAGCATGGTGATAATACAGCAGTAGTGTTACTTAATGCATCAACACTACCACTTTTGCTGCCATGCTGGGCTCAAAAGCAGATAACACATCAAAGAAACTGCCCCTGAGTTTCTGAGATAATGATAATATTGTGTAACTGGCTACACTGCCTTTATAAACAGCATGCCCATTCATGTCTTCCATTAAAGAAAATGCTGTATGTTGGGTTTCTTGTGTACTTTTTTTCCCCCCCGTATGCTTGCATGTGAACAAGATGCCAATTCTTTCCCAAGAACAAAGCAATATGTGCAGGAAGATTTTGGCTTGGGCTCCCAGGAAAAATTACAGGGCATTCTTAATGCTCTTAGACAGTGAAGAGGATGGGTCCTCAAGGACAGTCAGAAAGAGTTAGAACCATAAAGCTGCCTGAATCTCAGCGTTTCTGCTTTGCAAGATGTAGGGGAACTGGGCTTGAGGATCAAGCGGTTTTGTAGTACCATACGTGTGAACTCAGTCAGCTTGATTCAATCATTTGTATACAATCAAATCTGCAAGACAAAAGGCCACGCTAAAGCCACTTGTAATAACACCAATAACACCTAAATAGGACTAGTGAGCATCTAATGATACAGCTTTTCTAGTATGCAGGCTGAATATTGCTCTCTACCTTTCACCAGCAGCACTGGAGGAAGTCAGCGTCTAGTGCATTTTTTTGAGTAAGCAATGTTGAAATACTCCCCATTCTCTTCGATGACACCAAAGATACCAAAAGTACATTGTTTGTTCTAAAAGCAGTCAGAAAATGTCCTTGTGGAGAGGGCATTCATAAGATTTAAGAAACTCCCAGAAAGACAGATACGATGCGCACCCAGCAGTCAGACTGCAAAGGTTCAAAAACACGGGAAAAATAATAGTCTGGTGGTCTCTTTCAAACAACAGAAGAAGGTTAATAATTCTTCTGAGCTTTGCATTCCACTTGTAAGGACCCTTTCTGGCAGTGGGTCTGGCCAGTGGGAATGTCAACACCAGTTAAGACAATCTTTTGCCAGGGAGCAGAAAGGTGGCAAACAATGTCAATCTGCAACAGGCTGAAGGGGGAATCCGTGTTTCTTGACTGAGCCCATACATGCAAGTCTGTAGTAACGTTAAGACTATAAATTGGATAGTGGCCTAAGGACATCATTTTCAGATTTGTGACTGCACCAAGCTCTATTGCAAACTAATAACAATGGGATGGCTCACAAACTGCCTACAGTATTTGCTGCTGTATTACATTCTTAGCCCATCTAAACTGAAATTTTTAGGCAATCAATGGGGAAAACATTACCAAGTGACAGAATTCTTTTTTTTTTTTTTTTTTTCAGAAAAGCAATAGAAGACAAAACATCCTTACTTTAACAAAGCTCATTCGAATAGTACACATCTTGGTCAGCTCATACACCACTTCAAAGCCATGATTGACCGACTGGGCAAGCAGCTGGGCAAAGAGCTGGTTATTGAAAATCTTGAGGCTGCAGCCACTGGGGATCTTGCAGACAGTGGCCGGGTGGAAACCATGCTGATAGTTACAATTGCGGCTCTGCACAAAAATGCTGCTGTCACTCACACATTCTGCATAAACCTCTCCACCGACATAGTAAAGATGAACACCTCAAGAAGGAAAAAAAACAGGCATTATTTCTCCATTGTTCACAATACGCCTTATGCCAGTAATTCTATGGCTGTTTTATTTCTGTGCACACCCAAGCCCGGGATCATTCCAGGCATTCAGTGCCTCTACCTTGTCTTTTAAAGGACAGTAAAATCTCTGTAAAACCACATATCTACAAAATGGACCCACAAACATTGAGAACAAATTGTTAAAAGTGTTATTTAAAAGTGTTGGCATAGGAGAAAAAAAGTCTAGGCATGAATATTCTACTTCGTTTCTCAGTGAAGTTTGACTTAATTTTTAAATACACCAGCATGATACTTTTGGAGGCATGCACACACGCATATACGCATATATGTCAAACATATGTGAAACATCTACAAAGCATACATACACAAAACAGCCAAATAAGTGGCAAAGCTGTTTTGCATTACACATCCAAATCTGTTCTCCTCGTGAAGCATAGACACTTGCCCAAGACCCAACTCACTGCATGCTACTTCTTAATACCCGATCCTATCTCAGGCAATTCAAACGTGGTCTGGTGTGCACTAAAAACAGCTTTTCTATATTCTATTTTTTCCAGCACATCAGAACCATGTATTCACATTTGCATGACCCTTACGTACTCACCAGATATAGTTCAAAGCAACGTTTAACCGTTCAACAAGAAAATGACTGATTTTCTTGCGAACCTTTGAGTGTCTGAGTGACTTACCAACACTAACTCTGCTATTTTTACCATGCCTTAGGGAAATGAAAATAGAAGCACTTCTATCCTTTCAAGGACTCAGATTCCCCTCTGGATGCCTGCTTCCATAAAAATGTACATAAATTGATGAGGGATTTATCTCAGCTAAATTCAGCAACCTTAAGATTAGGGATCTAGTGTAAGCTAAATGTATACACTCCTTCTATAGCTGATAGGTGACAAGAGGCACCACCATCAGATGATTCACTCCATCCACCATAGAGTGCACTTACTGTCAGCTTAATCCGAGCTAAGTCTGTGCTGATGCTGAAAAAACTCTCTTCTCCTTCCCTTGCTGCTTCTTTCCACACCTGCACTTATGAAGGCAGCGATGCTTGAGGGCCAGGCAGCCACCCAGATAAGGGAGCTGAACCAAATGAAAACTAGAAGATTTCTCAGTGAAATCTTCATCAGTGCAAGAGTGGCAATGGGGACTTGGACTGCTTAGAACTGAGCATGAAACCACACCCTGAAGGGGACTGAGGCATCCTCTGAAGCTGCCTCCACATTTAGCCTTCCCATAGTTAGAGGTAGACAAGATGAACCCCTCCCATGTTCAAAAGAGGTGGAAGACTTCAGTTCTTTGTTCTCATACAAACCACCAATAAATAAAAATAAAACCCTCCTTAAAATAAAAGCCTCCTCCTTATTCCCAGGTACAGAGCTCAAAGCCTTACACACAAATGCAAACATTCAAAGAGTCTAAGTGGACTGCCCACAGAGCTGGTGATAACCAGGCTTTAATAATTCAGCGTTAATTTGTTCCTTTTTTCCCTGTTATTTTTCATACAAAAAAGACGGGCTGCATATTCCCAGTCCCTGTTCATGCTTCTGTGGTCATGACAGCAAGGAGCAGCAGCACATCCTTGAAACAAAACCAGCCTCTCCACAGAAGCGGGAAAGGCTTGGGGAAAAGCAGGTTGAGTGGGAAAGGGATCTGGGAAAACATATGCTCTCCCATAGACTTCCAGAATGACTCAGACAAGAACCTTAAAGTCTGTCTTCAAGCCATCACTTGACTTCTGTGCACCCACAGGATCTCACAGTAGATCTGAGTGACAGGGGGTGTCGGCTGGCAGCCCAAGCCCAAGCCAAGTTGTGCTGGGAATGTGGGTGAAGCTACAGAGCAATTAGAGCAGTCGTCAGCAACGGCACAGCTGCTCCAGATGGTTACGTGATGCTTCACATTGTGACTGCTATTACTTGACCCCTGTCTCCTCTTCCTTTTGTGAAAAGAAGGATAAAAGGGAAGGAAATACACTGAAAAGCTTCCTAGGTGACCTTGACGGAGTCCAGAATAATTCCTGAAATAAGCAGGCTAAGTGAGAATGAAGGGTAGGAAGAGCAGAATAAGGACATAAATATTTGCCACATTTCAAATCTACAGATGTCACTAGTGATTTAGGGTGCTAAAGTGAGAAGCTCTAAGCTTCTGGATTTCCAGAACATATTGAGAACCCAACTTGGGGGAAAAAAAAAGAAAGCTTACAGAAGTATAACACAAACCATGTACCACAGTAACAAAAGCACCAAAGTCACTTCCAAAAGCACTATTTTCTTTTCCTTGAGGACTTTTTAAAAGCAGCAGCAGTGAAATGTCAGCATGTGTTTTCAGTCTTTTGCTATTCATTCACTGAAGAGTAGCACTGTCAAGGAAACCAAGCAGTGGAATATTTGTAGAAGACCAAATGAATAGTTCATATGTTTTAACTAGATTTCATTGCTCTGTGCAGAACTGGGAGATTCAACAATCTCCCAGTTTCCTCATCTTTTTGACACTCTGCTCAGAAGTCCCCTTTATGTCCTTGGAGCCCGATTGCTGAAACAGGTCCAATTGCTAGTAGAAGTTGCATTGTGTTCTGGATTGTTTTTAGCTTTGATGTGGTATTTCCAGGAAACCATTTCATGCTGATACACTAGATGACGATTCAATTGCATATCCTTATCCTACTGAGCTAATCTTGTTTACTCGCTCTTTTTTTTTTTTTTTTCCCCTTGTTAACATGTGACAATTGTATTCATTTCAGGAGCTTTCATCTGTCCAGCACACTTCTGCACTGTGCAGTTCTGGAGCTGCTCTGCTCTCTTCTGCAGGCCTGTACTGGTGCCTTTTCTATTCCACTTGAACATGTTTTTTTAAGATTTGCATAAACAGGGAAGAGCAGGAAAATTAAGGATCTCAGATACTCTAAGCTCCTCTCTGGGCAACCTGCTCCCTTCCCTTGGGCAGATTCCTAGCATAAGACTTAAAAGAACTTTTAATCAATGAAGAAAGATCTTCAGATTTGAATGGATGAGGACCATTAGCATGTACCTCATTTCTTTCTGCTCTGCTTCTTTCATTTTGGGGGGCAGAAATGTACAAGATGTAACATCCTCAGATGACAACTTGGAGATCTTTTGTCATTTAATGTAGCCGCGCATCAGCTTTCATCTACACTCCTCTGACAGCTCACCCTGATAGGGAAACTTCGCCTTGTTTTCTGCATAAGCCCAGACTAGATGGATAGCTCATTTACTCTGCTCACAACAAACTGCTATGACAGACACCTGTAGCATCATGTACATCATGTCCTTCACACAGTACATTTATACCAGCAAAGTTCTCCTGCAGAACAGGGCAAAAGCTAAGCACAGCACCTTCTGCAAAGCACCTCATGCACTAATCTCTCCGTTCACTGTTGTTTGTAAAAAAAAAGTCACATTTGTCTCAAACCTTCCTCATATTCAGTCATTCAACACTAGACTATCAAGAGCCAATTAAAATACTGCTCTAGGCCTGGGAAATGAAGTGAGGTTGACAAGATAATAGGAGTGGAACAATTAGAGTTAATTAGCCCAGTGGGATCCCATTCCCAGGCAGCTCCTGGTGAGAGGTTGGCTCGGCAAGGTAATGAGTCTAGACTGGATATACCAGAATAGGCAACACTTCATCTGCACAGAGAAGTGGCCAGTACAGGGCTTCTGACTCACTGCCACGAACAGCGCACAGTTCTGGGAGAAGATCAGGACCTCCATGGCCTTAGTGACCTGGGATGGAGTGTGCATGGCCATGCATATTCAGGAGTGGTCTCAACATACCTGCTGCCAGCAGCATATGATGTTGAGTGCACAGTGCACGTAAATCTCGCAGAGCATACAAGCAGAACTGCTCGAAGGAGAATCAAAGCTTTAGTTTTACTAGCTAGAAGCTGATGAGGCAGAGAATCAGATTAGACTGATTTTCTTAAGTTGCTAAGGGAAAAAATAAAAGCTACTAAGGCAACCCTTGTAGACTTCTTCAGCTAAATAACTCAACTGCTAAGTGTTTCATCCATCTCTCTCTGTTATTTGGTGGTAGGAGAACCAGCCCTGAGGCACCAGCAATTATCCTTTTAGTGGCATTTCAATGGCAATATTCCCAGTTGCCAGAAGCCCTAATAAATAAAATGAAAATACATACTGCTAAATTAGAACACACAACTATAAACAACATTTTTCTTTTCAGTGGCCAAGTAAATTGCTTTTGTAAGAAGCTACTCTGCTGATTCTTATCCAGTCAGAAAAGAATCAGCTGCTTTTCTCCTATTTCAGAAGTAATCTCAGAGCTCTGGTTTTAAGACATGTACATCTGACAAATTGGCTAGATCTGTTAATGTAATGCACACTTCTTTCAAGCTCTGAATATTTCCGAGAAGGAGGGAGTTCCTCTTACCTTTTCCTATGTGTCTCCTGGTGTTTTCTATAGTAGAGTTGCGGTTTACATTTGAGAGCAGTCCCAGGCAGAACCTGTTTCTGTTATTTGAGGGGTCTGTAAATCCATCTATAAGGATACTCCGAGAGGAAGCCTGGAAAGTCTCCCCTACCCGATTGTTGAGTTCATAGTAGGCAACTGAGCACCAGTGCTGGGGTTCCTCATAGCAAACAGGGCGAAAGTCTGTAGGAAATAAAATTAATTGACGCTTATGTAATATTTTTTATATTCGTAAAGTGCATGTATTTTGTACATGTAAAGTCATGTAATACTTTTAAAAATAATCATTCTCTGACTCTGTCTCCTTTCCTCTCTCCCTTCCTCCTCCCTCCCTGGAGATCTTCATCTAAAACAGTCACTTATGTCAGGCTTTTTCTTGACAACAGCTTCTGCCTCGTCTTTATTTTACAACTGGAGGCCCAAATGTGCAAAAGACTGGTGCATCAGATTAACTTTAAGCCTCTAAGGAGTCCCACTTGTTCTTAAAAGTGATAACTCTAATGCATTAAATTAAGCACATGCTGACATTCTTTGCTGAACTACAGCCCAATCACTACACTGAAAATAGTAAGGGATACATCTGCTGTGCACATCAGAAGGAGCTACAGATGACAGATGGGCTCAAAACAAGAAGAAAACTGAGCCAAGCCTTCAGCCTGATACCAAATGCTGAAGTTCAGAAGTAATCAATCACTGCCCTCCCATCCCCATTTTTTGCATGCTTCTGGGCTTTCTGCTTCCATGTGGGACTGTAGGCAGCAATGTCAGCAAACACCAGCAAGGCCGTTTCTTTTGGAACTACCTCTGCCCAGGTTTTCCGACTCAAAGACAAAGAAATACTCAGTAACATAACAGACTCCATAAGCCTTATTTGTCCTCCAGGAATTAGTGGGTAACCTTCTCTTGCCTGCA
>VZSV01000114.1:2526692-2546939 GCA_013398735.1 Nothocercus julius
CATGCCCAGAGCACCTCCCTGAGTAACCTCTAACAAATTTCCAACTAAGACTCACTAGGCCATCAGGGATGGTAAGAGATGGTGAAGAGTCTCTGGACTATTTATTTAAAAATATTGGTTCCTGAAGACTGCTTATTATTTGGCCATTCTATGTATCCATCTGTTATTAACACTTTCATCTTTCTTCTCTAGTTCTTTAATACATAAGTGATCATCACCGTTTTAGAAGGTTGGAATTATTTTTTAATGTGCATATGTATGTGTGGTGTTCAATCCCAGTCCCTTCTATTCTGACCATCCATGGCACCTCTCCCAAAAGCCTGCTTATATAAGTTTGGCCTCCTGTAAAGATCTTTGTGCTTCATTAACACATGCCCTTTTAGCTTCTAGGCAGCCAGTATTGTAATATTGAAATAAATTTGGAAATAAGAAAGGTTCAAAACATAAAGCTTTAAAACACATGAAACTCAGAACTGAGGGTGATAAAGCAAACTGAGTGAAAAAATTGTGATATTGGTAGCACTCTTTTGCATTACACAGCCTCCCCATCCTTGACTTGATATCACTGCCTTTACAACCTGTTTGCTTTAATTATCAGTTTTTTTATCTGTAGTAGCTAATGTATGTGAGAACGGTCTAAAGTGTGTAACTCCCCACTTGCTTACTTAAATCAGTGAATTCTTAAATCATCCTATTCTGCCAGGCAACTGATGGATCTAGTGCACAGCCTTAGCCTTAATATTTTCTGAGACCTATAGCTACAGATGCTGGGCATTTTATTGATATTTTTTGCTTAACAAATTCTCTATGAAAAGTAATACAAATAGTTATTTACTTTCAGTGTCTCCGTCAGCAGATTTACCTCCATGGGGCAAAGACAGCACTAGTTGACTTTCAGCTATTGCATCCATTGACCGCACGTTATGGTTTCCTGAAAAGTCTCTTGCATGGTAAGGTGGGGGTGGAGTTTCCACTATTAGAAAGAAGGAAAGAAAGGAAGGTAGGAAAAAAAGAAATAAAGAGAGAATGAAAAAGAAAAAACACCCAAATCAGTAATTTGGTAAATTCTCCCCACATCTTTTTGTCCAATATGCAACATTCCTTCAGCATTTTTTAGCTAGAGAAGGATTTGAAACAGAATGCAGAGGTGAACCTGTGAATAACTTCAGTCCCCAGATTAAGACCATTTTGTATTCAGGAAGAATGAAAAGGAAAAGTATATTGGACTCAATACACTTGAAAGAGGGAGGGGTGATCAATCACATCACTGTCTAGACTGGTCAAGAAGGCCTTCAAGTAGAAGGGACAGGCAGGATTCAGAGGTCTTCATATCTTGTCCTGAAGAGCAAATGAAAGTCACAGGACCAACTGTGAATGAATTACAGCAACTGAGCATACAGGTGGCAAAGGCTTCTGTGAATTCCAAGTGACTGAGAAGGGGCACTTCCCTAGCATAATTACTAATGAGCTGCCAAGTACTCTGGCAATAACTTGAGCTTCTACACTAAGGAAGTAATGCAGGTTGATCTTTCAGTTCCAAACTTCTCTCTCAAATTGAAAAAAAAAAAAAAATGCAGAGGATGATTTAGAGTGGAAGCAAACTTTAATTGCTCCTCTGGGAGAAAGCTCTCTTTCTTCACAGGCTGTAAAGAAAGCCTATAGAGATCCTTTATATCCTGAAGTGAGATTTAGCAAAACTCCATGCAGATTTTTCTTTTTTAGCACTGTCCAACAAGGGAGGGCCAGCTGTCTTCTGACTTTTTCAGTCTTCCCATGAAAGAGTATCAGATGCAATGAAAAAAAAAATGAAGAAAAAGTATCAACTCAGTCTGCTCAGCTTCTTTTTTTTTTTTTTTTTTTTTTTTTTTGTCTATAGCACAGTGAGGAAAAAAAAGGAAGGTGGTTCTGTATTGTGAGGATTCACAAGAAAGGCAGGAGGCTTTAGAAAAACAGAGAAAAAGGGACTTCATTTTCATATTAGAAAATTCAGACATTCTGTACATAAGCACTAAAAGTAGGTACCTTTACTCAAACAAACTCAATAGGCTTATGAGTAACTTACAGTCATGTATAAGTTTTCAGGTCTAAGGGTCTGTTTAGCAAGTCCAGGGTTTAATTTAAGTCTAGGTTGAAATTCCCTCTTTTGTTTTTGGTTTCTTGGCTGACCCCCCAGAACAGAGCCACTTTACCCGCAGTGGATAATTGTGGGCTGTCTCATAAGAAGACTATTGAATCTTCCAAGTACTGCACAGGAACATTATTAATTCTGTTTAAGCAGTGTCCATGATTTGGAAATACAGCTAAAAAATCTACCTAATATATGGAAGATATAACCCTGCCATAGAAAATGGAACAAGTGAGAACAATAACAACAAAAAAAAAAATTAAAAACTCAAGAAACAATGGAAGAGAATAAAAGTTAGAGAAAGTATTATAATACTGTTACACATGTATCTGAGATGTCTACGCCTAAACTAGACACCATAAGCTCTCCTCATAGTCACTAAAGAAAAATAGGCACTTCCAGGCGCAATGCATCGCAGCTACTTTAGACACATACCTTAAGATGAAATTAATATTGTTTCAAGAATGCATATTTTTCTCCACAGAATTAAAGTGCACAAAGAATTTTACACTGTTGACATCTACATATGGTCACACCAATCCCACTTGGAGTCCCTGAAGTAACTCCTGGCTGTTGCATTAGATAGTCAGCAATCCCTGGTTGTTTGACAAGCATATTACGCCATTAGCATTCAGTAAGCTGATACACTGAAGCTCAGGCTGAGCCACTTCCATTTCTAAGTGGCTTTGCAAGGTCCCCAGTTCAGGTAAAAATACACAAGTCAGGGACACGCAGCTTGCAATGGGCCTAATTTTCCTGTCAGGACCAGCTCTGCTGAATCAATCTCAGTTACACAGAGGTGAAAAAAAAGAATGGGCGAGGATAAACAAGTCCTGCTACTTGCCAGAGTGTTTGATGAGTTAATCTGACTACAGATTTGTAGAAGAAATGAACAAAAATTCAGTGGACAGACAGGGAAAGAAAAACATTACACTATGTTGAAAACGTCCAGCTTGCAAGGAAGTTCAAGCACTACAAATAATATGTAAAAATAAACATCTTTCCCACACTTAAAATCAAAATAGATATTGAGAATATGAATTTTAGTGCTTTATAGTTGAAATATTAAAACATAAAGCTACAAGATTCTGATCTGCATGCATCTTCATATAAAAGCTGGGGCTGCTAGAATTACTTTGGAGTTGCAATGAAGTGCAGCAGTGACTTTTCACATTAAAGCCAGTCCTGAGTTGTGTTGCATGACACCTTCTTGGTGCATTTAATAACATTTGCATAGCTAAATTCTTAGGGAACCAGAACACCACCAAGTAAGGAGCTCACAGTATAAACAATCCGAGTAAGTTAACCCTGCTGAGCTTGGAGCTGTGGAGCAGAAGAAACATGCGCTGAAGGCACAAGAATTTGCCTGGTGACTTCATGGAGTGTTCAGCCAGATTGGAAAACACCTTAATTTCCTGAAGATTCTACAGTCAGAGGGGTCATTATACATTAACAAATATTTCTACATACTGATTTTGCGATTTTGCCCGTCTCTCTTGATGCAGCTGCTACCGGCCCTTGTTCTGACTACCTCCATTAGAGGTGCCTAATGTATTCTCTTCCATGGATTGTGTCAGAAGCATGGATGGACAGGACGGACAGGAGGTGGCCTGGCTCACCTGCTGTTGTGCTGAATTTTCTCCTCAGAGTAATCGTGAGAGCTCCCTCAGACACGTGTAGGAGTAGTATGACTATGGCTTTTAGGCCATTGAGCATCCGTCAGAAAGACTGGCAGACAAGGCAAAGGAACAACGGCAAGAAATCTGGGTCCAGGCCCGTCCTGTGCAACAGTTTAGTGCACAGCGACAGCCTGACGGGAACACACAGAACTGCTCCTGACCCCAGGCCCTTGCAAGAACCTCCGGGGCCACAGGGAGACATCTGTAAACCTCTTACCTGTGAGCTGATATGGGCTTCCTGGTCCAGAGGAGCTTCCTGGTGAATTGGGGTAGCTGATGCTGTTGGGTGACTGGGAAAACATGTGGCTGGGTGAGGATGGGAAAGGGGTGCAGGGAGGGTGCTGGAAAGAGTCGGGGTAGGTGGCGTTGTGCGGCATCAGCGGCTCACTGTGGAGGGAAGTGTTTCTGAACTTGGCCAGCAGGCTGAGGTGAGGGTTAAACTCACTGTGCCTTGGAACTAGTACAGGAGGTAGCACTGGAAGCAAAAACAGAATTGAAAAAATATGGTTACAGCTGCACTTGTGTAAATACATCTCGTTGTAAGTAAGGCAGAGTGGTATATTCTGTACTGCCTAAATATTTTTCTCTGATACTCATTGAGATGCAACAAATCTGTCCCACAATAAGAATCTGGTTCTTTGGCTTCTTCTTTTTTTTTTTTGTTTTCCTCTCTCCTGTTTTGCAGCCAGTTGCAGCAGTTCCATGTGCAAAAAGGGACTCGCTCCTCAATTGGGCTAGGTACCATAGAATATACATGTACAATATGCACACGTAGACATATTAAAAAATGCAAGTGGCAAGTGAGAGAGACATTTCTCTCTCTCAAAGTTACATATTCCTTCTCCTAAAAGGCTGAAAAATTCAGTAATTGATAAATATTATGATTAGTTCCTGTCAAATTCAGAGCCAAGTTTAATTATAATTAACAATGCTCAGTAAGTACACTGCATTATTTTACTACTAGCCTTTTATAGATGGGCAAAAAGAAACATAGACCAGAAGCTAGAGACCAGATTTAAAAGGTTTTCAGGTGCCAGAAAATGCTGCCAACGAGACAGCAGAATCTTTAAAAGGAAATATATGTGGCAATTCAAATATTGCAGCAATATACATTTAGCCCTTGCAATATAGTTAAAAGAAGTGTAGCATGAGGAGACAAATGTCAATGCTTGATAGCCAAGACATGAAAAAAAGCGGGTCAGAAAACTGAAATACAAGCTCTTCCAATTTGGTCTGGTGGAAGATATCTTCTCTCCTCACAAACTCTCTTTTTCATGTATATCTCATATTGTCATGGCTGTAACAGCATTACTGCATTGAAGAACCAAAAGCTGACCTGAAAACTTTTGAATTCTGACATAACAGGAGCAACAGCAGGACCAATCAAAATGTTTTCAAAAGTTTATTAGGTGAGTTATTTATAAAAATGTAGCCCATAGTTTAGAACACAAAGAGGTTTGCTAAATGTTTCTAAATGTGGGACTTTAACTTCAGACCTTAGCTGGAGCCATCTGTAGTCCTTAGGATGAGAACAGCACTTACAATGGGCAATTTTTGTACCCCAAGATTTCTTTACTAGCTAGAGAGGATAATTAAGCACCTAAGTGCCTTATTTAAAGCCTTAAACACAAATAGGGGGAAAGAATCCCTGCTTATTAGCACAGAGATTGAAAACCTCAAGAGAAGATAAGGAGACAAGTTGGGTTATTGTGACAAGGATGAGTTGTCTCAATACCAGAACAATACAACAGGCTTATACAGATTGACTTAGTGTCTAAAACCGAGCAGCATGTCTGTTTTTACCAGCTCATGGAAACAAATGAAAATGGGCATTCTTGGTTATAAATGCTGACAGGAACATGTTGTTTGAAAGTGTTTTAATATGGTGTTTGGAACCAAAAGCGCTATCTAGGTAAGGCTAATTCTTCATAGGCAGGTTAGGGAACACCTTTTAGTTACACTGAACTCTCATTTATCCAGCCTAATGTGACTGGAGTAATTGCTATAAAGCAAATACATAGATAATGCAAAACATGTGCATGAGAAGAGGCTGTAGGAGACCCTCTTTGGACTTCGCTGCGCACTGACTGCTCAAAGCAGGGGCAGCCTCAATGAGGTGGCACATCAGTGCCTGGTACAAATGCCATGTTTACAGCTTCCAATTTGCTGTAGCACTATCTTGCAGCTGGGGCAGTGATTAAATTGCTCTCCTGCCAAGGCACTGGAATAGACCATTTGGGAATTTGCCAGTTGCCTAAGGACTGAAGATCTGAATGCTAAAAACATAGAAAGGATTGGACTGATGACAGAGGATGCACTGTAAATGTTATCTTCTCACCCACCCAGGAACGCAGGCACTGAATTTCCTGTTAAGACACTATGTGTAGACCCTTCTCTGGCTAGTCTCTAGCCAGCACAGTGCTGGTACTCTGAAAGCTTATCTTTTCCCTTCAGCTCCTTGTGGGAGCGGGATTGTGTAGCCACCCACTTGACGGCTCTTTGGTAGAAGAAAATATTTTTGCTTTTTACATCTTTCTTAGGTTTCTGGATTTCCTTGACTCCCCAGGTAGGACTCATCGGCAATGCAGCATTCACATCTGAGCTGCGCTACCTGATCCCTCTAAGCTCTCCTTACATCCAGTGGAGAGAAACAAGACTCTTAGTGCACATCTGCCCTGTGTTGGGACAAGGCCACCACAGAAGTGATCGCACTGCGGATGTGTTTTCGGTCAGCCGAATCCTGCCCACCCATGTTCCTGCAAGCAGCTCTGCACTGCAAGCTGCTGCTCCTTCTGGAGTTTTCCCCCATTCTACCTTGAAAATGATCTTTTTTTTGGCCAGGTTCACAGCTACCCAGCACTTTCTGACCAGCAGCTCCGGAAAATGGGAAAAGCAGCGATCTCTGTGCACTCTGCAGGGAGCAGAGATACTGAGCAAGGGACAGCTGTGCTTGGGAGCTGGCACCGGTCCCAGCGTGTACCATTCATATTGAAGCAGCTTTCTCCAGCCCGGTGAGAACTCAACACAACTCTGTTTTTAAATGAAAGCTGAGAATTTGGTTATGTGAACAGCACTTGCCAGGGAAAGCCTTTGACTTGCCCTGAGTGAGTCAGCAAGAGGAATTTTCAGGCTTTGCAATGCCTTGAACTCATTCCCAGCTCTGTCCAGGATACTCCTAATTTCTGCTCTCTGGCACAGTATTTGCCCTTCACTCAATCTTTCCACTGACTGCTCTGTGGATGCCTAGAGGGCTAAAGCCAATGTAGAGGAGAGGAATTTGGAGATTTTGTTGCTTGTGGCTAAAAAAAAATTCCCAGAGGGGATTTGTTCTCCTTGGTCTTTTGGAAACAGATGTCACTCTCAAAGCCTTGACCATTCTGAAGGAAACGCGACCAGAAACACGACCAGACCAGAGTGAGAAACAGTGACTGACTGCATCAGGGCCAGTCTGCACTCATAACTTACCTGTGCTGTCTCTACTTAGTGGGGCACTTTCTTATACGTTCTATTCTCCACCTAAAACTAGGGATGAATCCTTCCTTCTTCGCATGTCTCTGCTGATGCTGTTTTCTCATTTGAAAACAAATATGGTCATGTCCCAACTCCTGCTGCTGCCTTTCCTGTACTATGCTCTCTCCTCTGCTCTTTAGCTGCAGTAGCTCTTGCTGACATCCTGTCTCTTCCTGTGTTTGCTGACCCTGGAACTTCATGTGCTAGGGAGCAATTTATCTGCCCCATTATTTTATGCCAGGTACAACATCCACACTGCTATTCCTGATACATCGGCCCCACTCTAAGGAGTCTACTGCCCTTGTAGACTTACCCTCTGGTGAGATTCACCTGTTCTCTATATCCATGACCATTCATACATATGGCCCATATCACTATAGGCCATAGATCATCACTAGAGATAATCAGGTGGTCTTCCAGCTAGAAAATTACTACTTCTTCCTCCCCCTCAGGCTTGACTAGGGCAATCTTCTAGTCTAAGTCAAAAGTTCACTTAGGCTCCTGCAGTCTACAGCAGTAGAGCACATTAGAACCTCCATTATCTACAAATGAATGATGTTATTTAAAAATAATAGGGTAATAGGGCAAATGCCTGGGCCACTTTTATATCTTCTGAAACTGCAGCTTCTGCTGACAATGATCCATTCAGACTTCTCCAGAATGGGGAAGGGGGAAAGCAAAGCTTAACCATCACGCCTAGACCTTTAGACTAAGCGGACTAACCCCATTCTGCACAGGGATGTTACACAAAATAAAGGAAATACTTGCTGTTCTTTTTTTAAACAGCACCTGTTTCTTAGCAGGCCTGGAAAGAAGTGACCTACTGGGGTTGCTGGTAGCAGCAATGAACGTGACATCCTTCTGTCTTCGACACAACTCATTCACTCTGAATAACAGTTTAAGGATCTGGTCACAAAGTGGTTGTCTCAGCGAGACAGACTACAGTGATGGAAACTGAACCAAAAATGATGGGCGTTTGTATAAAAATAATTCAGGACTCTGGGTTATAAGGAAATGATGAATAATGAGTGGATTCCTTGGTTGGAGAGGCAAAGATTCAGGGAATATTTGGCCATACATGTAGGGCCACCGAGAGCCTGGATAGAGAGGGTTTCTGGTAGTGAAAACAGGATGGTTGCTTGAAAGGCCTGGCACCCATATCACTCGCTCCCACACATTTCCGCAGTGACCTCCCTGCTATCACTTCCTCCTCGCTTTGATTTCTTTTGCTCCCTCACCACCATCTTCTCCCAGTGCTGCTGCCCCAGTGCCTGTGGCCCAAAGCTGCACAGCTGCCCCTTGCAGTGGTCTAGGCTCTCTCTGCAGCTGCTGCTCCACAAGATTTGATCCTGTTGTACTTCTTAGGGCGGTCACATCCAAAATGCCCAAAGCCCCATGGGGGGCAGCCCCTGCAACCTGAGTGTTGTTTGGGGACCTACTAGTCTGCATGGGTCAAAGCCATGGCAGGGAGCATGCTAACAGTGCCACAGGCCTGCACCTAGGCCTGTTTCATTTACTAATAAACACGTTGCCAGCCTGCTTCACAGGCTAATAATTAGCTTTGGAAGTCATTTAGCAGCTGCTGGACTACCCCAGAACTAGCATTTGTCAGGGACACCAAGCAGCTCAGAAGAGCTGGATTTAAACCAGCACTTTGCAGTGCTGTTGGCTACCGCACTGGGGAGACTCCATTAACTACACTGGAGTTGCACCAGAAGAAATGAGAAGACACTAAAGGCTAGAGCTTTCAAAGAGAAAGATACACAAAATGGGATATTTTATGAGCATCTTTTCTTAGATTCTTGAAGAGTTTATTTTAGCAAGTCAGGAGACCAGCTCTTTGTAGAGAAAACTGTTGACAACATGTACCACTAGCTGCAGCTGTAAAGTTTTAGTTGTGACAATGTTTAGAGCAGTTCAGATACAATTTCAGAATGACATCTCCCCTGCAGCAGAACTACAAGGGAGGGGAACAGTCCTTGTTGTTTAAAATATGTTAACAAATGTCTTTCCCTTATTTTATCCATGTGAAAAGAAACATCCCACAGCTAACTTATCTGACCCTGATGTCACCTCAGAGTAAAGTTCATGCCAGAAAGAGAGTAATCACAGAATAATAAGTATACACTTAACAACTGTACCCATTAGTAAATTAAATTACTGTGATTTTTGGCAGCAGGGGAAAGCTAGGTTAGACACTAGAAATCTTTCTGAACTGCAACAATAGCAAAGCAACACATTCATATGCTTGGCAAGTCTGTGAAGATCAAGGATATTAGACCTCACTTTAAAAATACATTTGTTTTGTTTTGTTTAGGGGTAGGGACAGAAGGGAATAGGATGACCACTCAAGGTCTCTGCCAGCCTGCTTTCTAAGATCTTTATGGAAGTTAATATTGAACACTATATTTTTATAGCAGCTGTTGAGCTGTTTCATTAGCACAGACCAATTAAATGACCTTTCAGTTAGGGCATGAGTTTTCAAGGTTGATCGTGTCTAGTCTGAAGAGGATCATCAGAGAAAATTCAAAGTTCTGTGAGAAAGGGGGCACACTTCCCTATAAACTATCCATCCGGATACTTAAATCTCACTGAAGGCAAGACATCCACCAGGCATTTTAGGAGGAATTCACTGAGTGCAACTCTAATTTCTAAAGCGAGAGCTGGTGAGACTTTTTTCCTGTAGATTAATGAGCCAATTTTCACCTTTCTGAGAATGAGGCATAAATGCAGCCAAGGTTGAAAGTCTCACTGGTGCCTAGATTTTAAGCAAATGGCCACCCCAGCAACACCCGTCTCCAGAGGGAGAGCTTGTGGGGCACGTGGCACCGCCATGAGCAGCAAGGGAGGCTCTTTTCAGCACCCTGGATAAGATCTGGCCCCATGGGGGCTCTGCCACCCTGGGTTGGCAGCGAGGACCCCAGACACAGAGCTGCTCCCGGCCCTTGATCCAGGATGCCAACTGGCAGAAAGGTCTTTCCATCCAACAGGGCATTTTCTGTTTTCAGAGTAGGCCAAGTATAGACCTGCCAGTGCAAGAGCTAGTAGAGAGTTGGGAATCATTTGCAAGTGATATAATTACCTGGGGTTTCCACCCGCCGGTAGTGGTAGGGGTTAATACACACTTCTTTCTGCTTGGAGCCAAATGGGAACTCGCAGCATTCCAGGGGTTTCAGTTCATGATGAGACTGCAAATCAGGCCAGCGCCACACTCTGCAGTATATGACGTGCGGGAGGCCCTTGCGGTGAGACACCTGCAGCCGGCCGTCCAAGGACCGCGGGATCGTGACACATTTACTGGGCTGGCCAGGGCAGCTCAGAGCCCGTTCCAGTTCTTCCATGGCACCTTTTTTCTTCTTCAGTTTCTTCACCAAGGAATCAACAGCTTTTTCTGCCCACTTCTCCTCTTCATCTCCTTGTTTCCAGCCCAGCAGCCTTTTCACTGCAGGGCTGGTGAAGGAGAACAAGGAGCTGATAGGGGTGCTGGAGTGCATAAGAAGCCGAGATTACACACCAGTGCCAACAGAAGCACAATTTGCCCTCCCACCTCCCAAGGCCTGGATGGAGTTTCTTCAAAACTCAGATGGCAGCTTCCTTCAGAGAGAGGTTCTTCCACACGCTCACTTTTGTAATCTCAGGCGCTGGGTGCAAGTGCTGCAGTAGGGTCGATCTCAGAATGTTGCAAACATCAAGAAACTGCTGATGAAGCCTGGAATAACAACACAGTATATAGTTAGGCTCCACATACTCCCTTCATTGTTCTTTTAATACAACTTGTTTGAAAGAAAATATACTTAAAATGTCTATTTAATTTGTGATGGTTTTCTGTTTGTTTTCTGCTGTCTACTTTGGGTCTAAGTCTCTTCTCCCCACTGACCTCCACATACATTTTAGAGTTAGACCTCAGAAAGTATGAAGTGTCAACTCACTTTCATTTGTGTTTAGAGTTTAATGCACCAAGCAAAATGTTGCAAGGTCAGGGTTATATTAAAGAAAGAAAATGTGCTGCTTCTTTTTTTCTTCTTTTAAGTTGGTGGGTGTAGGTTCAGCTACAGCATCTTTTATAAAATTAAACATGCTATATCAAATCTGATGGGACTAATGAGTATTTTTTTTCCAAATTCAGTCCCCCTCTGCCCCTCAAAATGCAAAACTCATTTAAAATTCAGCTATTTCCAGTTTTTACTTAGTACCTCTGGAAGATCGATTGTTATTCTCTAAGATTATTTACATTCTCTCACATGCAAGAGAGACTTGTTTGCTTAGTCAGTCTGCTTGTCTGTCCACAACAGTTCAAACCTTTTTGGATGAAAATCACAGACTTTTGGATAGAGTTCGTGCTGGAAGGATCTTGAGTTATTTCTGCTAGGAGTTGCTACATCTGAGGAAGCCCAACAGAAGGAGTTTAGCTCTTGAGGTTTTGCTTCCCTCTCTCTCTTTTTTTTTAAAATGTCCTTGTGTGTCAAGTTATTTACTGCTTTAAATTTACCGCTGCACATATCAAGTCCGAAGGACTGAGCAACACAGATGGCACTTGAACTAGGAGATGGGGACAGCTTCTCAAACAGGTACCTCCAGAAGCAGCTCTAGGACCGCTCTGCTCCATCCTCATGAGAGGAGGTGGTTCCTTCTACTCACTTCCCACCAGCAAAGGCCTGGCCGTAGTTCCCAGCAGCACTTACTTGCAGTCACTGAGATGACACTGGGAGATGGTGCCTGCGTTGGGAAGAGCGGGGCTTCAGGAACCATATTATTCCAGCCTTCCTTTAAATGTACAACTCTTTTCAGGGTCAAGGGGATGCTTGGGGACAGGGAGTGCACACCCAGGTACAACATGTCGAGATAGAAGGGCAAGGACAATACCAAAACCTGGCTTAACCTGGTATCCTCACGAGTCTGGAGGGTCAGTCATGCTGCAGGATGAGCCCACGTGGCCAGGGCATCAGGCAACATCCCAGGCAACATGCTATGTGTCTGGGGACCAGTGACCCAACAGAGCTGGTTTCCTCTGGCCTTTCTGTTTTGCTTGCATGCCCAGTCATAGGCTCCTCTGTGTTACCCCATAACATGCCCCACACCTTGAAAAATATAGACATATATGAACCTATGGAGCTTTCTCCCTTCTTGCATGACAGCAGCAACGATGAGAGCAGTGGCTCAGATTCCCCAAATCCTTCCACAGTGCAAGGGAAAAGGGAGCACTTAGTCCCACCTTTTGGCCTGTCACAAATCTGAGCAGCAGCTGATGTTCACCCAAGAGATTCACACTGTGAGCAGCAGGGGATGGAGAGAGCAGGGAAATATAAACACGGTGACTACAAAACTGGAAGGAAAAAGAAGCACCCATTGCTTAGTGCGCCCACTAATGAGCATTGAACTCTGGGTTATGCAATTTCTACCTCACTAATCTGTGTATATGGCAACTGTCTGCAACTGTCAGGAGAGACTCATGACAGAGTGAGGCAGAGATCACCTCACCTGGTCTGGTTACCTCATCAGTAATCAGTGCCATGGTGCCATGGAAGGACCAAATTTGCCCTGGCAATCAAAAAAAAACCTCTTTAAATTCAAGATTTCTATTCTGTTTATTTGTAAAATTACACTGGCCTGCAGTATGTAGCTGGATAGCCAAGCTTTATTCCAAACATTCAGAGGGTAGATGTGAGAAAAAAATAAATTAGTTTAGAATGATTTGTCACAGAGCAAAACCATCAAGCTGCTTGTAAAACATAATGCAGAGAAAATTTAGGGAGACAGTTTCCATCCTTTATGAGAGCGGGGTCAGCCTGCAAAGCCCAGAGGCAGCTCCTCCCAGGTAGTCTCTACAGTGGAGCTCTCTATCCCTCAGCCAGCATCAAAACATCAGGAGGATCTGCTGGTTTCCAAATGCCTCTGGACCGCTGTCACTGCATGGCTGCCCTGAGCCCCATCATCACGTGAGAAAGCAGAGCAATGCTGGGATCACGGTGGGTCGGTGCTCAAAGCAGGAAGAAGAAGCAAAGAGATGTGGGATGAGAGCCCACAGCGCCACAAGTCGTGTAAAAATCCCTGCTCCAGGCTCCCATTTCTTATCTGAGGGGGTCTCCCAGACGTTAGTGTGTGTAAACAACTGCACCGATAAGTTAATGCAACATCACAACCATCAGATATGAAAACATACATGTTCACATAAACGTATTGTCCTGAGATTTTCTTTTCCATTTTGACCAAGGTTTTAAATAAACACATTAATCTCGCTCAGTCAAATTAAATAACTCCACAGTGACATCAGTATGAGTCTGAGCACTATTGTTGTTAGTGGGAGCGTTGCCAAGGGTATGTGTATAAAAGCAAAAGCAGTGCTTTGCAGACCATGTGATGTGGCCTCAGATAAGTATATTGCACAATTTCCTATCGCCCGACCTCTAGTTTCTTCTAAAATCTCTTTTCCCCAAAATACAAGTGACACACCAAATATAAGTGGTATTGAATATAGTAAACAGCTTTCAAATAATAATATTATCAGGACATCCTACTTTAATATTATTAAATTACAAAATGCCACACACTACCCAGCAGACTAAGCCACATGTTGCTAGGCTTACATACTCCATTATGAAATACCTAGGCAGCCACTCTGCTCCAGGGCTGTAGAGATAGAGATGTTAATTTACAATTTAATTTAAACAATCTTTTAGGACAGCAGTTGCTTAAAATGTATGCCTTTTGTATCAGGCATCTTGCCTAATGCACTGCAGGTTTCAACTCTGAAATGTTTTAAAACCACATTTGACATATCTGCAGTGCTGATGATCCATCATGTTTTTCGATGTTAATCGCCTGAGAATGGAGGGTGGGAAGGAAAACATTGCATTTTTTTTCCATTCCCCAACAAACGTATCAAGCCCAGGGCCATACCATTATGAAAGTTCTGGTCTGGCCACCTCTATCTCTCTCAGTGACAGAATGATGCACTATCATGAGTATGAGTCATGCATCATTGAGGTTACATCCTTCACACACTTTTCTTCCCTGGGACTACATGGAATAGCCACCCTATTTTGGAAATTGAAAGAGTTAATAGCAAGGAAGCAGGCCACTCCATGCCAGCTCACCTCCAGGCCAAGAACCACCAGCCACACTTAATTTATTAGTATAGAGGCAGCTTTCGGGTGGGATTTCTTTGGCCAAACAAACATATCCTCATTGTCAATACATGTATCTGAGCTAGTCATGCTGAACTCCTTAAATATGTACTTGAGAAAAACACACATGTAGAAAAAATATGCATGTACAGGACATGGACCATTCCTCCCCAAAGTAAACACCTAAAAAAGTCAGCAAAAGCAGGCACTATGTACATCTCATATTGAGTAAGATGAGTCGCACCTCTGTTTCAAATGATTGCTAGACTAGGACCCACCAACGTTGACAAAGAGTAGAGGGGACTGCAAAATTTATTCCTGTCCGAAACCTCACTTACTACTGCCCGGTGTAGAATTAGCCTGTAAGTCCTCAGGTCAACAAGAGAAATATGTTCCTCTAGGAACTCTACTGCAGTAGCTTTTGCTGTGCTACCAAAGAGCCTGACAGAGCAAGAGCAGAGAAAAGCAATCGAGAGACCATCACAGTGTCAGGTACCTACACTTCTTACAGTTATTGCTGAAGGCAGTAAGACAAGTTCCAGAGTTCATGGAAATTAAACCTACTAAAAAAGGCAGCAGCATACTGACACCTCCACTATGGAAACACCTTTGGAAACTTAGATTTGGGATAATAAAAAAGGACTCACTAGCATGGGAAAGACTTGCATCCTCCTTCAGCAAAATGTCTTTGCAGGCCAGTGAACTATGGAAGTTCCCTTCTAATTCAGTTCTGAGGGGCTTAGTAGGGGAATTGCATCAGTGCTGGTTAAATTTCACATTAAGCTTTATGTTAGAGTCAAAAAGAGAAAATGCATTTATGCTAGTGAAAACAGGCTTAAGAAACCCAGCTATATAGAAAGCACAGGGCCCAGCCTCCCTGCCGAGAATACTGTGCATACGCATATGGTGCACTGCATCGTGTCCCCAAATAAAGCTCCAAGACTCTGACCCTGTCTCAGAGCCCACCGGAGTGGCGAGATGCATGGCCAGCAGTGTGGCAAACGGCTGACATCACCGTCCTGGTGTCACTGCAGCAGCTAAGTACGGCCACAGAGGGAGATTTCTCAGAGGGTCGTCTAGACATAAGACGTGCATCAACCGGACATCACATGCGGATGGAACCTGGAACAGTGAGGCAGCTATAGCTAAAAGTCTGCAGCTCGGTGACTAAATCCTATCGGAATTGGGAGAAAGCAATTCCAAGCAAACCATGAAAAACAGCTAATTGCGAACACACATCTATTTATTTTTACCTGCCACTGAATTAGTTACTTCTAGTTACTAGGAAAAAGAAAAGCATGTGGATTTTCTCAGAGTTAGCATTGTCGCAGTCACGTCTTGATGCAGTTTCAAATGTATCCAGTGGACAGCAGTCAAGGTAAACCCAAGGGTGAAGGTCAGTCAACAACTTCCTGGGCCACTATGTCACTGCTGTAGTTTGCTCTTGTGGATCTTCCACACTTCTTTTTTAGGAAATACTTACACATACATCGCCAGTGGTGGTGTTACCCTTGACACATGTGAATCATCTTGAAAAGGCTCCTGTTCTACTCATGGTCCTCAGGATGCAGCTTGGGATCCCTTGCATTTCCTGTTGTGATTGGAACTAGCAAGAAAAGGGTGCTGTTATGAACCTATCTGAAACCTCTGTCTTTTGCACCCAACAAAATACTGTGAATGAATTATTCATCACAGTGTTACCAAATTCTTCCACAACCACAGAACCTGACACTCAGGATTTTAATTAAATGGGATGTAAAAAAGGCTTTTTTTTTTTTTTTTTTTTTTTTTAATTAAGACATTAAATTTCTTCCTGGCTTGACCCTGAGCTGCTCCAATTGAAAACAGCTGCAATGATATGAGGTAAAGCATTTGAGACTCAAATTTATCTATGTTTCACACAGCTCTGGCAATATCTCATTTTTTATTCCTGTAAGCTTAAATGAATAATGCAAACTCCTGAAACTCATTTTCTTGTTATTTCAAGTTTGTTCTGAAAGCCTTTCTAGGCTTAACTTTATGTGAAGCCATCAATATCAAAGAACAAATCCCGCAGCACTTCATGCTTCTTTGGCCACCCTTTTAGGCTGTGGAGTCTTCTCTGAATTCACTGCCTCCAGGATAAAACGAGGACAAAGTTTGATGCCAGTGACTAAATATGTATGACTTCCTAATAGCTTCTCTGAGCTTGTGGAATCACTCAAATATTATCTCATCTATTCAGCATCATCCAGCTTCTCTTGTCAGAAGTAGCATTCTCACTTGGTCTGAAGAACTTTACGTGCATAAGCTGCACACCTTAACATGTCCACACACATTTCCATAGGCTATAAACTTACAGCCTTGTGCAAGAGGTGTAAATTCAGACACAAAACACAATTAGGTACCTGGCTCATATTTGGTATATCCACGCTGTCTCATTAGGAAGGGATGTACAAATTCCTGTGGTGGGACTGATCCGAACTGGGACATTTACATGACAGCACAGCAGCATGGAGACTTAATCATCCCAGTCCCAAAATCAGCAGTGCTATGTTAATGTGCCTTAAATTGGGGAGGAGGGAGGGGAATGGACACAGTAACAATATCTGTGTTCTAAAGTGTGAAAAGCTGCTACAAGTAGTAAAGGAACAACCCAGCCCATCTTTCATGTCCACATCCATGGACAGAACAAGAAATAATGGGCTTAAACTACAGCAAGAGGCAACAGGGAAAATGGATAAATAGCAGGGAGTTGAGCATTGGGATGGGTCAGGAGGCTAAGGAGGCTCCACTGTTGGAGGTCGGAGGGAACAGATGACACATTTCCATTAGGAATAACTGTGCTGCTTTGAGGAAAGAGAAAGGACCAGAAGACTCCTTGAGATCCTGTCCAGTCCTATGACCCTCTGCTATGATCAAGAGATGCAAACCCATAGGGGTATACCCTGTTCTCAACCCAGCTCCCAATCTCCATAGGCAGGAGGAAGAATGAGTCACTCAGTCCCCACATCAGCTCTCACAATGGTTGGTTTGCTCAGACCGGCAGCTCAAACGAAGCAACTGGATCTCCAGTGCCTTCATTCAAGAGAGACAAGGACGAAGGAGTAAACACGCCACTCTGAGGAGGTATTTGTAGGAGAAGGAAGGGCCAGTGGGATATGATGAGGTCGGGGGATGGGGGAGTGCATCAACCTGCCTTGGGCAGCCAAAATGCCTTCTTATGGCTTTGGTTATCCCCATTTTATGGGCAGACAAGAGTCCTGCATTCCTCACATACCCACCATTCCCAGAGAAAGTTTAGCAAAGCCCATCGGTGTTTCTAAAAATGGAACAGTTGGAAATACGCAAAAAATAGAGTTCCTGCTTTTAAAATAAACGCTGACTCGTCTCTAATACAAAGCACGCAGCCAAGTGCCTCCAGAACAAACACTTCACAAAGGAAGAAGAGGACTGGAAAAGAATTCCAGCTTCATTGCTGGCCCGAAGTTTATATCCATGCTAATCAGATCCTGTAATCCTTGTTATCAATCATGGGCATTCTTGGAGCAATTCCCAAATACCCATTTTAGGAAAAGGATTTGCTTAGACATAGATGTGCAGAATGTTGTGAATAAGAATACATCTAAAGAACAAGTACTTCACCTAGGATGTGGCATGCAAGCCTGATGGGGAGGCAATCCTGAAGGTTTGGTGTATTAAGTTGTTAGGAAGGAATGCACTTTCCAAGCTGTATTTGCCCTTGCATAGTGCCAGTAAAGGAAACAGAGCAAATATTCTCTTCTGTCTGTGTGGTAAGACGTCCCACCTACCTCACAGCAGATGTGAGGTCCAGCTCTGCAAAGTTCAGCCAGCTGCCTACTACACCTTCAGTTCCTGCCGGAACACACAGAAATGAAGGGACGTTGGTTCCTTTTGGGCAGATCTGCAAGGTCTCATCCTGGCGATGAGGCTTCGGTCCCAAAGCAAGGACCCTATGTCATGCTTTTGAGTTCTGATGACAGGCTGGGCCAGGTATCTAATGTCACAAAGCCCCAGGGCAGTGCTGGGAGTTAGCGTGGGAGTCTGTTGCCTATAAACTCTTCAGCTGCACTCTAGGAGCACTCCTGGAAGACCCGCTCCTAGCCATGGCCTAGCACAGAGGCCCCATGCCAAACACCCAGTCCCAGAGAGAGCTATC
Source organism: Nothocercus julius (assembly GCA_013398735.1). Classification (NCBI taxonomy): domain Eukaryota; kingdom Metazoa; phylum Chordata; class Aves; order Tinamiformes; family Tinamidae; genus Nothocercus; species Nothocercus julius. The sequence continues at coordinate 2,545,290 of VZSV01000114.1, forward strand.
CAGGAGCTCTGCCTGAAAGGTTACTCACTGCGGTGCTAACACAGCAGGCATCTTTGGTGGAAGACATGATTTGGCATCACTGAATGCAACACATAGCTTAGCATACAAAATAGAGGCAGAGTTTGCCAATAAATTGCTCCAAAGAACTTCCAGAAGTACTTCCATTTGGAGACTGACAGTGAGCAAGTTATACTGCTGTCCTCTCTCCCTTTCTCCCAGGTGAGGAAGTCTAGGCAAGTACATATAGGGGGCAAATCTCATACACAAAGCCTTTCTATATGTATATATATATATATATATATATATATCATGTTAGCAGTTTTCCATGGAATCACATTAGCATTTCATTGTGTTCAAACCATATTGCATTCAAATCTGTTTTTCCTAAAAGGCTTTCATTGTGCATCACTGTGGGAAATTGCTAATGCAATAAGACTGACATATAGGCTCTCCTGCAGGAACATCCGCAGTAATCTGTGCTAATTGAGCCCTTCGTGGCCTGTGAAACCCTGCAGGGGGGAGGAAGGGTGGAGTATCCACAGGACCTACTTCTTGGAGAACTGCAAGAAAGAGCGTGGGGAGGCCAGACGAGCATCCAGATTACTGGGATTTGCCTATGGGAGGATGAGAATCGGCAGCATGGATTGCCTTGGTCAATAACCCCAAGCAATAGCACTGGGGCATTTTCCATGAAGAACATCTGGATATGCTTGGACTCTCTATGGAAATTTTTTCATAAGAACAGGAATAAGAACAAAAGAAGTAAGAACTTGTCTATCTAGTTCCCTCCTAAAGGGGGGGAAAGGTGGAGATAGCCGGCCATTCCCAGGGACTTAAGCTGAAACCTGTGGGTACTTAGCCTCTCCGCAAACCAGAACACTTCTGCTTAAGAGATTAAACGGGCTTCATATGTCTAGACTTGAGTCTGTGAGTACAAAATGAGGGCTAGATTCACTTTAGCATGTAAGGTGGCATGTTGTGGTAGCACATGGCTTCAGAAAACCCAAGATGCAAAGCAAGAGTCAAAAATAAGGCCCCGAGACTTTAAAAGATAAGGGAAGAGAGAATCCTTCCCACCTCTCCAAATCTGTTTCTCATCTTCCTTCCTTCTCTGCTCTGCTTTATCCAGCCTCTGGGTGCCGCACAGGTTCCCACCAAGACATGTAGGTCCCAGCACAAGTCTTGGGGGAGCAGCAGAGCAAACATGGGAGCCACAGGCTGCTGCCTGACCCAGGAATGAAATTCTGCTTCTCTACTCTAGATGTCCCTGTAGAGACCCCACACTCTGTGTGAAGCAATTCAAGATTTCTTGATGAAAGAGAGATAAATTAGCTACCTCATATGCGCTGCAGGGTGAAAAACTACATGTTGGCAGTCGGGCCACAGGCTGATGGAGACAAGTAGGTTTGGGTAGGGCAGGCCAACAAGAAGCCATAAGGGAGGGCTTGAAAAGCCAAATGAATTGCATGTGTCTTTGGTCAGTTTTGAGCCTACAGGGCAGCATGTGGGATCAAGAGATTGACATTTCTGCTCCTGTGACAGGCCTCTGGGCAGATGATTTTCCCTCAGGTGCCTCAATTTCTCATCTGTCATACAGGTATCCTGGCAATGGTTCCTTTGTAAAGCTCTCTGAACCTAGTGGATAAGGAA
>VZSV01000114.1:2551373-2583598 GCA_013398735.1 Nothocercus julius
CACGCACGGCCACACTCGCGCACACACGCACGGGCACCCTTGGGCGCGCACACGCCCGCACACACAGGCTGGCGTGCACAAACACGCACGCACACACGCACTTGCATGCACACACACATGCACCCATGTACACACGCAAGCACATGGACGTGCACGCACATGCACGCATGCACGCACATGCAAGCATGTACAGACATGCACACACATGTGTACACATGCATGCACACTTAGACAGGGTTCACCTCCAGCACTCCCCCGCCGCACACGCATACACACTCACTGTCACCCCTTAGTACATGCAGCCATGGGTCCCCACCCCGTCGCAGAGATACACTCACATCCACGCACTTGCATGCACACACACGTATGCACCCGTGCACATGCATGCCTGCATGCACACACACATGCACACGCACACATGTGCACATGCAAACATGTACATGCACACACACGCACACTTCACACCTCCAGCACTCCCTCGCTGCATGCACACTCACACACACAGTCACCCCTTGCTACACGTGCCCTTGGGTCCTCCCTGTCGCATACACACACTCACACCACTGCACATATGCAGCACTTGCCCCATTGCACGCACACACGCACACACACGTACGCAGCCCACCCTGTCCCTCTGACACGCACGTGAGTCCCCTCTATCATGCAGCAGCTCACCCATGACACAGCCCCCTCCCACCTTGGGGCAGCCTTTCCCCTGCCCTCACCCCACGGGCACCTTCCAAACGGGCCTCAGGGTCACGAGAGCCACCTGGAAGGTCCCAGCGGACAGGGAGAGCTGCATTCACCCTCCTGGAAATCTCCCAAGCAGTTTTGTGGGTGGGGAACGCACAGGCCCTTCATTTAGCTTTTATCCCTGATTAAAAAATAAAATTAAAAAAAAATCATCAACAATATTAGTAACATTTGCATATTGGAATGGCTCCAGCCTATGGTCAGAGAACAGCCAACTCGAGCCATAATTCGTAAGTAGATGTATTTTCTTCTCTAGATATTACCTATTAAATCTAGGCGCAACCATTTGTAACAATATATAGCGTATTACGTTAGCTGTAATAAGGATGGGGAGTATCTGTGAAGTCCAGAGCTGCAGACATCCACTCCGGCAGACATTAGAAATAAAATGCACTCGCGAATATGGAGCTGGAGGCAGCTAGTGAGAGGTACGGCCTAAAGCCGACTCTGGTTGTATTGAAAAGCTCCAGTTAAATTGCACCGAGCCTTTGGAAGTCAATCTATAAATATGATTAAAGATATCATCCTGCTGACATTTTCGTAACAGATTTTTTTTTTTTTTTTTTTTTTACATTGTAAAACATGGCAGGAAAGCTAATGTAGTTTGTGTAAACATCAGAAAGCCACAATGGAATTATAGCTCCGTAATGCAAATTTATCAAGGCATGTGTCTGTAAGGCCTGTGGAATAAGAGGAGGATATAACATAGCTCCCTGAATACCTATGTTTCCCACTTTGGCCCCAAATGTCCTAAAATATCAGCTGCCTCCTCACTGCTGTCTCCTTTCTCCTCCTTCTTGACAGATGAGTGGCAGAAGAGACACTATTATTTATAATTCACTGTAAACATTTATAAAATGCCAATCACACATTCTACCTCAGTGTGTCTTGAGGTTTTATTTCCATAGCACTGTTTATTTTTAACTTAGGCACTTTAAAAAGCATGTTGTAGGAAGAGTCTGAAAAGAAGAGCCTCCATCACATGAAGCATGTAACAGATCTGTGACAACAGAGTTGCTTATTTGGTTCTTAAAACTATTGGTTATTTGTTTTTTAAAACTTAAAACTTCAAGCAAGTTCTCAGCTCATGCACATGGTCATTCTACACAGTAAGTGAATATATGCTGACATTACCTGTCACCTGCAGAACATACTGAACCGGGTGTCCTCTCAGAGCTGGTTTGTGCATATCCCACATCTTCCTTTCTGCTCTCTCCATATTCACTCCCTTGGTCCCTTCCCTGAGTCCAAATCCTCATCAACGTGACTTTCGAAGTCTGTGTTCTCCTTTCCACTCTCCATAGAATAACATGAATTTACCACTTGGGTTAGACTCTGAGACTCAATATAAGCTCCGAAGAGCTGTAAATATCTCTGCTTTGCATAGGTTTGGCTATGAGGCTCTGGTGAAGCACTGATGCTGCCCACCACTGAACAAAACAGCAGTGTCGTATGCTGCACTGAGGAGACGACCTCAAGATCCTCCAGGTGTGTTGGTATGAGGCATTGCAAGAATTCCAGACCTAGTTTAGTGAATTTACTGTGTGAATTAGATTTTCCTCATGGGCTTACTCTAAGCAGAGACGAAGTCGGCACTCACCAGTGACAGCAGGCTTTGGACCAGCAGTCCGCACTGACGCTGCCTGGTGCCAGATGCACAGGGCAGCTCTGCTGCGAAGGAGAGGGGGTCACTCTTGCAAGTAGCAGCAATCACCACCCTACTCCCTCCACAGGGGGCATGAACCCGGAGTCCTCAAGTATTCCAGGCTTCCTTTTGCTCTCCTTGCCACAGGAGGAGCAAATCAGTCCTAACCCCTCACCCTTGGATTTGACTCTCTGATTTGCTGTCAAGGCGCTTTGATATGCTGGCTTGTGCCGTCAAGTGTCTCAGAGCTCGTTTATGCTTCATGATATCCACACATAGTTTGGGTATCTCAGCACCCAAACCAAGGTCTAAGTAGTTTGGACACACATCTGTGTTCGGTTCATTGACAACTATTTGAACCTTCAGGGACTCTTCTGCCACGCATCCTTTCTGTCTCAGGCAGAATGAAACATTTGGTCCATGCAAGCATGTTTCATGCTGCTTGCATCAATTTGATTTGCATGGTTGTGCCTCAACACGTTAGTTCTCGGAAGAAAAATAGATGGAAAGAGCAGTTGTTATCTTACGCCACATGATGGTGAATGCAGCATTGCAGAGACAATGCTGGGCAGCTTACAGCAAAGAATTTAGAATTGTGCTTGTCTCACAACTCTTCGCTTCAGACTAAAAGTGAAGTTGTTATTTCATGGAGGCAGGCAGACAGGTATGGAGGTGCATGACTAAAGAAGAGAGCAGAAAAGGAATCATCAGTGGAATGGATATATAACAGGAAGCACCTGAGAAAACTATGTAATAGTAGTTCAGAAAACAAAACAAAACAAACAAACAAAGAAATAAAAAGAAACCAAAAAAGAGGAGACCTGAAAAATACCACTGAGGTGAAAAGGCTGAGTGGCTTCATGTCCTGCCACAATAATGTGGATTCTGTCCCTCCTTGGGTCCACTGATGACAGGATCCCAAATTTACCATTTACTTTCATGGCACTTTTCAAGCAGATTCAAAAGACATATCAAGAAGTGAATCAGCACACTATGATAGGGATGATAAACTTTAGTTACTAACTTAAAAAAAATAGTGAAGAAAACATTTGAACTGGCTAGGTCACTGCAATTTTTAGAACTGGGAAGGATGATTTTCAACACCACACTGTAAATGAGCCAAAGATTTCTGTTTATGTAAGTATCTCCTGATGCATCTGCACAAGAATGAAGTCATATTATTTGTGATTGAAGATTTGGGGGGCAAATTCTTCTCTGAGCTACAAGAACATAAATTTGAAGTAATTCCAGTGAAATTTGCCATCATCTTATTCTACAAAACCTCTACAGACCCCCTTGTGCTTTCCCTTCTCTCTTCTCTCTTCTCTTCTCTTCTCTTCTCTTCTCTTCTCTTCTCTTCTCTTCTCTTCTCTTCTCTTCTCTTCTCTAAAAAGATCTGTTTTTAATCCACCTAAGGTTTCAATGGACTGGGGTCCAACTTCTTGTCTTTTTATTGTTCCTGAATCTGTGCTCTGTTGTGGATAGTTGCACACAATAAGACCCTGAAATGAACTCATCATCATCAATCATTCTCATTGATGATAACTCATCTCATTAATGTTGAGATGTACTTTTATTCCAAAAGATATTACCGGACCCAGAACTAGCTGAGATTAGTTGAAAGTATGAGATCTTCCTGTTGATAGAGTTTTTTGCTTCCTTCTTAAAAATACAAGACCATGTGGAGGAGGAAGACAGAGGGAACCTACTTTTACATTTGTAGTGCTTTTTGCATGACAATATTTATGACTTAGTAAACCTCAGAAATACTTTGAACAAGACAGTGGTAATACTATAGCATTCTGTTTCCATTCCTTTTAGCCAGAACTGGCTGAAATGTATAATAAGAAATCACTTCCCTGCTGTTTGCCTGACCTGGCTGAAATATTTATGTGTCTCAGTTGCATCTGGCATTGGTTCAAGAGCCATTGTAATTCCCTGTCTTCACTTCACCTTCTGAACTTCATGCCTAATGTTGGGAAGAATCAAATGAACCGTCAGCTATTTCATCTTATTCTCCTCTATACTAAGAGCCTGAACTCTTTCCTCATTGTTGAGGGTCTGCTGGGATGAAAATAAACAAATATAAAAATTCATAAACTGTAAAGTCAGAATGAACCACTGTTCTCAGACTCCAAACATAACCAGAATCCTAGGATTTCCCTGAATTTTTGCTTCAAATCCAATAGCTGTGGTTGAGCTACAACAAATCTTTTTGAAAAAAAAAGCATAAAGATTTTGAAATCTTTAGTGACAGAAAATCCATTGCAATCTGTGCGAAGTTGTTCCATTGGTTAGGTTTACCCTTGCTGTAAAGAAAACTGACTGTGTTCTGAATTTTTATAACTTCAGCTTCTATCGGTTCTATATTGCATCTTCCTATACCAGGCTAAAGCCTATTATTGCTTGCCTGTTCCTTTACAGGCCGTGTTCAGGTTGCCTCTCAGCCTTTTCTTTCATCCACTTGAGCTTCTTGGTCTCTAAGTGTGAGGTGATTTCTAATACTTAAATCACTCTAAGAGTTGCTACACTCTTCTTTGGACCCTGTCCAAATTCTTAGTATCTGTTCTTGAACTCTGGACACCGAGACTGACCAAGATTCTCCAGCTCTACCAGACCCCAGCGGTGCACACAGAGCTCAGCTCTATCTATGTTAGAATAGAGGGGCCTCCCTTGGAAACAGAGAGGAAAGGAATGACCGTGTCTCCAGCCTTATTTATAATCTAATCCCATTGTCCCTCTGATTTCTTCGCTCCCCTTTTTACCGAAACCATAATCTGTGACTCTGGGAAACTTCTCAGTAACAACTTCATATTTTGTTCTGGGTCATTGTTAAAAATATAGTTAAGTACTATAAGGTAAAGAAATGATCTCTTTGGGCCCTCATTAAAATACCATCAGGTTGATAAAACTTTTCCCATTTGCAGTGACATTTTCAGACCTAGGAACTAGTCAGTTTTTAATTGATTTAGAATAATACAAATTCAATAGAGCCTACATTAATTTCCTAATTAAAATGTCAGGTAGCATGAATCTGAATATCTCTGAAAAGTCTTTAATATCAAACCTATTTCCTTTACCAGTTAAACTTATACTTCAATTTTAATCTCAGTTTTTTTGTTATTGTTGTTTTTTATTGGTGTTACTCACATTATCCTTCCTTAATTCTATATCAACTAAGCCCTTTGTAAACTGTTCCACTGTTTTACCTAACAGTTTTTTTAGACCTGTGAGACATCTAACTACACATCTCAACCCACATAACCCTTTCAAAAATATTGGTGTAATATTAGCTGTCTTCCTCTTTAATGCTCCCAGTGTTCCAAAACCTGTTGAAGCAGAGTTTTTAGGTCAGAGAGCTCCTTGACCTACTCATTTAAAATTCTTGAGAGCAAGATACAAGGATCTGAAGATGTCCTCTTCAGTTGTTAAAATGGAAAGCATTTTATTACGTTGTAGCATGAGTAATATATCACTTCGCTTTTCTCAGACAATTTTTAAATAGTTTTTGTTCAGTTATTCACAGCTCTATCATTTCTGTCTATGACCGGTGAGAATCATTGTTTGAATTGCTTTAACTTCTGGGATGCTTAACTCTTTTCTTACTGTTAATTGTGCTAGCCATAGATTTTTCCTTCTGTTATTTGTTTCCATCATTACTTTTTTTTTTTTTTTAATTTCCTTTAAAAATTTTCCATTAAAATTTCCTTTAAATCTTCCATTATCCCTATTTCCTTTTCTTCTCCTGTGTTTTATAGAATATATTTGTATTAGTCTCCCTTCGGAGTCTGACTTCTCTGTTAACTAGGATAGCCTCCATTCTCAGCTGAGTTGTGGTTTTGAAGCATCTTCTAGAATGTTTTAAGTAGTTTCTGATTATTATTCCATTTTCTATTTATTTTCTTTCCTTCAAGATGACTTAGCTTTTAACTGTTTTCAGCTTTGTGAAACTGGCTTTTTTTAGTTACCAACTACATATAACTGTTTGGACATCACATCACATCACAAATACAATCAAGTTAGGATCCCATACAATTAAGCAAGCTCTTTAATTTGGTGACAGATTTGTCTACCCATCATTACTGGGTTTAACACATATTCCTTTCATATTAGAGGCAGAATTTGATGAGCTAGGAAAGCCATCTTTAGATTGCAGAACTTCACCAAAAATATTGACCTGACTGACGATCTTCGATATTCCTTCCTGAAAATAAAGCAAGTATTTAGAGAGACTTTTCACTTTGCTGTTTTGTCAATGGAGAAGAGCCATGAAGAATACCAGTATATTTGGGAATATATTTTAAGAGTATAGTCAGCTTAACTTGCTGATTTCTCTTACTGACATTTTTGCTTTTGAAACTCATCTGAAACAGTTCTAGCTACAGAAAATTAGTACAAAATAAGTACAAAATACATTTGACTGTATAATGTTAAGGGGTGGGCAGATGGAAGTATTCTTTTAATACTGTGTGAACTTTTTAATAGTTCTCAGCATGGTTTATCTTCATAAACCAGCCACAGTGCAGCAGTGATCCCTTGCGTGTTTTGTTTATTTAGAAGTTAAGGTTATTTGGAGCTTCACAAGCTCATGTGGTTTCTTCATATTATTGCTGTAGGAAGGCAAAAATAACAATTAGGACAAAAGAAAAGGTTAGTAACGAAATAACAGATTTCTTTTTTTTTTTTTTCTTTTTCTTTTTCACCGACTTGCTACCCCGATACCAAGAAACTCTATAAAGATACATTTCACTTTCTGAGAAAGCCCATTTCTGAATGTTATTTGAAACTATCTTCACTAAATGGAATCTTCAGACTTCCCTCTCCAGATGAAAACATGAAAAGATGTTTGCAATTAATGTTGACGGCAAATATCTCTTTAATAATGTATTATTTTAAAACACTCCTATGGTTTAAACAAAGACAGTATATGCCTTCTGGGGAAAGAAAAGAGTTCTCTATAAACTAAACTATTTAAAACTCAAAATATAACGAGAAAAAAATAGTGATATTTGACAGACAAGAACACTGTACTGATAAGCACAACTTATTTGTTCATTGTTGGCATTAAAGCAGGATGCAGTAAGTAGAAGGGAAAATGCCATTTGTATTAGAAAACTCACCATATTTTAATTAAAAACTTGATTTATATGGATCAGATTTATCTGTATTTCCACTATCTGGCAGAAGTAAAGAGAAAAAGGGCCTCATAAACATATACTTTGTGCTTCAAGCAATAGGGGTCAAGCAATGAATCATTTTACTCTGCATTTGCTTTAAAACAAGTTGGGGACTGCTGAATATTTCACCCAGAAGTTTCAAAAAGAATTGTTGTGCTCCAATCCACTCCTTGCTAATATGCTAATAGTAGTTCTCTTGGAGATCATGAGGTTATTTCTACCCCACGGAACCAGAAGCAATATTAGTAACTGTTCGAAATCTGTGCATTTCAAAGAAAGATGCATTTGGTAATTTACAGCCTGATTTAAAATGAACTGCAGTTCATGGGAAATATTACCAATTTCAGTAAGTTGTAGATCGATGCGTTATTGGTAACGATTACAAGACTGAGCAGGTGATAAATTCAGTCCCCTAGGAATCACCTGGCACCAAATACCAAGCCTCGCATTCAATCAAGATACCACGGAAGCCAAGTTACATGAATAAGGTATTTGTTTTATTGAGTATCAGTTCACTGAATATTTGTTAGACATCCAAAATGTACAAATCTTAAGAATGTGTTTTATAACTGCAAAACATTTTTTCATCCACTCAATGCCTAGGACAAAATACTTTGAGATAGTGCATTAGTCTTACCTCCTATGTGATGATTATAAAAAAGAATAGGAGAAGTTGTTCTCCTATGGATGAAAATAGATCAATGTATCTCCGGGCATACCACTAGATGAAGATAGGACAAAAATGTGTTTATCCTTTAAACTAGTCCCTTGTTTTCTAGAGTGCTACCATGCTTGCATTATATGGGTGTACTGTGAGGCATGAGCTGTTGCCTACTTTTGTTTCTTCGTATTTTTCCACCTTCCAGTTAACATTTCCAATGCTTTACTAACGCCTTCAGGGACCTCTGCCCAACTGGGTATAAAATGAAGCTGAAGTGTTTCATGGCTTCTGAAGTTTTGCCTACCTCCACCACAAGACTCAAAGGCACCATGTTCTACAAACTAACACATTTAGATTCAGCAAAACCCTACGTTACTGCACACTAATGTAATAATGAGAAATGTAATTAAAGTCACTACTATAATAACGTCTTATCAGAATGCACAATGAAGATAAACTTGCTTATTCCAGAGACAGGAGGCTTATTGCATACATAGGAAGCAGTTTGTTCTGATGGATTCTTTGATCTGCAACCAGTATCTTTGTTAACTGGAGGGGTGGGGAAGGGCTTGGTATATATTGCTAAATTTTCCTTCAGCTGCCAAGGGAAGAATAATTAAAAATAGGGGCGGGGGGGGGAGAGTTTCAGGATCAAAGAAATGGAAAAAGTTATTCTGCCTAGTGAACAGGCTGAGGGAAAAAATTAAAAAAAGATCTTCATGAGTAAATATTTAGAAGGCACAGATGCTGAATAAACACCTCGTTTCGCTAGAGACTTCAGCAGAACAATTACTGTATAAAATAATCAAAAGACTCAAAAGAAAAATAAAACTAGATTGGTGGCAAGTATGTAAACTGTGTACAGAAATACCACAACTATGCACAAGGTATCAGGTTTTCTTCATAAAGGGCAAGAAATTACTCTGACTCATTGCTCCGTATTTTGTACACAAATGAGACGGGATGGCAACTGAAAGCCTCAGAGACATTTCAGAAGTTGTCAGTCCCTGGGAACTGGGTGAGATCGTTTCAGCATCCTGGCCTTTGGCACTGTGTATCTTAAACTGGTAGGTTCAACTAGCGCCAGTCTCTTTTTCCAAGGAGGCAGTAACAAGCTCAAGGAAAGAAAAAAGAAAAGGAATGTTTTTCTTTTTCTTTTTCTTTTTTTTTTTTTCCCCTTCATAAGGCTTGCCAAAGCTAGAGCACAGCTTTAATCGTTTATTCCAAATACTTAAACACTTGGTTCCATGTTTGCAGAGTCCAAGTGGAAATGACTCAGCATGAAAAAAGAAAAAGAGCAGGCTGCCCTGCTGTAATTCATGTAATTAAAATATTCTGCCTAAATGCATTACATCTCCCCACACACATCAAAGGCTTCTGGTTCCTCAAACCTGCCATTTACATTTAGGGAAGCCAGAGTTCTTAAGCTGTTAAGGGAGAGAAAATATGATGTGGCCTGGGCATCTCTGCCTTGGTGTGGATAACAAATCATCACGCTGTGAAATACAATGTCCCAGGCAAAGATGCCTTATATTTAATATGTGCTGCAGCACTGCCACAACTCAGTTACCCTTTACTGTGCTAAGGGCTATATGCCTAATTCCATTTCTCCGTTAGCCTAGATAATTCCCCTATGTTGCCACTTGACTGCAGATGGGCATCTAGGCCTTTCAATGATCTAGACTAGCAGGAGCCCAGCTGTGTATGGAAAGTAGGTGCAGGTGTGAAGGAACCAGCACAAGAACCTGTATCCCAGGGGCCAGACTTAGAGAGGCTTCAAGATGATGAACAGTTTTTATTTTGCTAGAGTTTGGAAGAGTGTGTGGGGAAGTTCTGGGAAGTGGAAGGTTGCCTAGAAGGGTGGCATCTGTGATGGGAATGGGTCAAGATCTTGCCATGCTCCTGATGGTGTTTGGACTGGGTTGCCCTGTTCTGCTGAACTGCGTAAAATTTGTGAGGACTTTCTGCACCTGTGTGTGTGGTATATGTTGTAGCCTACATGGGGTGGAAAATGCAGGATGAGAGGTTACAGATTAGGGGAATAATGATTTCTGATTAGATCCTTATGTAGGAAGGCAGGAAGAACAGTTGTGTGTTTGTGTCTGCATTACTATCATAGCAGAGTTCCATTTAGAGCAATGAGAAGCTGCAGTAATTCCTGTTTGGACTCCTGGCGCTATGACCAGCAGCATGGCAGCACTGGGGGGCTTCGCTGGGGAGAGAGGCAGGCAGGGAAGATGTGGAATAGGCATTTAGTGTTCCTTGCACTCTCTTGTATTAGGCCCAGGAGGTTAACTACTGATGTGAGTAAGGAAAATAAATTAGAAGACTGTGACCTCAGAGGAAAATCTGGATGCTATCAACCCCTTCTATAGCCCAAAGCTGTTTGGACCTAGGTTGGAATTGCACAAGGTCGAGGATGCTTGGAGGCAACAAAGGAGTCAGGGTGGGGATCAGGATTTGGTGGTGATACCTTCATCTTCAGAGATCAGGTCAGATCTCTGTCTTGACTTAAGGGACTCTGCTTTAGCAGAGGACTGATGATGTTAGGAATCTTCTCTGGTGGGGTCATCCATTCCACGAGCTTGAGTCTCTCAGTGGATCCATACTCCCCTTGGCTGATGCAACTTCTTCCTTCGGGGGTTTTCGCTCTGTTTGGTACTTCCAATGGACTGACGGCATTCACTGGGATGCTGTACTAAGTGTATTGTCTTCACAAGGCTTGTCAGCTGTAGTTCAACACTGTGGTACCTGCTGGTATGATTGCCTGACATAAACAACTACCCCATATTGCCTGAAGGAATAAGACCATGGATGGAGCATATACTGGACAAATTTCCATGCACAGCTTGTTTTCCTTTTCCTTGATACTCCTTATCTATATTTCTGTAGCAAAAGAGACCACCATCATCCTGATGTCTTAGCCTCATTCTACAAAGAAATTGTTTCACAATTAATCATGCCTTAATCACAGAATCACAGAATGGTTGAGGTTGGAAGGGACTTCTAGAGATCATCTAGTCCAACGCCCCTGCTCAAGCAGGAACACCTAGAGCACGGGGCACAGTCCAGGCAGGTTTGGAAGATCTCCAGAGAAGGAGACTCCACAGCCTCTCTTGGGCAGGCTGTTCCAGTACTCTGTCACCCTGACAGTAAAGAAGTTCGTCCTCATATGAGGAAAAGATGAAAAGTTTGGGAATGGAGCTTATCTCTGCACCATGGCTGCTCTCCTGTTCAACCTGTAACTAGGTAAAGTCTTGATGACAGTTCTAACAACTGGTAAATAGCAAAAGGATTAGGAGAGGTTCGTGCTCCCTGCCTGCTTTCGAATCTCATCTGGAAGTTGTTACGCCTAAGAGTAAGTGCCTGGTCAAAACCGTGTGATTCTCCCAGGTTAAGGCAGGTAGCAGGGCTCTTTGCAATGGAGAGGACTGGGTGCCCCCATTGTGGGGGGCAGTTTGCTGTGGGTGCAGCTCCGTGATGGTCTTCAACTGGTTAAGGCAGAGTTACTATCAGTCCCATGATCCCCAATTGTAGGAGGATAGGAGGATAACATAACTGCCTATCCCCTCTAGGAGGGGACAAGAAAGCACAGGCATTTATAATGGATATCCAGGAACACCAGGATCTCCAGAACTTAGGTAGGTACCAGGTCCAGAACTTAGGTAGGTACCAGGTCTCAGATGGGTTAGTGTTCAGCTGGAAAATGCACCCGTCTAGGTGTGGCTGTGCAACGGTGACGTCACGAGATGAGGGTAGGAGATGAGAAATCGAGATCACACCTTACAGCAGCAGGGCAGCTTTGTGCAGGCTTAGTGAAGTGGTTACTTCATTTCATTTATGGTATGAAGGCTCTACATGCGTGTGCATGGCAATTTCTGGTTTTGTTTTTATGGATGTGGGAGCAAAGTCATTTGCAGCCACCTGTTAGAAAACACCCAGCAGGGTGTCTCCGCTCTGGAGGGGTGTCTCCAGAGGCAATGGATTCAGGGCTTCACACTCGAACTCCCACGCAGGAGGCTGAACACCATAACATCTTCTGAGGAAGATGAGAAGAAGCAGGGCCAGTGGTGGCACCACAGTAATGTAATGGTGACAGCAAAATGGAGAAGAGAGATTCTGGGCCCTCTTTTGCTTAAGGAAATTTAACCCCCTTGGTACCTCCTTTCTCAAAAAGACACTCAGCGATGAAAAGCTATCAGGGCACTGAACTTCTGTTGAAATTGGGCTGTTGTTCAGCAAAGAGTGCAAGACTCATGACAATACAGACTAAGTGGAAGGGAATATGGTCTCTTTTTTCACTGAGGAGCGTGTCTGAGAATGGGAAGTCTTCATTCTCATCCATGTGCTGAGAACTACTCCACAAAACTTGCCAAGTGATAGAATAAAATGTGTCCACAGAACTGGAAACAAGGCTTAGGATTCCTTTCCCAAGGGGAGATTTAAACTTTTCATTGGGCATATTTTGTCAGCATGGATTTTATTACTCAGAGGCTATTAATCATGTGCCTCACTGTGGCATTCATATTTCAAGTCATTAGCCTTTCACTTTCTGGCAAAAATGCAGTAGATCTGTAAGACTGACTGTTCCCTCCTGTTGAGAAATCCATGGCGTCATAAAACTTGAGAAGCCTTACACTAACTTAATCTGTTAAATGACATCTACATTCAAAATACCGTGTGCATGTATAATGCCCCACAAAAGACAGCAAAATCCCATTAACACGACAATATAGTGGCTCAGTTCTGGCATTTGGTGACTTTCTTGTAGGCAAAGGTCTATTCCCTCTGACATAATGTTCCTTATCTATTACAAATGTTTGATTGCCACATAGCATTTTGATATCAGATTTGCATCTTAGTGAAAAGTTAAGCACTTTTTTTTTTTAAATTACATTATTTCATGGGTGTGAAAGATTAATGTTTGCCATGTCTTCACAACCAGCGAATGTTTCCTATAAGCTTTTTGCTGTCTAAAGCAAAGCACTAGGAAATGTGAGCCATTATTTTTGAAGTTTGTGTTTTCTTGTCTACAAAGACAGTTACCCATTTTATGTGCCTTGATCACTTTGATCTAGCTTCTTCCTCAAGATTTAAAAGTTAATATCCTATGTAGACAGACTATTCAGGATTCAACTGCAGATAACTACAGAAATCAAATCAGAGGCAAAGATCAAATCAGGAGTAAAATGCACACAAGTCCTTAGAACATGGAACTTGGCGTGAAAGAAAGAACCTTTTGCAGAGCTAGAAATGTGAATTACCCAAGAAAATGTTTACGATTCTTGCAAATTATTATTTAGATATTTCTGATAATATCAGTATATGTGCTTGTTGGATTTTCCTAATTCTTAAATATCTGACTGCGAGCTGCAGTAGTAGCATGACTACTCTACAAATGCTTTCCTAAAATGCTTGGTGAAAAAATAAAAGATTTTGCACATTGCTCAATCTTGTGTAATTATATTATGCATTAGATTTGCACTTAGTAGCAAAGATGGTATTTTCCCCAAAGCAGTCGTTGTGTATAATAAAACTTCTTCAAGGCATGGAATTTAATTGCTTGATGTTGATTGTCTCCCTGCAGGAAGAGGAGCTAAACCTTAGTTTTTTTAGTGAAGCCTGCAGGCAGGTTAAGTGGGGTCCTAGATAATCAATGAAATCACTTTATATCACTCCATGAATACTTGATATTCAGAGGGAGGAGCTCTTATTCTAACATATTAAGATCTTTCACCCTAACACTGGAAAATTCAGTAGGGGTTTTTTGAGTGTAAATAAATTATCATGCCCATCTTCCGGGTTAGAGCTAGACTGATGTATTGCATAATCTTGAATAAATTAAAAGTAGTGAGGAATTAAAACCAAAACAAAAAATGCTTCATTATTTTATAACCAGTATAATCAGTACACGTAAAATTAGATTCCTTTAAACATGCAGATTTGCTGAAGTTATTTCTGATTTTCCTGTGTGATGGGGAAGGGTGCATATAGCAAGATCAACCTTTCTTCACTGCTTTCTCTGAAACTGGTTCAGAAGCGGAGGCCCTGCATCCATGTTTTCAGGGGATAGAGTGGGTCCAACATTAATTTTTCTGCTCTCCATTCCTCTCATATCTGTCTCTTCTCTCACATTCTCTTCTTTCAATGATTGTTCAGCTGTAATCCATTTTAAGGGTACCTGAGCAGTGACCATGTATTTAGGATTTTATCATGATCCTCTTCTATTATCTAGAGAAAGCAACATACAGGATATGAAGTTAGATCTTCCTTGGTCAGCACAAGGAGTAGGAAGGCAGTGACAAGTTTGGGAAAAACAAACATCATGCATGTAGACAGCATGATGAGTAAGGTCTCCATCCTGCAGTATTTTTGTAAGGGCTAACAGATTATAGCATTCCTTATTCTTTGTTTACCACTGGATGAATATATCCAGTAAGTCATCTAGTAGCATGTATTTTGATAAGAATCTTTCCAAAAAAACTAATTCTTCTGACAAGTAAACTGAAAAGGTCTAGTTTTTTTTTTTTTTTTTTTTTTTCCTTCTGGAATAACGGGGACTACATGCAGATATGGATGAGATTGGAAAAATCTGAAAGGTATCAGGGAAGCTGAGGCAATACATGAATACATGGGTAGTGTGTATAAGTTGCTTACATCTAGTATATTTTTTTCTGCAGCCAGCCATTTCTTTTCTATCTTTCTAGCAAATACTGAAAATAAGTTGTCTGTTGTCTGCAGTTGCATCTGAAAAACCTTAATACTGTGAGTGTGACCCAAACTGGAACAGGCTGCCTAGAAATCTTGTGGAGTCTCCATCAGTGGGAATATTCTAAACCCATTTTGGCACAGTTCTGGACAACATGCTTTAATTGACCCTGCTTGAGCAGGGAGTGGGACTAGATGTTCGTTAAAGGTCCTTTTCAACCTCAACTGCTCTGTGATTCTGTGATTTTATTAAAAAAGACATTTTCTTTTCAGGCTATCAGGCTTAATTAGACTTACCACCAAAACTGCTCAACATCAGAAAATGCTTTTTTGAGACCAGAACTTTATTGCTTGATAAAAGCTCTCTAGCAAAGGTTGTTCTAACCCCATCTGAGCTCAAGTTCTTGTTATCTTGAAAGCTTCTACCAACAAAACTTAGCCAGACTCGTAGAACTACCAAAGGAAAAGCTGACACTGTTGTTTAGCTTCATTAGTTCCAAAACTTATGACTTGGCTTAAAGACTGGAAGATGGCCATGGATATAGGGTGGTTTTTTTCATTGATTGTTTTTTTTTTTTTTTTTGGTTTGTTTTCCTGGCAACATTCTGCAGGAGTTATCAGCAATTCTATTACTGAGACCTTAAATGGCATCTGACCTAGTCAGCCAAGAAGAGTAAGAAATTTCTTGTGGTTTTGACCTAGTTCCTGATTAGACAGTAGAGCATTTAGAGTATGCAGTGAGGTGGTTCATAACACTTGCTCTGTGCAACTGAAGTTGTAATGTGGCCACGGAACAAAATCTGTCCTTGACATAATTAAATGACTTCCATAGTTAAACCTTTGTCTACTTTACAAAGACAGGAAGATAAAGATTTGTCCTGCATGTGGAAGGCTGCTTTGCAGAGACTCTGCAAAGTGAATTTGCCAAAACTGTTTGCAGAACTGAACTTTCTTCATCATCCTGTGGTTCAAATAGCTCTTCTGATCTCCAGTCCAAAAGCCAACATTCAATATTTTTCTTTGATTTGTAGAGGAATCTTTATACAGATCCAAAATAACCCCAGATGAAACATTAGAATATGGCAGAAACAGATGGGAATTCCAGAGTTAATGTCACCTCATTCTTAAAGAACATTGTATAGAACAGGCCAGCAATGAAGGCTCGGATTCTGTCTCTATATTGAAGTTAAGTCTACAAAAAGAACAAACTGTCAAAAGTTCAAAGGAGGACAGTGATCTCAATAAAAGAACAGTAAGATTCAAGGAGGGTAGAGGCTGACTAATGGAAACGCATGGACTTGTGAGGGACTTAGGGTCATGTAGGCAAGGATCACTTCTAGCTAAGCTATTTCTGGAGGATGTTTGTCTGGCTTGTAGCTGTTTACTGAATACTGATTGTACATGCAGAAAGAAACTCTTGAGTATGAGGAGTTATTTGTGATTTGCTGCTTTGCATGGGAGTGCTGAGAGGTGTGGGAGCATAAATGTAGACAGAAGATAACTACATGTGACCTGCTTGAGAGTCATGGCAGAATACTGTTTACTGATGGTAGAATGTGTCCTCAGACGAGGCAGAATTAAGATGGCTTAATGCAATATGTAGGAGCTGCAGAGAGTCTAGAGGAAAGAGCTCTATATCAGGAGGGTGGCTTCTGTCATGACATGCATTTCCCGTGCCCCTGCGGAGTTGCTGTAAGGATCCTCACCCTGCAGTTGGCCAACGTGTCCAGCGGGTGTAAACAAGAGTGCAGCTACAGCTCAGGTATTTCTAATAAGGGCAGTCCCGCTTTTACTGTTCATTAAAGAACTGCTGTGCTGACTAGGCTGCTGATTTTGAAGTGGGCTAAACAGTTTCACAACTTCTGTTCTTCTAAAACAAGTGTCCTATGTTTGTCAAGTGTGGAGTGCTACTAGTATGCCAATGTGTGTATGTAATGCAAGAATCTGTCAGACAGACGGGCAACTTAGAGACTGTTACCTGCAAAGTGTACTGGTTGTTGGAAGAGTGCTCCGAGCAAGGGGGCTGAAAGATTACTTCCCTTCCCCTTCTCCTTCCCTTTCCATTCCATGCAGAAAAATATCTAGTTATGCAATTAAAGCAGTTTCACAGATCTACAAAGACATGCAAGCAAAATGGATTAAAAAAAAATCCAGGAAAAAGGAGGCTGGCTAGCTCTTTCTCTTCTGATGTCTCCTTTAAATTAAATCATACCCTAGCACAGCCCTCTCAGCTATGATCTCACAACTATTACTTAAACCCAGTCATATAAAAATACCATCTCGTTTTCCAGTAGGAAACAAAGGTTTGTCTGTAGCTTCTCCCCTGAGCCTAGGTGACCCCTTGGGCTAATGTGTTTGAGACTCCCTTATGTGCTGTTGGCTAACGCAATACACATGACACAGTGGCATCCAACTCCTAACCTCTGAATCCCTATCCTAGAGAGGTAGATAACTTATGGTCCAGCTGGGAGGGTGCAGCCTTCAACAACTTTGGAACACTACTTTAATTCATGCCCCTTGAGCTATAGCAGACGTGCCACTGCACCCCTAAGAAACATACACGGATCATAAATAAGGTTAGATGTTATGTTAAGTAATAAACAGTGAGATAGAGAAACTTCATCGCAGCCTTCTGTCTTTGCTTGTCTTTTCTCTTGGACTATTTTTAGTTTGCCAGCAGCCTGATGACTGTGAACGCCAGGAGCACTTAGACAACAGGTACATAAATAATTACGGATGGGTCTCCAGAGCCTTGAACATTAGCAAAAGGATTCAAGGCAAGTGCTGGCTGGGACTGTTCAATGGCTTGGAGATGTGGTTGTGTTTGTACGTATTAACACAACATCCAAGGTGAAAAAAAATACCCTGGACTTCTCTCTGCATTGCTGGTAGTGGAAGGGTCTGGACTGGAGTTCCGAGTGCTATAAACTGATGTATTATTCAACACAATTTTGGAGAATGAATGGAGCTATCTTCTATGTTTGGCTGCTTACACTTCACAGTAGAGATCTCTGAGTGCTTTATAGAGTAAAACTGATTAGAAATGTGTCATCACTCATTTCGGAGTTACTCTGCTTTGGGATAATGCTGCAGTGTCACTGAGACCAGTTGGGGATACACAGCTAAACTCTGGAGTTGTGGCTTGGGGGAACAGTCCAAACAGTCCCAAAATAGATTCCGGGGGGAGCAATAACTCTCCTCTCGATGGCAGTGTGCTATTAAATCAGCACAGCTGATTCAGAAACGGTACCTGGGAGCATCTTCCACTGCTTCTGGGATTCTTTGCAACAGAACTGGTATGTTGGGCGTGGAAGAACACACAAACTGAGGGCAGTGCTCCCAAGAAAAGAATCCCGTTGCTTTGATGTAAAATACTAATATCACAAAAAGAAGGGACTGGAACCAAAGTCTTACTCACCCTCGGCAAGTGCTGTGATGAATGAGGTTGAGTTATGTTTCACTGCTGCACCTCAGCGCACAGCGGAACAGCTTAAATAGAAGCGAGTAAGCGAAGAACCCATGGGAGATACGGGTCTGACCTCCCTCCAGGGTGCCGGTCTCGTCTTGGATTATTTCTTAGCTCCAGATTCTAATCAGTGGGGTAGCCAGCAGCATCCTGCTCTGTTAAAAGGAAGTTTCAGCCTGTTTTCTGAAAGGCTTCTGCTTTCTACCCTAAGAAAAGAGCTCAGGGTTCCCAATCACCTGTAGGGTAGGCACTACAGAATCTGATGGTAAATGTCTTAAATCGCATAGTGGACCTAGACCAAAAGCCCTGTCACCTGCTGTGATCTTCATCGGAAGATGAAAATACATGATTCCCAACCTCTCCTGGGTTCAGATGGCAGCACGCATTTATTGAAAATAACCTAAACTGAGTCACTAGTTAAAAATCTAAAAATTTATAAATTTAAGAAGCAAAGCAAACTCTTCCTTCTAAGGTAAAACTTGGGGAAGATCAGGATATAAATGATTCTGTTTGTGTGTGTATTTATATATGTACATATACACATATATAAAATCATACAAAGATCATACAAAGATAGGTCATCTTTGATTTCTGACAGTTACAGAGACCTATTAGATGTTTTAAAGGGTCTGTTTCCAGATAATTCTAAATGAGTTCTTTTCCCACCACCCCACCCCTGATGTGTGTTGGGATTGCTTAATACAGAATTTGGGATCTCTGTCACACAGCCATCTCCTTTTTGAATAGTTCATAACCACTGCGTAGTTGCTTTTCAAAAAAAAACCCAAATTTTCCGTGATGCCTGCTTGGGAGTTTTCAGTGCTTACTTGTCATTGTGCTTTTTCTCTATATTCAGTAAATGCTTATGAATTCAGTTAATGTTGTCCTGTATTTTAACATGGGGCTCAAGACACAAGTGGGCTTAAGATACCTACCTCTGACCCAAATAAAAATTTTGTCAGTGTTCAAAATCCTTGCTCTGCTGCTGTCTGACCTGAAGGCTTGTAAAAGCCATAAGCAGTAAAACATTTTGTAG
Organism: Nothocercus julius; assembly: GCA_013398735.1. Classification (NCBI taxonomy): domain Eukaryota; kingdom Metazoa; phylum Chordata; class Aves; order Tinamiformes; family Tinamidae; genus Nothocercus; species Nothocercus julius. The sequence goes on from VZSV01000114.1 coordinate 2,570,820, forward strand.
TTCCTCACATGCACTAAATCTCACTGTGGACAGGCTCTTACTGACTCTACTCTTGGCACAGAAAAGCCATTGCTCCTTGTTGGGATCCCCCAAGTGGGCACACCTTTCTCTCAAGAGTGTGCTGTTTGCCTATGCCTCACATTACCTGCCCAACACACTGCTAGATGAATGTTGGTATCTGAGCAGGGGCAAAAACCTAAAAGCAATCATGAGTCAAACCTTCTGTTAAGGTGTGTTAAGGCTTGTGCCTGATGGAATCCTGGTCTCCTGTGATGCCTTCTGCATCTTATATAATTTACAGGTACAAAAAGAAGGACCTGAGGATGCTACCCAGACAGCTTCTAACCCTTACGTGAGACAGCCATATTTCACTACTGAGTGTTACTACTAAAGGATATTAACACTGTAAGATGTTAATACCCCAGTAACAACGTGAGTCTCTCATAGTCCTGATTAATCTGGCTAGAGCAGCTTTAAGACTTTACCTCCCACAGTGGTCCTCCCTCCCTGCAATCCTGCAACAGAGGCAACTGCTAAGTCCCCTTTGCTGCCTTTGCTGCAGCAGAAATTTCTTGCACTTGCATAAACAAGTGCAGGTTTCAGACCTGAGAACACTCCATGCAAAGACAGCAGCAAAGGACTGCTTCTACCCCAGAACACACTGTGGCAGACTCTGAATTCAGATATTTTCAGCAGCACCATCAGCAAACTCCTGGTTGCTCAGATCCTTTCCTACCAGCTCATGATAACAGCAGGGCTCTCAGCACTGCCTGGGACTGTGTGCGAATGCAGGGAGAGGCTATGGGAGCTGTATTTTTCATTTAAGTAGCTGGTGCCTTTTCCACTCTAATCTGTTGCAATGTTGGGATGGTATCTTCTCTGCTCACTGAATGGTCCAGATAACCCTCCAAAATGATCTGCAGAATAGTCTGGAAATCCTTACCATTTCTTAAGGAGTGGACATGGATTACTTTAAACAACAGAGGAACTGAATTCATATCTCTAAAACAGTGTTTGAATATACCGACCATTTGTGCAAGAGGGAAAAAAGAACCTGTATGTTTGTCTTAACTTTACACGATAAAGGGGAGTGTTGTGCCTCTCTTTTATCCTTTGCCTCATTCATACTGTCCAAACTTCCTTTTTTTTTTTAAAAAAAAGCAGGTCAGTTAAAAAGGAAAACAGATTCACACAACTCATTAAATCCTTGATCAGTTGCATGCACTGAACCTGTTTTCTAGGAAAAACAGTCCCTCCTTAAAATGAGTATCTGCTATCATAGCACATATACCCCATATGGGAGAGAGTCAAGAGTTTGGTTTCCTGCTTTGTATCTGCCTTTTTAACTCTAAGAAGCAAGCTTTCATTGCAACTTGGCATGTATAATTTTCTGATTCTTTGCCAGAGTTGTTGCTCCTCATTGCTCTTCAAAGTTGGAGCATATAGAAATACTGCAGATTTTGTGCATCAGAGTTGGAAGAATAACTGATACAGTAGCCACTTATTCCTTTTATGGAACAGCGCTGAAAGAGGAATGGGACATGATTTGCATGGATGTTGTAGAGGGTAGATGACAACTGAGAAAAAGATCTTGGGTTCCACTCCAGACTCCAGCAGCGTTCTGTTTGTTTCAGTTGTTTTAGATCATAATATTTATGTACTGACCCTATTCTCATGGATGGAGCTTAGTGAGCTTCATCACTTCCTCTTCCCTCACTGGCAATATTTCCTTTTCCATTCCTAACAGATCTGTCCTCCTTCCCCCTTCCCTTCTTCCACTCTCTGTTGAGTTGCTATTCCCTCCTCATGCAGTCCCAATACTTCTTCTCCTCTATTTCCCTCACTGACTTTTCATCTCAGCCTTAGATCAGCTTCCTATCAGTTTTTCCTTATAGTCTGTCTCTGTTTACTTTTTTTTTTTCCTCTCTCTCCTCCATTTCTTCTTCTCTTCATCCCCATTCAGCTTTTATCCCTAGTGAAATGAACAAGCTACATGTATACAACTAAACTAAACTCCCACAGCTGCCTGTGCCCAGTACCAGGCTCTCAAAACATTTTCCAGGCATAGTTTGGGAGCCAGGACAGGTCAAGGACTATCTTCAGGAGGCAGTTTGGATGTGGCAAAGGAGAGAGGAGAGTTAATTTTCTCAGTTTTCTTGTGTTGCATCAGTTTTCTTGTTGAGGAGGAAATCTCAGGCTTTCTGTGAATTTAAGCTATGGATAAAACTCACTGTATAGCTTTATAGTCCAGGATCTCTCCTCTGAACCTGAAGGTAACAGACATGATAGCGCTCAAATCCATATGACTAAGATGACAAGTGTAGCATTACCTCCACATCTCTGAGGTGTAAGATATCAAATATTCTGTGGTGGTTACACATACATAGATCAGTTTTTAGAGGAGAAAGTTCATTAAGGAGAGAGCTACTAGAAATTTTATCTGCCAAGTTTTAGAAAGACAGTGTAGAAAACAATTTAAAAATGATTACACTAGCACCTCATTTCTCAGCTTTGGCACCCTGCTCAAAAGCATACAGGCTAAAAGAGTTGGGCATTAGTTGTTTTTACTTATTATGGGTAAAATAACACATCACCTAAGCCTCACCATTTGAAAAAACAGTGAAATATTTCAGTCAAAGTTCAGTTTTAAAGTAAAACATCAAGAAAATTTAAGGAAACTACTGACTGGCAACTTAAAGGCACAGCTATCAATCTCAGTCTGATCAGAGCAGTTCACTTTACCAGAACCGAGCAGCTGATATTTTATTCCAGCAAAAGCAGGAGTCATGTGATTGATTCTGCAAAAACTGTGGAGTAGACAGAATATCAAAGAGAATGAAGCCTGCAAAATAAATTGAATGTATTTTTTGAGAATTTATTCCAACACTTCAATTTAGAGAAAACTGAGGTAACTTTAATAGGAGTAAAACCCCAAACTGAGTAATATCGTTGGCAGAAGAAAGAGAAATTACCAATTAAAAATATGCACAGGTAAACCTGTATCCACTTCATGCTTCAAACATGTTCAAATTTGTACGTGCTTCCAAAAGAAAGGCAAACTTAGTTTGTTGGCAGTCCACAATATATAATTTTGAAAGCATTATTTAAAGTTGTATTCTGTAATAGGGTATGACACTGCTGAGAAAAGATCTTTTATCCCCTCTCTCTGATCTCATTTGAAGCATGAGAACTTCAAATTGGCATTGCTAATGCACAAGCCCCCAATGTACATTAAGTCTCATTTTCATATGCTCTGAATTACTTTTCCATGCCCTTTTTACTACAGATTTGGAGATGCCAAGGTCTCCTAGCCTTGAACATACAGTATTCATTAGTATGTAAGAAATAGATCTATTTATAAAAGACAACATTTTAAAATGAAATGTGCTTTCTCTTGGAACTTCCACAGTCAGTGGAGACAATCTAAAGTTTGATCTCAGACAAACTATTTTGTCTTCAGACAAGAACATTTGGAATGTCAAGAGACCACTGAAAGTTCTTAGAACAGCCTTAGGAACATTATTTTTTAAAATAATGTAAAACCCATTAGTATTTCCCATAACATTGAATCTAAATATGTACCAGCATGAAGCATGATTGATCATTACAACTTGCAATATGGCTGTAAATTTCCATATACTACAGAAACAAATGGTTGTGGCCATTTACAACAGACAGAATATTGCACCCTGTAGAATATACAGTGCTTCTTTTCAACATGTACAAATTTTACTAGCAGGAATTCTGAACGTATGATGAGAGAAAAGCAGATGTATTTATTTATTTGAGTGAATTTTTGTAAGATCCCCTGATTACCACATAAAAATCTTTTGAGAAGCACTTTTTCTTTCCTAAAGAAGTTCCCCATTAACAATCTTATAACATACATATATGTTGCAGGAATGACACACACAGCAGGAGCAATGAAGAATTACCTCAGCTTTCATCACCATTTTGCTTCATTGAAAATGTTCTCATGTTCCATTAAGTATAATAATACATTTGGAGAATGCAAATAACCTAATTATATTTTCTTGTTTCAAGCTTCCAGGCACCGGTCATATATCGTAGTCGTATAAAAAGAAGATCCCTGCCCATCTGCAGCCAGCTCCAAAAGGGAACCAGCTTAGAACCTGTGATTAATGGAGGAGAAAATCAGAAGGACACTGTTAGAAAAAATGAGCACTGACAAGACAGACATTTAACTAGTGATGTGCCTCAGCATTCTCAGCACATTCAGCTTAGAGTCTAATTTTCATAAAAATTTATATAGCAAAAATTAATGCCTTATAGTAATTACACTATACAAGGAATGGGAGATTCTAGTTTGGAAGCAGCACAGCACCTCAGCACATGTCGCAAGACATTTATGCTACAAGGTCTTCTGTACAACATTTTGTTCCGGTAAACAAGAACCTGAACTGTAATAGTTATGCAAATTGTTTCTGAGTGACTTGGGAGACTTACAGCAACAGTATGAATGTACCAATCTTCAGGTAATTTAAAGAACCCAGGCTATTAAACTAATTTCTTCACTTCTGCTAGCATTCATGCCAGGTGCAATACACATGTGGGACTGCACTGACAGTAAGCATTCTCCTTCTAGTAAAGTTGGCTGAGGATATAACCTACTCGCTTGCTCTCCTGTTCTTCCCATTCTTCATCACTGTTGCCATTTATTATACTTTTAATTGCTCAGCGGTTATGTTTTAGAGAAGAAATCCATGCTAAAGAAAATAAGTGGAGGGAAAAAAAAAAAAAACCTGCACTTGATAGGAGGGGATAAATGAGCTAAATAAATGAGGAGGCAGCTGGAGACAAGTGCTTCTGCAGCTGGCTTTACTACTAAGAGATACTTGCCTCCAGCGTCCCATCAACACAACCCCTGAACACCTAAAAGTACAATGTTCCTGCACAGAGATCATCTATAGTCACAGTATTACTGCTAAGACATCACATGAGGTGAATGTGCCAGAGTACTGCTTTGCCCTAGCGCTGCAGTTACCTGCATTTGCATCCAGTAGGAATGCACAGTCTTTCTCCCTCACTCCTCCTTGCTGCGCCTACAGTCCCATGCCTTGCCCAGAAAGCTGGCAAGGACACAAAACTGCATAGTCATATGAACGGAAGAAAGGAGTTTGGATAAAATCTGACTCATTCTGGGAACAGGTATGTCTATTTTATTCTGGATTAACATTTAAGAGATTTTATAAAACATAAACAAATTAATTACCTTCAATTTCAGTCCAGTTGACAGCAACTTCTGCTATAGGTATTTTCAAGCGCTGAGCTATGTAAAGAAGCTCCACATCAAATGCCCTGAAGTAGAACAAGAAATAGCAAATATGGTGATCTTTATTTTCAGAAGATGGTAACACTGTCAATTAAACCTCTAGCCTGATATAATTAGTGTGAGACATGAGGATGATACCAGTGCTTTAAAGATCAGATGCACAGAAATGGGAAATTAGTTACATGACTGAATGACTTAGAACAGAAGCACCACACATCCCCTTCTAATTCAAGAATAAGGGCAGCAGTGCAGAACTGACCTGAGAAGGTTCTGAGCACTAAGAGAGAGTGAGAACGGCAGTTGCAGTTCAGCTGTTGACCATTTAAGGTATAAGAGAGGGAGAAGACCCACAGGTCTCTTCTCATAAGCAAAATAGCTGAATGTTTTTATGTGTAATCAATATTTGATACATTTTAATTCTTTCAGTATATGCTCAGTAAGCCTTCTGGATCTGAGGCACTGAGTCTTTTCACATTAGAGAAGATCTTAGCAACCACAGCTCACGTTCTTCATGCAGAAATCAGCATGCAAAATCACCAGTAGCTACTACTGATGTGGGAGAAAAGCAAATCACAATCACGAAGTTTTGTTGAAAGTTTTTTAAAAAATTATTGCTATGTCTATTTCCCTCGCCCTTATAGTCCTCAATCGCCTATTGGGCTGTTTTGTTCCTCAACTGATTGCTAATCACTAGAATTTTAGGTTCACGAACAGACTTTTGCCATTGGAGAAAATATACATGTATCAGGAAACTGATTATTATTCCTTCATGCTTCAAGCACTGCTTGAATCCAAGTCATTAGCAATTTCTGACAAAACTAGGGAACAGAAAGGTGAACAGGAATCTTCTGAAGAAATTGTATTCAGGGCCAGCAGCAACTGGAATGCATCCTGTATGTGTGTATTAAAACAAAACTATGTGCTATCACTCTGGGTGATATTAAAAGATGCAAAAGCAATTTAAACAAAGATTAGCTATAGAGACTACACAGTTGTTTGGTACAGAAAATTTAGAACCTACCTCTTTCTAAGTTTGTATGTGATTTAAATTAGGACATGAGCCTTTTAATTGCCACAGAACAGTTACAGGAATAAATTCATGTTTTTTTTTCCCCCCCCCTCAGTGAGCTGAGTCTGTTCCAAGTGGTCTTGCCATTTTTTTTTTTTTTTTAAAAATGAGCACTGAATATTATTTTATTAATTATGCCATGGCCTCTTTTACTGAAATCATACTGTTTGTTTTTTTGCTGACATTTTACATTTGTAAGCCAAAAAACATGTGTACACCTTTGAATGTCTATGAGTCATGTGTATTAGAGTAAATCTAATTTTGTAATGCTACTTAACTGACTAAAAATCTTAAAGAGACACAGAATATTCATCTGATGAATTATACTATATGGGCTGCTCTAAAAATATTACTTCATAAAATATTAGCCTAGTGAACTAATAGTCATTTGCAGCCATTTCTATGGATAACCAATTACTGGAATGTCAGCACATACAAAATACATCACAGAAGAGCAACATTAAATAGGTTGGTGAACTACAGTGCTCAGAGTAAAAGATGAACACAGGGATGAATCAGGTTGAACACTCATCAGTTACATGTGGTAGCCATCTGGATGAACATTTCCCAAAATTAAAGGAACAGACAAACAAAAGAAACAAAACCCTGCACACTATTCAAAGCTGAAAGGGAAAAGACTTCTGTAATGTACTGCTGGGACGCTACCCCACCAGCTTCGCTGCACCCAATAGGTACAGAAATATAGGTAGTGGTATATTCAGTACACTAGTGGTCTGACACTCCTACTGCAGATACCAGATCCAGATGGTAAGAAAGAACTCTGTTTCCACATACAGAATTTAAGCATGAATATGTAAGCTGGACCTATTCTAGAGAGGTGGGGGGAAGAAAAATCCACAAAACACTAGGGCTGAGCTGGTGAGTGCAGTACAAGTGCCTGATATGAAGCAGCAAGTCATCCATTTGTGACTGTCATGCTGTGAACGGAATCATTGTTAGAAATAGCAGGGAATTATCCACACCACGTATTTCAGAGGCTCATGCAGCCAACAGTAAAGCCAGGGTAGGGGGAAGATGGTTCAGACTATCTTAAGTTTGGCTCTAGCCTGAATGAACTCCTAGAGCAGCTCAACAATTCTTTCCTGATCATACATAAAATTCAGACTCCAAACTAAGCCCCATGAGTTAGACACGCACAATACAGGTTGAAAACATCTTTCCCATGTATTTCTGATAATGGCTCTATCATCCTTTAGTTCATGTAAATATGAATTGTAAAATACAGAAAAGGGAGAACTTTTTCATATATTTATGTTTAAGCTGAGGAGTATATTCGTTTGAGTTACATTTTGTAAGAGCATGCTGACTAAAACTTGATTGAACACCAAGCCCATAGGGTATTTAACTGAATTCAAACTTTTAAAAGTGAACCTTTAAGAGGCTTCAGCTTATAAAATATGTATCCTGCAAACTTACTCTCTAATTTGAGATTGTGGTTAGGCTCTTTTTTCCCTTGTGCATCATCACAAATATTAAGTATTTCAAATTTGAAAATTAGGCTTTTAAGTGATACTGTAACTGTGATTTAAGAGTTTCTACAATCAAAAGGATGTGCTATTCCAGCAAACTCCTGAAGCGGGGTCACAACTTTCAGTGACCCAAGTTTCAAGAATGAAACACGCTGTCAAGAGGATTAAACTGCCCATACTGCTGTGGTAGTACTAGGGCTTTTCAAAGTCCACATATGTCTGCCAAGAGGAGGACTTTTCATTTCAAGATGAAACACACATAGTTATATAAGCATGATATTTTTGTGCAGATTAGACATTCATAAACAACTCTACTGGTCATGCACAAAACCCAGAAAAAACAATTCTGTTTCCCCCCCGCCCCGTTCATTTTGGTCTAAATGGCCAAACAGGGGGAAAATCCCCCCAGTGCTACAGGCAGATTTATATAATATGATTTGTCTGCAATTCTTACATTTAGACTCACATTTAGAGATTAGTGACAAATTACAGAAACAAACATTAATATTTTTTAAATTAACTAGCTCAGTACAAGCATGAAATAGAATGGCTTGTTCTGTGCACGCTGCCATTTTTTTATAGACAAATGTATGCAATCAAGCTGCCGATTTGCTTAATCGCTATAAATTGCCAGTAACAAGTGGGCCAGTCAAGACAGGACTAGAACTGTGTTTGAGGTTTCCTTCGTTTGACCAGTATTCCAGATAGGACAATAACCACTTCCACCTCTTGTTTACTTATGTAAAGAAAGATATTTTCAGGCTAGAAGATTTATGGTATTTCTTGTAGTTAAAGTAGTCAATGAGAAAATTTTAGATCGGAAAATTCTCCCAGTGAGACCACCTAATTTTTCATTTTTCATTCTTGCATTATAATTCAATATATTAAAAGAAAAAATACATCTTTCAGGTCGAGACAATAGATGCAGAAATAGAGCTTCTTTTGGAATCTGGAAGTGAGTAATTCCAACTGTCTCTATTATGCTTTTAAAATCTCCCTTTTAATTTTCTTTTAAGTTTTAATTTAAAAAATGTGCTCCATCCATTTCTGAAAAATAGATTAGTGGTGTAATCAGATTCAGAACCTCAAAAACACAAAGCATATGCTCCCTGCTCAAAAGGTTGCTCTCATTTTAAACTAATGTCAAAACTTTTGACATTTTGCTATTTAGAAAGTAAATTTTAAAAACATTTGGTTTATACTGGTATGTATACAGGCAGCTCTCAAAAGGGCAGTTAAACAAAACAGTTAGTGACGACACACACACACACACACACACACGGCTTATTCGGAATGTGAGCATGACTTCTTAATACCAAAACCACTTTCCAGTATCTAATAATTCTCAAATGCTTTTCAAGTTTAAGAGGTAGATTAAAAAAAAAAAAAAAAAGATATCTTGGTCTTGCTTTGAAAGTATTGCTGTATTAGCCTCATCTCGTAAGGAAGAAATACTTTTCCTTGTATATATCAGTTTCCTTTTAAAATTCCCTAAATACAGGCATCTATACATCAAGTTCAACACAGGAAGCAGACAGTTGTGCTCTCCAACTTCTAGAATTTTTTAAACTTAAGGGTTGATATTTAGTTCAAAATCAACTGGAGAAGGAGTATGTTCACAGAAGAAACCAAATGGAGATATGAGCGAATAATTTTTCATTCCTAATCTAGCTGAAATAGGGTTATTTCTCGGCAATTTTGAAACTGTCAATGACACACAGATCATATAAAGGATATTCTTAACACATTCCTCAAGGTAAATATGGAAATAAAAAGGCTCCAGTTAATTGGTAGTCTTGATGAAACACTGAATAGGTATTCATAGGCATTTCTTCCTGGTGTTTCTAATGGCAATTTAAGTGTGGAAACTTAAATTTTCAGCCTGTCCAGCTTAGCAGCAGCACAGGTACATTGTTTACACTGACTTATTTACTGTCAGGGCTTTAGCCTCCAAGAAGGAGAATGTGCTCCTGACACTCACTCTTTGAGTGAAGTATGTTAACAGCCTGCAGAGAGATACTGAAATAAAACCTGCCTTATCTCTAAGTGTTGCTCTTTTTTGGAGCAGTAGTGACAACCACCAACACTTCAAGACAATCTCCTCCTGCCCAGTGCTAATTCAGCACTTGCAGTCTCTTGTATGCAACAAAGTCTACTGAATTCCTCCATGTGAGGGGAAGAATTCTTGGGTTTTGTCTACAGAAACAACTGCCACTGCCAATACAGTCCCCAGTCTCCCCCTCCTACTCTACACACCTGATAGTTGCAGTGGGAAATGAGGTAGGACCATCTCAACACCACAGACATTTCACTTGTGACTGCCCTTTCCTCCAATATACCCACTTTTTCCCCCATCCTCATGCCTCCCAATTTGCTAGCTTATTTCCACATCTCATGGACATCTCATGGACTCTAAAGGAACAGCACTGTTTCATGTGCTGAAGTGCTCGTTTCAGTTACATAGGCTGAATGGTTAGCTATTTATTGTTAGATCTATAACTTTTGAGTTCATACTGTAGCCTTTCCTTCAGCAATGGCACCAATCCGATTCTCTCCTCTACTTGGCTTTGAGTTTCCACCAAATTTGCTGAAACCTTCTATATTTGAGATCTCCACTGTTCTGTCATATTTGGTTGAAATTAGAAAACCGGTATGAAAATAGAGAGAGGACTACAGGGACTAGCTGACGGACAGATGAAGAGAAAAGCAGATAATATATTGCCTGTTTCAATAGAAAACTAAACCAAATAACAACAAAAGCCCCTATTTTAGGCAGATTTGTTGGTTGGTAATATTTAGAAAGCTGCTTTTGGAAGAAAAAATTGCACTTTTCTTCACTAGCAAAGTAATCACCAACCATTAAATCACAGATAAATAAGAAAACATTTATGGGACTATTTTAGGGATTATTATATACAAAAAAGCTATGTTTAATTTTTATAACACTACACACAACGAATTAGCACATCAAAACCTTAAGTTCTGGTGTGTTCTACACTAGCAATAAAACTAAAATGAATTAACAGTATTACCTTTTCAATGCTTCTATTTCTAGACAGTGGGGTGCAAAAAAAAAATGTACAACATATAAACATTTTTGCTCTTCTGTTCCTTTGCTACTAAAGAATCTTAGAGTGGGAAAAGAAAGTCTGTTAAGGTTTTTTTTTTTTTTTTTTTTAAATAAAATCTCAATGTTTTATCTAGTATGGCTGACCATAACTAGAGCTATATTCAAAGCTACTCAGTTTCAGAGTAACATTGATGGGTTGCATTTTTACTGATTAAGTTGATTATCCTCATTTTTTTCAGTATTTCTTCTTAAAACAATTAATTCAAAAGGGCAGTAAAGTTAAACAGCAATTTTGAGATGTGCACGTTAGGGCTTTGAATACATGTTTAGCCATATATTTAGAAAATTGCAGAATATGAAGGATTCAGTAACTGCTTACACAGTTTTATAGATTAAGCTTTAAGCATAAACTGCATTTCCATTTTAATTTCTCTTAGGGCAATTAAGAAATCACTCCTAGCAAAGTGATTTTTCTGAATGCTGCATGTCCACAATTGCAGATTTAATTCAACAGAAGCTCTGCATTGCACATCAAAATTGTATGCCCAAACACTACCTTTGAAAACTTACTCTGGAAGAGCAATACAGCTTGGCTATCAACTACCAAAACTCCAGCAAAAACTAAATGTGTTGTCCTGGACTAGGACTGTGGGATCATACAACTTTTGTATGGGAACACTGCTCAGTAGTTCTACTCCTTGCCAGCAAACAGTACCCTGTGAGGGATTTTCTGGGATGAACACAGTAGTTTAAAAAGATTTGATTATACTTAATTAAGCCTGGGAACTGTCACCATCCTTTCTAGCAATAGTTGTGGTGTAGAAAATTTACAGAAATTATGGTATTTATGTGGAAAGAGCATTCTATTTTCTTAAGAGCAGTCATCACTATGTCAGTCTCATAAGGAACTGTTCTAGCTAAATTATAATGAGACACAGCTCTAAAGCAATTCAAAGGGTATATGTAATTGTCTACTGTATTAAATTAATGAGATTTATCAGAAGCTCTCTCTTATTAAAGAGAAAATAAGGAAAGAAGCAAAGCGAAGAGTTTCCTTTCCCTTTAAGCCTTCAGTGACTATGAACAACTTACCAGATATTAATTTTAGGAAAAAAAAAACTTCAGTTGATTAAGTGCTGAATTGTGAAGTCACATTGCACAAAAATAGACTAAACAAAGTTTTGAATTAGGCTAGTAACTCTCAACCCATATCACTATAAGAGGGTCTCTCCATTCCTTACCCTGCTTGCATGGCTTGTAGCTATAAAAAGAGAGAGGAATCTCTGAAGTAGGGAAATGACTACAACAGAACAGTAAAAGGTTGTTTGTTTAGGGTTTCTCCTGTGGACTGTGAGAAGACAAGAGCTCTTAGCATTTTCTTTACTTCCTTCTCTAAATCAATTAGAAGGCAAAAATAAGTGATCTACTTTGAGTACTACATGCCTTTCTACATCATGTGTTTAAGTAAAATGAGCTTGCAAAGAGTCAATTGTCACCATCCAAAATATCAGTACTACAATCTTAAAATCTTCTCATAGTTTACATCCAATTCTGTTTCAAAATCAAAACTTAGTAAGCCATCCCTTCTCCTCCCCATCACAAAAGGGTGAACTCAAATTCTCAGCAATTTCCTACAGTGCATCTTAACAATAGAACTCCTAATGAATAGCAGGATAGCACAACAAGAAATCTGAAGCGCCACACACGTACTGCTATAATTTGTTAAAACTACTGAGCAGCTAGGATTTATACATAGACATCACACACTTTATTGTAAATGTTGAGGTTAGCTTTTCAAAACTATGTTCAGTTGGGAAAGTGAGGTGAGAGGGGGAGAAAAAAAAAAAAAAAAAAAGG
>VZSV01000114.1:2602289-2616323 GCA_013398735.1 Nothocercus julius
TGTTTTAAATGCAGTGCTTTGTACTCAAAATACTGATGCACAGACTCTCTTGGTAATTTCTGAGACCCTGTTATGAAACATTGCATAAAGGAAGGGTTCTAGGAAAAAAAAAAACTGTTTAAGGTGATGAATTGCTTTTAACTGTCTTGTACCTCTGAATTCAGCCCTCGAATTACCAGGATATTTCAGAAAATGTATTAAGTTGCCCCTTCCGCATCGTTTCTTAAAACACGTCTCACACTCTTGCCTCAGTAAACACTTTCTGACCTGAACTACCTGGATAGTAAGGTTCTGGTGGTGATAGCTGCTTTGTATAAACACAAGGGCATGTAGATTCCCAACTGTAAGGAAGGAGAATTCTAAGTAGATAAAATGTTTATGCCTTTATCCACCCCTTTTTATAAATCATATGCGCGTTGTGGCAGCCGCCTTTCTCATCTAGGTGAGGAGGCCTCGTCGGGTAACAGTTTCACGACCTTGCTGTAATTGCTGATCAGATTTGCTAGTAAGCTTCATTCTCAAATCACTGTTGCTGTGGAGAGTTGCCTGCTTTTTTTCTTAGCTACCTTAGAGACTTTGCATGTGAACTTCAATTTCTGTCTATTCCAGAACAGTGGAACCGTTGGAATATTACAGAAGATTTTTGGTGAGTGGAACATGGTGTGCATTTATAAACTGCTTGTAATCTGTGTGGAAGGTGGCAAGTTCAAAGGCAAAACATGCTGTGAAGAGTATGACAAATTTGCCCATCATTTTTTTCTTTTTCCTTTACATCGATGTTGTTTATTCTGCAGCAGGATTCCAGACTGGGTTTTTAGATGTTAATAAAACATAAGCAGTAGAGACTGTTACTGCTAACCATATTCAACACAAATGTGGAAGAAAAACACTTTGTTTTTGTGATGCGTGTTATATTAGTCTATGCATTACTAAAATAATGCTAAGAAAGGAGTCCATATCATTGCAGTCAGCTTTAATTCTTCTAAATGCAGAATGTACTTGTACATTAACAGAAGCTTCATTGCCTAGGAGGGCTTAGTTCTTTACCTTCCAAAACAGTGGTTAGCAGGGAGGTAGATAACAAAATATGATTAAGAGGTGAGCGTACATTAATCGAACTATTAATTCAAGTCTTTGTTTTTTGAAAAGCTTGAAATTACGGTGAATTATCATTCCTATCTAACATGATGGTAAAATGGAACTACTTCTAATTTAATGGGTGTGTCTGGGTTTTGTTGATAGCTTTGACTTAAGTTAGTCCAATGTTTAAGAGCCCTGCTGGATAGGGAAGAGGAATTACCTACAAAAACTAAACAGTGTGGAAAGGTGAAAAGTTTCTAAACCTATCAGTAATTCTTGGATGGTTTTCGGAATCTTTTGTGTAGCACTTAACCTTAAGACAATTAGTCCATGTATATATTTGTCTATAAAATTTTACACCTAAAATTACCAATGGGCTATCAGTTGCTGAAAAGCGAGTTAGGCTAGTTTTCTCTAGAGAAAAAAAAAGTGTTTTCTCTAGCAATTTTTTAACTCCTTATTTGTGCTATAAATAGAGAACACTTTTTATATAAATTCATGTAGCATAAATGTTGGTGTGTTATGTCATGAAACATCTCTTAGAATTTGATATTTGTGATTTTTGCTTAGAAAGAGAACTGTCGACCTGATGGAAGGGAGTTAGGTGAATTCCGGGCAACCACTGTCAACATAGGTAAGTGCTTTGTTGGAATAATAATAATAATGATAATTTTTAAAATTATATTGCTGTTTATTTTATTGTTGGTGCCCTTAATGACTCAGTTGTTTCGAAATTCAAGTTTCAGGACAAGAAAGGAATAGGATTTGTGTATATAGTTCCAGCGAGTGTTTAAAAACAATGTATTGTGCAGGAATATATTTGAGCACTGTTACTCGGTCCTAGTTCTGGGCTGACCACACAGCATAGTTGAGAATGCTTTAGGCTGCTTGAATGCTTGTCTGATTCTGAGACTAGCTGTGTATGTTGTAGATGCTGAAGGCACCATCTAGGCATGTACTGAATGCCCCAGTTTCTTGGGAGAGGCAGTGACTCCTGCCTGTGCAGTGCTTTAAGCTTGGCAAACAGCTCTTGTATGGAAGCAAGATCCCTTCCGGAGCGCTGTGTCCGGTTCTGGGCTCCACTGTGCAAGAGAGACAACATGGAACTACTGGAGAGAGCCTGGAGTGTCCATCTTTGGGGAAAGGCTAAGAGAGCTGGGCCTGTTCAGCCTAGAGAAGAGAAGATTGAAAGGGGAGGTTTATCAGGATGTATAAATATCTTAAGGGAGGATGTCAGAAGGATGGGGCCAAACTGTTTTCAGTGGTGGCAGTGATAAAGAGAGCAGCCACAAACACAGCAAGTTCCATCTGAATATGAGGAAAAACTTGTGATGGTGAGTAAGCACTGGAACAGGATGCCCAGAAAGGTTGTGGAGTCTCCTTCTCTGGAGATCTTCAGAACCTGCCTGCACGTGACCCTGTGCCACGTGTTCTAAGTGTCCCTGCTGGAGCAGGGGGGTTGGACGAGGTGGTCTCCAGAGCTGTTTAACCTGTTAGCATGGTAGAAAGACACAATTCCATCCAGCAGACTATTGACTGCTCCTCATCTAAAAGAAATGATTACCTCAGATTTGCATTAAGGAACTAAAAGTTATATGGTGTGTATGAGATGACTGGATCAAGATAATAATTAGGCAGATTTATTCTAAGACAGAATTTTAGGAAAAAGCAATGCCTTATATTTTGTAAGTGTTAATAGCCCAGTTTTCTGATTGTTGGTAGAGAAGTTTGGTAGAGAAATAGAAATTCCTCTCCCCTCCTGAATTAATGGGCGCTGTATCTATTTTAAAATGATGCAAATCCTTTTTAAAGTTAGTTGTTATTTAAGGTCTTTTGAATAGAAATAGATTTTATTGAACGGCATTTTCTTTCTTCAGGTTCAATTACAACTGCAGATGGCTCTGCCCTGGTGAAGTTAGGAAATACTACAGTAATTTGTGGTGTTAAAGCGGTATGATTGGTTTTTATTTTAACTTTAGTTGAATTTATGCATTTATCTTTAGAGTGAATCTTCTAGAGAGCTACAATAATGTGTCAGTCTAACAGTTATTCTTTCACAGGGATTACTTTCAGGCCTGAAACTAAATATAATCTCATTGTCTAATCGTACTGATACAGTTTGAAAACATGTATTTTGGACTGTGTATTGGGGAAAGAAATATGTAAAATTGAAATTTTGTTATTTATTGACAAAAGCTAAATGAAGAGCTACTGAATATTGCTTGATGAGTGAATTGGTAGTTAAATGGCTGGACTGTTGAGTGACTTCCAGCATCAGCTTTACATCTGGCCTGCTGTGAAACAGGAGGCAAATCGTACTGAGTTTTCCCTTGCGACAAATACAGATGTGCAGACCTGAAAACTTGAAATTGACTAGTTAAAAATGGCTCTTTTAAATCTAATTATCATGATAACTGGCAAGGAGATGACTGTTTATACATTGAATAACCAGAAACTCTTTTTGTGAACAGACTTTACCTTTTTATTTTGTCTCATTCTGCAGGAACTTGCAGCACCTCCAGCAGATTCTCCTAATAAGGGGTATATTGGTAGGTATTTCAGTATACATCTTATTCAGATCTTGTATTACTTCAGCTAAATGGCTGTAATGATGGGATAGTTTGAATGCATGGTGAAAAAACTTTAAAAGAAATAAGCTAGATAAAAATTTACTACATTCCTTAAGAAACAGTTTCCAAATTAACATATAGTACTTCAGAAACAAAACTCAGTAGCTTAAATTAGTAACTACTAGTTTTGGTAGCGTAGCTCTCTAGTATCTCAAGATCTGCTGAGCCTTTTTCAAGTCAGAAATCCCCCTGCTTTGCTTTTGAGCTCTTTATGCAAAGCTACTTTCTCATGGCTGATTCCAGCCCAGGCTGAAAAGTGTGCTGAGGAAGGAAGGTTCATTTATGGAAGGTTATGCCTTGCAGGATTGTGCTAAACATTAACTTAACTTTTGCCTGGAAATCCCAGAGACAAACAAACAAACAAAACTCCCTTAAAAACACTGTAATAGACCCATTTTTGTAACAATTTCTTTCTCAGGAATTATATAAATCCTGAGGGTAGATCTTTGCTCCTTTATGGAGTTCTTTTGAAATAAAATCCTTCTGTGAAACTGAGAGCTTTTTGGAAATACCTTATGAAAAGGAGATTCAGTAAGTATGTTTTTTTCAGTGAGCTTGATTATGCACTCATTTTCTTCTCTGTAAACTTTATGCATGTTTTTGCTCCATGTCTAAAGCATCAAGTTGTAACAGTTGATGAAAAGCAGGTAGCATACCAGTAAATTCAGGCTGTGGCATGAAAATGCTGTTGTCTCTTGATCTAGTTAAGAATGTTTAACATTTAAAGAAGGGTTTTTGTGAGGTTATGATATTCATAGCAGGATTACAGACAAAAAATTGTAGTTAGGAGTATGTGCTTCTTCATGGAATAAATAGTTTCTGAGTGTAAGGTAGTATAAATTCTTTATTACAAAGCTTATAAATAACTTTTGAGGGGAGAAGAAAAGCTTGATTGGTAAGTTCTTAATTGTGCCTTTCATTCAAAGTACATAAAATGGTATTAAGAGATAATGGTATTAATTGTAATGCATATTGTTGCATTTATATTTTTGATTTTTCTATAGCATGCTTTGATTAGTTTTTAACTAATGATTTTTGATATCTAGTTCCCAATGTAGAACTGCCATCCCTCTGTTCACCAAGGTTTCGCTCTGGGCCTCCTGGTGAAGAGGCTCAAGCAGCTAGCCAGTTCATTGCAGATGTGATTGAAAAGTAAGACCTATTTTAATGCATTTAAAACAAGAACAACTCTGCAAAACAGTTTTCTGTTTTTTTGGTTTACTCTCTCGTTTTATTTTAGTTCACAGATAATAGAGAAAGAAGATCTGTGTATTGCAAATGGCAAGGTAAGATGTATCTCAAAATGAAGAAGGACTTGTTAACAAGATCATAGTGTAAGGCCTTTAAAGAAGGTATTTTGGGGGTAATAGATTGTTAGTTTTTAGTTTTGGTGCCTTGGATTTCATCTAAAGGGCAAGAAGTTGATTATTGTTATAGAAATAAACATCTTTGTTCATATGGTCAGCATATGCTTAAATAATGCACTATTTCTTTACCTGCTGTAATATCTCACATATGCTACTCTTTTTTGGTAGCTTGCTTGGGTGCTATACTGTGATATCATATGTCTGGATTATGATGGAAACATTTTGGATGCCAGTACCTTTGCCTTGCTAGCAGCATTAAAAAATGGTAAGTTTTCTCTCCAGTAAGATCTGCACCCTCACTACTATTGCTTGGAGAACTAGGTTAGTTCTGAATCACTACGACTTGTCAACTAGTTTGTAGTCACTTCAACTGATTTTTTTTTTTTTTTTTTTTTTTTACTAAAAAGTTTTTTTTTTTTTTTTTTTTTTTTTAAACTATGAACTGCTTGCCTGGAGCTTCCTTGCTTTCTATTTCCATGCTGCTGTCTCTGATACTATCTGAGGGAGCATTTTCTGAAAATTGGATTGTACTGTTTCTGTTGGTGTATAAACAGTCACTGAGATGAGACTACATTCCTGTGCTTACTATGGCTAGTATACCCTTGGGGAACAATGCTTTTTGTGAAATACAACTCTTAAGGTATTGTAATTTTACAACACTTGAAAAGCAGAAAATGCTTCTGTGTAAAGAAGAACTTGAGGAATAAAAATGAAATACTTATTTGGACAGATAGTTCTAAGCTAAATCTGTTCATTTGATTCAAAATGTCTTTTTGTACAGAACACTGATAATGTAGCCTCATCTGTTATGATTATTATGATCATTATTTTCATCTGTTTCAGTGGCTTATCAGTACAGTAAAAGAACAGCTTAAATATTTCTGTAGCCTTCATCATCTGTGTGCCTCCCCCAAACAATGTTTAATGACATATCATTTTCCTTTTTCCTTCTCTTCAGTACAGTTGCCAACAGTTACTGTAAATGAAGAAACTGGTTTATCGGAAGTTAATTTCAAACAGAAAAATCCTTTGATCATTAGAAAGCATCCAGTTGCCACATCATTTGCTATATTTGATGAGTAAGTTGGTAAAAGTTTTGTACTTAAACAGCTATGTAGTTAAGAGAAGTGGAGAAAAACAGATGATGCTACCCAAGAAAGTCGCTTCTTACCCATTTGTGCTAGTGAAGACTTTGCAGTGTCCATCAATACTGTTTTATTTATTCTAGGCCTGTTTTGCTGAACTGTTCCTCAGTTCTGTGGTTTGAATGAGTAGGCAGTAGAACAGAGTGAACTCTGTCCAGCTTCTTTCTGTGACTTAAGATACAGTTAAAAGTACTCAAGGATTGAGAAAAGTTTCTGGAATGGGCATTACTTTATGTTTGTACAGTGTCTTTGAAAAGTGTTACCAACAAAATTAATCTTTCAGAAGCTTATGGATGCAAAAGATCTTATTTTTGAATAGCTTATACCAAGGCCTTAGCAGAAGAGGTAATTAATAACAGTGCAGTTAAAACAACAAAAACTCTGGATACCTGAAGATAAAATTGCCCAATAGATGTATGACCAGCACTCTTAAATCATTATTCCTGTTGGTAAAGAACCTGATGATGAAAACTTAAAGTAATGACATCTGACAGCTTGACTCCTTTCCTGAAATTATTTACTGGCTTTTCATTTAGTCTTAAGTATGTTAATTACACAATTACAATTGGCTCAGACAAGGTTTTTAAGTATTAGTCTTTACAATTTAAGTATCTTTGTTCCTGGGAATGCAGAACTTGAATATGTTCTGTGACTGTTTATTAAAAATGCTAGTATTTATGATGATACCTGTTTGAGATGCAAAAAAAATGACAAATAGGATGATCACTCTTGTAGGAATCAGATTCAAGGTTTAGTTTTTTTTTATGGTGGCTGGGGGTTATGGCACATTTACCTGCATTAACAGAAATTACTAATAGACCTTTTATTATTACTAATAGACTATTATTATAAGAGGCCTAGCATGAGCAGAGGGGATGCCAAACTCCAGTGTTGACCTGCTGATTATCAAAATGAACCAAACTAAGAGCAGTATTTTAGAGTGCTTCTGTTAATTGCTATAATACAAATTCTTGCATGGTTTAGGTTTGATACAGACTAAAAGTGAGAAAGATTGTATCCCATGATAGACACAAAGTAATCAGTATGATATTATTTGTACTTAAATCATCCATACTCATCAACAGACAAAAGTTGCCCTTAGGAGGAGGCTATGCACAGTTAGGCAGTGTGGGTCTTTTGGTCTTTCCTCTTTTCACTGGCACTGACCTTGCATCAGCCAAGTTCCTCTTGTTAAGTCTGCCTTTATCTCCTAGGACTAAGCAATGATGGCGTGTGTGAATGTGTGTAGAATTTCTGAGGCCTTGGCACAGCCCTCCAAACAACAGCTTTACATACCCTGGCTTCCACAGACATTTTTCTTCCTGCCTAAAAGCCTTGAGTAATTAAAAATCTGGGCTACTGTGTAGTGGCCATGGGGCAGGCACACTCGTGCAGGCACAGCACCCTGTATGGCTCCTGCTGAACTGACCTATGCATAAATTCTAAGTCTGATGCAAATGCTTATAACAGCAGCGATATATATTTTTTTTTTTTTTTAGAAGAAACTAAGGCTGAATTGTAGGCTGTTGTTTTGTTTTCTTTTCCTTTTAATTTCAAATTCTTGTTGTACAATGCTGGTGCCCAGTTGAGTTTATCTATGCTCAGTGTTAGAAATCTGACCAGAAGTTGAGAACTACTTTGGTAAAATTGCTGTGTGAAGTGAAGTTTACCTTAAGGTCCAGTAATGAGGTTAGTGTGCAGTCCATGCCAGAGTGGTAACACTCTCTTTATGTAGCTGTGACTAAGTGTTGCAAAGGATAGTTTACTTGATGTTTCCCTGAAATAAGTTGATAGCATGGGTTGCTGCCATGCAACTTTATGCATAACAATTTCAATGGTAAGTCTTTATAGACTCAAATAGACCTTTGAATTTAATGTTGCATTGTCCTTGTAATTTGCTTTTCCTTCTTTTTAAATTGGTGTATTTTGATAACATAACTGGTATTACATAAGCTGTGCAGTAAATTACACTAAATTTTTGGTAAGATTACCTTTTTTTAAAAAAAAGAGCAACTTCTGTTTTGCAATGAAGTTAACGGATCCATGATATACTACATGTCTGCATGTGTTTTCTTTTAAAAGCACGTTACTGATTGTTGATCCAACTGTAGAAGAAGAAGATTTAGCAACTGGAACAGTAACTGTTGTAACCGATGAAGAAGGCAGACTGTGTTCAGTCCATAAGCCAGGTACATCTGAGTTTACTATAAAGAAATTGTGGACATAAAAACCTTTTTTTTTTTTTTTTTGATCCAAATGTTTTACCTACATTTCTTTGTAAAATGTGGCTGCTTTGTAGCAGATGGGTGGCTGGAAAGCTTANGTCACTTGCTCTTGAAATTAATTAAGTCTGAAAATGGTAGCATGACTTTTCTTATTTTAAAAAAGTCATAGCTAGCCTTATGTGTGTTCTTGACATGTAAAAAATGATGAATCTTTGTACAGAGTCTTACACTTAAAAGAAAAAAAACCTAAAGCAAACTTGACAGCTTCAGTATAATTGATGAAGCTATATATGCCCCAGATGGAAGTTGCTGGTTGTAAGAATTTGTGTATTTAACGTTTTCACTTGGAACATAGATGTAAAGAAATCTAACCAAAGTATAAAGGGAAAAACAAATTGCTTTTAATTTTTAGGTGGAAGTCCTCTGACAGGAGCCAAGCTTCAGGACTGTATCACCAGAGCTGTTACAAGACATAAAGAAGTAAAGAAGCTGATTGACAAAGTGATAAAAAGTATACAACCTGAATGAACAAAGGCAAGATCTTTTCAAAAATGGATTTGTAAAAATTGTATTTGTTACAGTGTTCACAAACTTTTTATACTAAATAAACAAATACCAATACTACATTTACAAAATTCATTTTTCTAAAATGATTTTCACCCTTAGACTATATACAATGCTGCCGAATGGTAAAAAATACAGGATAAAACATTCTGTTAAAAAATTAAATGACTTAAGGAAACCAAGCCCTAGCTGCTTTATAGGTAAAATCTCTAATTTCCAAAGGGCTGGCTTCCTAAAGCAGTTCCATTTATTACAGTGTAGTTTCAACGGTTCATTTTCCCACCAGCAATGTAAAACACTGATTTGTTTTTAAGCTTTCTCCTTCTTAAACTTAAAAAAAATCCCCTTTGAATCATTAATTATATATAGAAAAAAATGCAAGTCTCAGGATTTTGGAGGGGCCGGCGTGCCTCTCTTCCTTTTACTTTTTGAGTGGCTGCCTGAATGCTGTTGATGTCGTAGGTGAGCTGCTTGTGCTGCTGCTGCTGCCATAGCCATTTGATGCTGCAAGAATCGCAACTGCTGCCATGAAAAAGGAGGGGAAAAAGTTTAAGTGTTAGCTTTATAGCTACCTTTCATCTCAGGGAGAATGACAGGAAGGGAAAAATGAAATCAAGAATTTAAGTACAGGGTAACAAAAAGGAATGTACCACATATTGGGGCAATAAGTACAGTCAAGCAGCACCAGTGGCACAGAAGCCTGCTGAGGGCTAATCTATCACTTTACACATACACTTAGTGCTGTTTCTTTGCCCTCTCAGTTGCAGTAACTGCAGTAACTCAGCAACTTCAGTCTATCTCTTTGGTTTAGCAGTACATTTTTAGCATAGTATTTCTTCAGCATGTGTATTTTCTACATGTATCACTTGAAGGAGACTGTGTGATAAAAAACTAAGGCGTTTTTATATAGCTATAAAACTACACTAAAGGAATGCTTTGCCAGAGCTGCTTTGTCTACATACTAACCAGAGCTGTGCTACTTTACAGGTGCTTACAGTTCATGCTGTTGCATTACTCTGAAATCCTAATGGCACCTGGCAGAGCTTATTTTTAATGTGCCACAAGCACTCCTTGAATGTTGTCAAATCAGGAAGGTGGATGGTTCACATGAATAAAAATAAATTCAGTGCTCCAAGCTGAGATAACAGATTTTAAGTCTTTCAAGGTGTAGTTTACCAAAATGTTTTATTGGTTGAGAGGCCACAAAGACAGTAAAAAAATAATTCAAGGGACAGAATTTTTGCTTTTGGAGCTGAGAATTGTATTTTTTGTTTGTTTGTTTTTGTTTTTTAAATGCAGTCAGAGCGAAGTTGCTGGATTACTTGTATCTGTTGCTGCTGCTGCAAGGCTTGTTGTTGCTGTTGAAAGGCAGAAGAGAGCTGGAGTCTCTGCTGAGGAAGGCTTTGCTCAGGGCTGTTCATGGCAGAGCCAAGCTGAGACAACACTATGGAAAGGAGAAGGGGAAAGCAGGCAGGTCAAAGAGGTCAGGTCAAGTTTGTCAGGGTTGGGAAAGGAAGACAGGAATAGAGAGCAACAGAAAAGGGGATCAATAGAATTAGTTTCAAAGTAAAAACTGGAAACAGTACAGAATAAAGTATATGTGATATACATACTCGGTTAGTTAGAAGGTAATTAGATTATGAAGTGCATGTAGAGACACAAAAAGAGTTCTGTCATACTGGATGTTAAGCACACAGTTAAAGAAACATTCCACAATGAAGTCTGGCAGGGAAGTTCTCTGTGTTTTCTTTTTGTATTAAGTGTGACTTAAGTCCATATGCTTTAAAGATGACCAATTTACTATGCTTAACAAATGCCAAACAGGAAAGTGCATGCTTTGAAAAAAACTATTTCTTGTATAACTCATGCTAATAATAAAGAGTAAATTGTTTTGATCTAATGTAAGACTGCTTTAAGACCAAACTTCATTTCAGTATGAGTTTACCAACATACACAAGTACAAGAGAAGGCTCTGCAAGCACATACCTGTGGCCTGAGGTTGCATAAAATTCCCCACTCCAGTCAGGTTAATCACAGCAGCTTGCTGGGCAGATAAGGCCTGATCTTGGGTGGATGGACCTTGGTCAGACCCCTAGCAAAAACAAAAAAGCGTGGTTCTTATTACCAAACTTTGACACCAGTCAATAAATAAAGCTGTCATGAAGACAAACAGTTGAACTGCCTTTTTCAGACTCTTATTTCTGCTTTTTACAGTGAGTGCAGATACAGATAATACTGTAGTCACTACTGAAGTGGTACCTACAGCTGCTGAAAACCCCAAAGCAGCTCTGGCAGGAATGACAGTGTTAGGCCTGCTATGTAGTGGAAGGACCCAGGCAGATGGCAACTTCCCCACTGAAAATCAGCAGCAGCACCTTCTTGTTGATGTTTCTAATCGTCACTATCTCCTACCCACCACACCTGAAGTCTTCAGCTGGCACCTGAGACTACCCACATGGGAGAATCCTAATCATAATCAAAATGTGCATATACATTTCAGGCTTTTCACAAGATTGTGCCACACCTTTCGTAGTTTCATGAAAAAAAAAACAACTACATTTAAAATTTTCAGAACAAAACATCTCTCACATTAATCACACTAATTCAATTATTCCAGCCTGATCTGGTGCCCACTGAGGTCACCTTTTGCTAAATTATGGCCTATTTTAAGAACTTGTATTAATTTTAAAATCTGGAAAGCAAGTGCTTCAGCGTGTATTACTTATATGATTCAAGCAAGCTGGGTGGCTTATCATAAGGGAGGAAAAGGAATGAAGTCTGAGCTGCTGTAGAGCTTCTTTAGAATAACCATATGAAATAATGGCACTGAGATCTAGGTAAGCTTTTCTAAAAGAGTGCACATTAAAGAAAATAAAGAAAATGTTATGGTAGTGTGTATTAAGAACACTTTTTTTTTTTTTATTATGACACAAATCAAAGTCATAGAAACAACATCTGCAAAACAAACACACAAACCCCCAAAAAACCTAAAGTATGAGAAAAGTATGACTGCATTCTGTTGGCAAAAAATGAATTTTTTTTTGGCTGAAGTTTTTTTTTCCCCCCACTAAGCACTTAGAGAACAACACTCTGAACAAATACAGTTCCTGTTCTTTCTGAATTTAGTATTTCTAATTGCTGGTTTTAGGCAAACAATCCCTGTCCTACTCTGTAACTTGTGGTGAAAGGAAAGTTCCTTAGGGACAAATTAGCCAATGCTGCAAGGCTCGTTTTGTCCATATGGACTTTGCTAAAGGCCTCAGATCAGCCTTTGTGCCTGCTTTTAATTCAGTGCCTAGAAAAGACATCCTAAAAGCATCAGCTTGCCTAATTTTTTAAAAAATAATTCAACTAGTAACTGACATTTGGATTCTGAGAATAAATCCAGAAGTCTTTCATTAAACTGTCACATATTCCAGACCAAGACCTGTGACACCAGAGCCTGTACACCATGGAAGCCTTTCAAGAAATCAACTTACATAAAAGAAAGCCAGTAACAGATGAATACTCTTACTTTCAGAGGCATCCTATTTATGGCCCATCTGCACCAGCTCGAGTAAAATTAAGACAAACATTTGTGTATCCAGTGGAGACCGTTTGGTAAAACAGAAATCTTGAACGTCCAGCAGACAAAGGGGTTTGTAACTATAAAGAACACAAACGCAGAGCAGCTACAGTTTTCCTCAACTGCTTCATGAGTCCTGGTAAGATTTTAGGCACCAGTGGAACCAGTCACTCAAATTTTGTTATTTTGAAAACATATTTTTCTCCACCATGAGTTCAGACTTCCTCATTGATTACAGCCTTAACATTAAGTATAGGCAGCAGTAAAGCAAATTAAGATTACAGCTTTAAAACCAACAGATACTTTTTTGGGTGCAGAGGGAACACTTCTGTTGAACAACAGCACTGAGGAATAAGCCAATTGCCAACAGTGTGAGTAGGAAATTTGAGTTATTCTCTAGTAATCTGTTGTGTGAATCTTCTGTTCCTCTGAAGTGGATGGTATCTGCTAGGTGTGATAAACAGGACCACACTAAGTTTGCACCACTTGTACAGTGGGCAGCTCCCTTCACGGTAGCGCAAAATAGTGCTTAGGCAGTTTTTGCTATTGCTATAAATAGGTAACTATGACCCAGTTCCATCCACGGCATTGAAGCCACTGCAGTCCTTGCAGTTTCAGAAGGATCTGGAGGATGCTCCCCCCACATCTGTTTTAGATTTATTGTGTGAAGGCTTAATTTTTGGGCTGTTAGCAGACACATGTTCTCCCTGTTGCTGAGGACTACAGGTTGTAGCATGTTGAGATTGTTGCTGTGGAGAAAACTGTGACTGCTGCTGCTCTTGTTGCTGGAGTGGTTAAAAATAAGTGAACAATCTGCAAGCTGTTGAAGATTAAAAACAAAAGGCATAATTGAATCCAACTGCCGAGTTGCCCACTGTTCTAGGTTGAGTATGATATTGATGCACTCCTTGGAGATTTTGAAAAAATCCTTTAAAATGAATCACTTTACAATTGCTGCTGTTTGTAAGAAAGCCTCATGCTCAGAAGACAAATCTGAATTAGATGTAGCTAGATATTTCTACAGCAAAATGTTATCATTGTTCTAATTAAAATAGTAGAGTACACCAACACTGGATGTATTAAGTCTTCAAAAGCACAGAATACTACTTTAATTCAGAATATTCCACTGTATTTAGATGTTTCCAATCAATGATTTGCAAAGTCCAATGCAAAGAAGAAATGTTCAAATGAAACAGTTTTTATTTGTCTAATTCCAGTTTTACAGTATCAATTGCACTGATTTCAACTAATTCATCTGACTTACACAGATGTCAGAGGTAGCTTGAATTTGGAATCAAAAAACAAGCATTTCACTCTACAGAAGAGCTCTCCCCTAGCATAACTGCCTCCCATGCCAGCCCTATTCCCAGTTTCTGGAGCGTGTGCAGGAGTGCAAAGAAGAAGTAGCAAAGTTGTGGCTGATCTTTCACTACTATTAAATTCGGGGAGCATGGTGCT
>VZSV01000114.1:2617554-2684665 GCA_013398735.1 Nothocercus julius
AAGCTTCTGAAAAGACATTTCTGTCTTCCATACAGCTTTTGCCATTATTCTACACGATATTCTTCAAATGCTGTAATAAAAAAAAATATATAAGATTTGTATATAGTAAGCTATAAGCTTGATTAAAATGCTTCAGCAAAACAGAAGCTGTCCAACAGAATCCCCCAGAGGTCTGCCTCAGACCTAGTTCAAATCACTTCCACTTGTTATGTGGACAATAGTGTTTGTAAAATCTGTGTATGACATCAAAACTGCTAAAATTGAATAATGCTTGTAAGTACAGGAATAGAACTAAAATGATACTAATATTTTGGAGAAAAGGTCCCAAATCAGTGATTGTATATTCAAAAAAGACAAATGAACAGATACAACATGGTGAATAGCCAGCTTTGCATCTATACAGCAAGAAAGGATGTGAGAAATTACAGTAAATCACAAATGTATCTGCAACACCAATATCACACGCTATAGAACACACAACCCTTCACATATAGTGCACACTTATAAAACTCACTGTTACAAGATGCTGTAGATGCCGAAAATATAAACGGGTTCAAGAAGCAATATAGATAGATCCACAGAATAAAAATCTAGCAAGGGATAGTAAGCACAAAGATCCACGTGGGCAGCCTTTACTGAGACCATCTCAAAGCTGCAGATTGCCAGAAGAGCTGGGGGCTGTTCACCAAGGGAAGGGTTGCTCTGTACTTGCCTGGTCTTGCACACTCTCCCCTAAGTGGTGTCTAATGTCCACTGCCAGACACACAATATGAGCTGGATTGATTTTTGGCCTAACCCAGTATAGCCATTCTTATTTTAATGTAATTGCTGTTGCAAAAAAATACAAGTAAAAGTAGGCAGACCTCCTCTGGGCAAATATTAACAGGAATGTTGTGAAAGAGATGAGATGCAGTTATTCTGCTGTGCTCCACAGTGGTAAATCAGCCAAGCTCAGGCTTGCATCCAGTTTTGGGTATCACATTTTAAGAAGGATGTAAGCAAATTGGACAGTCTAGAAGAGAGTGACAGGATTATGAAAGGTTTGAAAAATACAACCTATCAGAAAGAGAAGACAAATGTGGGACATGACAGCATGTTTCTGATATTTAGAAGGTAAAGAGAAGGGATCAACTGTTTCTCATGTCTGCAAGGAATAGGATAAAAAAAATAACTTAATTCACAGTAAAGAAGATTGTAATTAGAAAGAAACACTTTGTACAGACCGTGAACTGCTCGAAACAACTACTGAGAGAGACTGGAATCTTTGTCAGCAAAGGAAACTAAAGACATTTTAGATACACACTGGTCATGTTTCAGTGTAAGGGATAGCTATCAAAGCCTTATCCACCCTTCTCATCTGTAGTCACATACTAGGGATTTTGTCTTTATTATATTCTCATTAAAAAAATAATAGAATTTAAATGTTCCTTTAATGAGAACTCAGGCCTACAGATTTGTACAGTCATACTTGAAAGCAGTAAGGGACTAATTGTTCTGAAAGAATGAAGCAGTATCAGGTATAGCATAAAGCACCACGAACACTTGGAGAATGAGGCCTCTTCTAAACTTATAGCGCCTTTTTTCCTGGTAGTCATTGTTAACCAAATTTGCATCTGACTTTTAACGCCCTTTACCGCAAACCGCCCGCTGTCTGTAGCCAAACATACAGTTACATGGAGAGTGTTTCCCCAGCCCAGCTCCTCAAAATCACAACTTCAAGCAATTTCAGCCATAGCCTAAACTTAGGAGACAAAAATATTTAAGCTGTTCCTAAACTCGGGTCACCACATATGCACTGTTCACACACCAACCCCTCTTGCCCACTGTTCTTACAGAATGTTTTCACACTGTCACTACCTGAAGATGCCTTTTTTGCTTTTCACACTAACCTGCTTGGGAAGCAGACTGCATTGCAGCGGGCAGCGCACTTGGTACCAGGCCTCCTGATGGTAAAATGCCACTCAAATTTATACCTGCAGGGGCTATGGCACCAGTGTTGCACCCCAACATAGGGTTTGAACCACTCATCAGTGTCTGTGCTCCACTGTAGAAGAGGAAAGACAACACATCAAACCCAAGAGGCACAAGTAGATCTGAGTAACTATATTTTATCCCTTTGTCACATGACAAGTAAACTTGGTGGTTTGCTCTAAATGGAATTATGGATAAAGCTTCAAAATACGTAGATCCATTTTTCCACATAAACTTTTTTTTTGCTTTGGTATAATCTGTGAAAAATAAAACCTAAGTGGCTCTTTTATTCTAAAAATATTAGAAAGCTTGGAGATCTTCAAAACCATTCACAGTTTGGAGACTATTCAAAACCATTTGAAGACCATTCAAATTTGAATGGTCTTCAAAACCACTGTGATATTGTAACAGAAAGCTGAACAACAGGTTCCTATTCTCCTTTTGCACCATGAGAAGCCTGCTTAATGAAACAACAGTGATTGAATGATGAACATCTTAAATGAGTAATTCAAGTACAACATGTGCACTGGGGCACACCATGTGACTTGCACTGGCCATCTTACATTTACTGGGAAATCTCATTTAATCTCAGAGTAGTCTGCTTATACCACATGATCTACTTCTAACAGCAGCACTACTTTTTTAACAACAAAATGAGTTAAGAATCATAAGTTTAACCTCAAAGCTTAAGCAACTGTCAGAAATCGGTTATAACTGTTGTAAGTATTTTTACATGGTATTTTAATTCACAGAGACTTTAATACGGCATTTATTTCTATTTTTCATTTAGAAGGGTCTGCATATCATATCTCATTTCCTCTCTTATGATCAATAAAATAAACTCATAAAAGAGCAAAACCTCAAAAATATTGCAGTTTGGAGGTAAACTTTATGAAAGGAAACAGTCTTCACCTTAAAAACTCAAAGTACAAGTTTCTTTATGGACTGTATTCAACATTTTGATAGTAAAGGCCTTGCATTTGAGCAAGTAGTTTCTAATCGTTCTTTACTACATAATTGCAAGGGGAATGACCTTTCTGTATTGCACATCCTGAAAAACATCTACCTTAATGTACGCTGCACAATTCACACCTCCAACTGCCCCTTCCCCCAGCTCCCCGCCCCCAGCCAAGATAAATTAAGAAACCATCGTAACAAAGAACTTACCACACAGAGCCCACTACATTGATGAAGTTAAGTCCTGCGGGGTTTGCCGTGACCTGCGTGGAGGTTGTTCCTGTAGTAATGGATGTTACCATGGTGGAAAGAGGAATGGTCATTACAGGCAGTGCCTGGCTCAGAGACATCTGCTGCTGAGCAAACGGGGTTAACAAAGTGGGCTGAGGGGTGAAGCCTGAATCTTGGGGAGTAGGGGTGGCAGAAGGGGTAATAGGAGTTGAGCTCTGAGCATCAGGAGGGTGTGGGGTCGATGAAGGGGTGTTGGTTGGAGTAGGAGTAGATGGTTTAGGAGTTCCAGACCCTGCTCATTGAGAAAAATAAAAAGTGCTAGTTTGTTATAAAAGGCCAGTCCTTCTTGTATAAAATGGTTAATGGAATCTTATTTAGCACTGACAATTTGTTCCAGTTTTTAAACTGCAAGTGTTAATTCCTGCATGACACGAGTGTAGCAGCACGCACTCATTGCTAAGGATGCAGTATATCACACAGAAAGCCCCTTCTCCATGCCTAACTCCTTTAACCAAACACAAATTTGTATCATCCCTCCAAAATTTCTGTCACATTAAGTCATAACTCTATTCAGACATATTGAAGTCAAAATACAACAACTTTTCTTAGTGATCATTTTAACCTAATTAATGTTTTTGTTCTAAAATTTTAAACATATACTGTATATGCACTGCCCACACAATAGCATCATGTTAAAAAACATATCATGGAAAACAACAGAATCAACAAAGAACAGATACTATTTCAGTAATTGTAGGGTCAACCTAAATTTGATCAGACAGCTAAGCTCCCATTTGCCAATTTTTGATCAAATGAAGACGAAACAAAACAAAGAAAGAGGATAATACTGCATCTTTAAAAGTTATTGTGTAAATCCTTATGCTTAAATGTAGTATGTATAGCAATACTGTCGTGGATGCAGTAAGCACAGTTTGTCAATAAAAGAAAAAAATAATAATAAAAAAAGCTCTTGAGGTGTTTTCTTTTTTTAGCTTTCATGTCCTGCAGAAAGAAAGGAAAGAAATGTGAATGTCCAGATGTTGTAACCAGAGCCTTACTTACAGTAACAATTGTGTGCAGTAGATTTACACAATCCTTATCAGTAACATAAAAAATGAGTAAAACTGTTAGAAGAAAACTTTAGGTTTTCTGTTTTTCTTTGTGCAAAACAAGAAGGCAGAAAAATTACACCTTTTGAGCTATCCATATTTCAAATTATTTAATTGAAAAAAAAAAAAAAAAAAACACATTATAATACTGTGCAGGATCCTGGAATGGTCAGTATACAATTATCCATAAAAAATGAAAAACTGCAGCTATGATTTCTCTTTGTACAAATCTGCTCACGAGATGCCTCAACACACATACATATTTTAAAAACTGTTTATGATCTTATTACAATAATCCTATCAGTGTTAACGAAAAAAAAAGAACATCATTTGTTATTGAAATTTACATTTTAACACCAAAGAATATGGTGCTATCAAGCAGCAGCATCACCACCACACTTGCAATCAGCAATGATTTGTAAAACAGTGTAGGAGTGTTTTAAAAAATCATCTGAGAGTTTATTGTATCACCACCTTGGGACTGATCAGATTATATACATACATAGAGATACAACTGCACCAGCTCCTATAACATTTTTTTTTTTAAACAGATGCTTAAATTATGTAAAGGCAAACTGATCTAACACACTGTTTTTACACTGGAGGAAAAATCTACACTCTGGAATGGTATGTTGCAACATCATCTACTACTCTTTCATAAAAGAGGAGATCATAGTAATCGCATAAAATATATTAAAACGTATACACAAAGGGTGCATACATATATACAGAAAAACGAACACAATTACAATAAACATAAAATACATACAGTGAACAAGAGACCTGCCTGAAGCTGCACAACTTATACAATTTAGGGTACACTGTACATTTAAATGTCATCATTCCACAGGTTAAGGAGTTTATCCCAAGAAGCATTTATGCAAAAGCCTAAGATTTAATGGAGAATTTAGGTCGTGACTCACTTTGTGAAGAGCTCGCAGGAGACATGGCAGCTGGAGAGAGCATGCTAATTTGATTAAGATCCATAGATTGTTTCCGAGAAAGACCGGGAGGCTTAGAAGGAGGAGGAGGAGGAGTTGGGGATTTTAGATGGCCACTTGACTGCTGTGGACTAAAAATATTACCTGAAAAAGCATAATTAAAATACATTGTGGTTTCATGAGTTGATGGTAACCTGCTACTACACAAATTCCTTAAAAGTGTAATTGGAAATCAACAAAATGATGCTGGGAAAGCTCTTTTCACACATCAGATACTTTTTTTTTTTTTTTTAAGATTAAGATTTTACTGAAGTAATAGTATGTCACTTTACAATAGTCAGAACACATGGAAAGGAGACACTAAAGTCAGTAAATAATTACCTGAAGAGCTACTTCCTGAACTTGAAGGTAATTTGATAGGAGGAGGTCGGTGTTTTACACCTTTCCCCAATACTGAAGATTGAACAGAGCCTGATATACTTTCTGGCTGCTAGGAGGAAAGAGAAATTAGCACTACCTTAGCAATGATGCGAGCTTCCATATATTTGACAGGAAAGTATAACAATCCAAATAATCTGTAAAAAAAAAATTCTCAAAACCATGACAGAATGCTTTGGAAATATTACTGCAGATTTTTTTAAACCACAGCCCTATGACTGACTCTTCCCTATGAAGAAACTCCAAAGTGCTGCTAAAATTTAAATATAGCTGAAAAAAAGGCATTTTATTTTTCTTTTTTTTTCTGAAGTTTTTCTTGGCACCTATTCACAAATGGAAGAGTGTCAGAAACAGAATCACAGAAGGGTTGAGGTTGGAAGGAAACTCTGTAAATCATCTGTCCAAACCCCTGGCTGAAGCAGGGTCACCTACAGCCACATTACCCAGGACCTTAACCAGGCACCTTCTGAGTATCTCCAAGGAAGGAGACTCAACAAGCACTTTGTGCAACCTGTTCGAGTACTCGCCCTCATAGTAAAAGAATTTTTTTTTTCCTTTATGTTCAGAAGGAACGTCCTGTGTTTCAGTTTGTGCCCGTTGCCTCTCATCTTACCCACCACCAAGAAGAGTCTGGCCCCATCCACTTTAAACTCTCCTTTCAGATACTTATATAAGTTGTAAAGATCTCCCCCATGCTTCACTTCTCCAAGATAAAAAGGCCCAGCTCTCTCAGTCTCTGCTTGTATCCAGTCCTTTAACTGTCTCTGCAGACCTTGATTGGACTCACTCCTGCGGCTCAAGGTCTCTGTTGTATCAGGAGTCCAGAACTGCATACTGTACTCCAGCTGTGGCCTCACTAGGGCTCAGTAGAGCAAGTGACCTTCTCCGAGCTGTTAGCAATGCTCTTCCTCACACAGATCAGTATATCATTGACCTCCTTTGCCACAAGGGCACATTGCTGGCTCCCAGCCAACACCCTGTCCACCAAGACTCCTCTGGCTTTCTCAGCAGACTTACGTTCCATTAGGTCAACCCCCCATATGGTCTTGAAAAAATATTTCATTTCACTCTGAATTCCTTTGCCACTTCTAATCAGTAAGGACTTAGAAAACAGGATTAGTTTTTGGCGTTGTGAGAGTAGGACTTCCACAGAATCACAGAAGGGTTGAGGTTGGAAGGGACCTCTAGAGATCACCCAGTCCAACCCCCCTGCTCAAGTCGGGACACCTAGAGCATGTGGCACAAGGTGGCATCCAGGTGGCTTCTGAAGATCTCCAGAGAAGGAGACTCCACAACCTCTCTGGGTAGCCTGTTCCAGGGCTCTGTCACCCTCACAGGAAAGAAATTCTCCCTCACATGGAGATGGAACTTCTTCTGTTTTAGTTTATACCCATTACCCCTTGTCCTGTCTCTGGCCACCACCGAGAAAAGTTTGGCCCCATACTCTCTACATTCTCCCCTCAAGTATTTGTACACGTTAATCAGATCTCCTCTCAGTCTTCTCTGGGCTAAACAGGCTCAGCTCACTTAGTCCTTCCTCATAAGATAGATGCTCCAGTCCCTTAATCATCTTCATTGCTCCACACCAGACCCTCTCTAGAAGCTCCACACCCCTCTTGTCCTGGGGAGCCCAGAACTGCCCCCAATACTCCAGGTGCAGCCTCACCAGAGCTGAGCAGAGGGGCAGGATCCCCTCCCTTGACCTGCTGGCAACACTCCTCCTGATGCAGGCCAGGATTCCATTTGCCTTCTTGGCCACGAGGGCCATTGCTGCCTCGTGATGAACTTGTTGTCAACCAGGATGCCCAAATCCCTCTCCATGGAGCTGCTTCCAGCAGGTCAACCCCTAATCTGTGCTGGTGCCTGGGGTTATTCCTGGCCAGGTGCAGGACCCTGCGCTTGTCCTGGTTGAACCTCACAGGTTTCCTCTCTGCCCAATTCTCCACCTGTCTAGGTCCCTCTGAATGGCAGCACAGCTCTCTGGAGTGTCAGTCACTCCACCCAGTTCTGTATCATCTGCAAACTTGCTCAGGGTGCACTCTGTGCCCTCATCCAAATCATTGATGAACAAGCTGAACAGCACCAGGCCTAGTACTAACCCTTGTGGGACACCACTTGCCACAGGCCTCCAACTAGACTCGGACCCATTTATCACCACCCTCTGAGCTCTGCCATCCAAGCAGTTCTCAATGCACCTCACTGTCCACTCATCCAACCCATACTTCTGGAGCTTTCCTATGAGGATGTTATGGGAGACGGTGTGGAAAGCCTTGCTGAAGTCAAGGCTGATAACATTCACAGCTCTCCCATCGTCCATCCATCCAGTCATCCCATTGTAGAAGTCTGTCAGGTTGGTCAAACGTGACTTTCCCTTGGTGAATCCAAGGGAACTCCTGATCACCTTCTTCAGA
This sequence comes from Nothocercus julius, assembly GCA_013398735.1. NCBI lineage: Eukaryota > Metazoa > Chordata > Aves > Tinamiformes > Tinamidae > Nothocercus > Nothocercus julius. The sequence continues at coordinate 2,625,613 of VZSV01000114.1, forward strand.
CTTCAGGTACTTCAGCGAAACCCTGAATGTGCAGAAATCAATAGGCCCTTTCCCACCTACTTTAGTGGCAAAATATACACTTCAATTCCACTTAATCAGTCTTCCTGGACAGTTTAGTCTCCACTGATTCTCAGTAATAAAACAAAACTTGTTACCATTCATTTACATAATTCTATTTTCTTACAAAAAGGAATCTTTTGAAGAAACTGCCAGGATTACCTTGCCTGCCTACAATATATATATATAAAAAAAAAACCTTCTCTCTGAAAATAAAGACTAATGGACCATTCAGAATAAGACTAGATTGTTAATAAAGTAACGTAAGTTATGTAGGCCCTGCTTTCAGGGGGTTTGGACAGCAGGAGACTTCCAGAAATACCCTTCTAACCCCAAATTGTCTTATTTAGTACACATATATATACACACATATACCTACACACAGACATACATATACCCCCACCTACATGTGTGTATATATATATATATAAATTTATACATGTATCTCCAGATGTATACATACATAAGACTTCCTCTCTGTGACTGCTGCCCTTTGACTACTTTTCTGACTAACATGAAGAAGTCTTTCAAAGAAAGGTTATTCTAGGTTAAAAGTGGGTCTCTAAGAGAGAGATGCAGCAAAATGAATAGCCCTGATTTATTGAAATTCATTCGTGAAATTCATTTTCCAGTTCATAAATACAGCTTACCACTGGAGTACTGAATCTGACCAAGAAAACCAACACAAATCAATAAATATAGGGCAATGTCATGTCAGGCATGAGAATCTGGGAATGCAGCAATCTCTACTGCATGCGTACATACAAGCACAGACATCTTCAAAATTCTTGTTTTAAAGTTCATCTCTTCAAACTCTGGTAAAAATACCATTTTTTGGCAGGGTAAAGGGGGTTTAAAAGAAAAAGCTCAGCTGCTACATCTGACTGTTTACTGGCCTGTGCTGAAAAAAGTGCACAGCTGTATTCTCCTAAGCAGCTCTGTGAAAGACATCTGAATATGTCTACCACAGAACCTGTGACAAACAAAAACAAAAGTATTTTCCTGCAACCTCTTTACAACATACTTATCCTGAATGATCGATTACAACAACACTGTGTTTAAAAATTCCATCTGAAGAAACATGTAGCATATATTTAGCTTTTTTTTTTTTTTTTTTTTTTTTTTTTTTTTTTTTTTTTTTTAAGCAAAGATCCTTCTAATGGTTTAAAAATCAAGTGCAAATGTAGGAAATGCAGGGCTCGATATACTCACTTCCATTTCCTTCCCTGGAGAAAGATGGCTAAGATTGACAGATCCACCTGAATTATGAATCATTTTCACAGGACATTTAGCTTCATTCTGTACTAATTCTTGATACTGGTTCACCACTCTGAAACAAACATTAGAACATAAAAAGATTTAAGATTAACAAATGTGAACTAATAAAAGTTTTCTACTCCACATTCCTTTTTTATTTTTCCTAGCTTAGCTTTGTTCCATTTACTTTTTATTACTTTTTTTTTTTTTCTTATGTGCTTTTTACCAACGTTTATAGATAAAGTTGCAATGAAGCTGAATCAGACAGCAAACTGCTCTGTCTAAAGTCAAGAAATACACCTTTGGAGGAATAGACTAGGGAAGAAAGAGTAGCTCCCTTCCCAAAAGCAATTGTAATTCTTTGGGATGTAGTTAGTGGGGAATCCATTTCCTTCACAAAAATCCAGAATCTTTTACAAGGTTGTGTTCACTGGGCTTACTATGCCCTGTGCTTATTTATGTCGCACACAGAACAGTCAATCCTCCTCTAGTTTGAAGACAATATTACATGAGGACTCCCAAAGCAAGGGACAACAGAGGAGTCTCTACTGAGTGTATCTGAAAGAACCACAGGGAAAGTAATCATTCTTCCTTTCCTGAGTACCAACACAGTCAAACCTCCTTCTAAGAGCCTAATTAACAATGAGGCACCCAGGAATATGAAGTGTCAAGGACATCAGACAAACAAATCTGAAATACTGCTCCACAAAATCAAATATTACATCTCACAACTAAGTGGAGAAAACTAAGTTGAGAGAATATTGTTTCACAAATGTTAGTGGAATGCACTATGAAGTAGGAAGGTAAGATCAGATATTTGCATTGGTTTACACCTAAGTATAATGAAATAAATGTTATTTCGGTATAGCACAGATGCAACATGCTGTTACATAGCCACTTATGTTGGCATAAGGAACGTACTCAAAATAAATGGCATGATATAGAGGGCAGTGTCATAGAATCAGAATCATTATGGCTGGAAAAGACCTTCAAGATCATGATGTCCTTCCTTAAGCAGCTAGAATTTACACTAGCTTGAAATGACAGTGGAACCAGAGTAATTTACACTAGCTTGAAATGACAGTGGAACCAGAGTAAGAAAATACTGCATACTCAAAAGGGTGACCCTTCCATCCTCCTTTCATGCTTTCTTCTGCCTCAGTCCTTGAAAACCAACTGTGTATTTTCATAGGAGGATTTGCACAACAGAGGGGCAAACATGAACAGGAAAGCAGTTAAACCAGTTAAAACTATATCCTCGCACTACTGGTATTACTGATCGAGTTTTGGTCAACCAGTTCCCCAGTGCAGCTTGCAGCAAAACACACAGAAGTTTGTACCACCACAAAGGAGGCAGAAGAAAATACGAGCAAAGAGTTTCTTCATCCAAGTTATCTATTAAATCAAAAACCATTGAATTTTAACCAAATCAAGGATTCACCTTTCTGTCAGAGATGTTAAGAAGTGAATGGGAAAGGGTTATGGTATGTATAACACCTCAAGATCTCCTATGAGGACACAAAAACATGAACAGCTTTGAAAGAAGCTGTTTTTTAAAAGGTTCTATGCTCTTGCGCAAAACACAGGTAACAAATAGGATCTGTACTGAAAAATATTTAAATTTTTTTTTTTCCTGCCTCAGTTATCTTTTTTTTTAACCATTTTTTTTTACAAATTCTTTTTTATAAACTCTTCTGTAACTTCAAAAATAAAAGATTACTCAATAAAGCTGAATCAAACGATGAATCAAATATAAAAATAAAGCGGTCAAAGTCTTACAACTTCCATGATTGTCAATTTACCATGCAAATTCTTAAAACACGGCATCTGTTAAGTGCTCTCAGAATTTTACCATTACTTTTGTAATCAACAGTAGTTCTGTAAATCACTGTGCAGCAACATTCTTGGAATTTAGGTAATTTCCTTTCTTCTATTATTTCTACAAATGTTAAATGTACACATGGTATACTACAAGATTTTTCTTGTTACTAGTAATTTCCCATGTTTTCCCTGTCTGTTCTGCATCTGGTTTCATAACCACAACATTAGGAGTCATAAAGGCTAAAAGGATGCAATTTGTTCTCTGGCACCAAGCCAGCTAGACAAATATACTGTATTAATTTACCTTTCAGCATCAGTCTTGGAACCAATAAGGAACCTGAAATGTAAAACGTATAATATATTTTCAGTCATTAATTGGACTAAACAAATACATTTCTATAGGTTTCACAAAGCTTTGAAAGAATGGAATGCTGCTCTCATTTGGGACCTGCCCAGTGACATAAGACCATATTAATTTGACAGACTGGATTATTACTTACTATCTAAGTTACAAACTTGGTTTCATAATTATGTATACAATACACTATATTAAGGTTACATTGAGGATGATGGAGTACTAATATGGATCCTTTAAGAGTAAATTCTCGATAAAGCAAAGACATTTTGAGAATTTTCTATTTTGTGTTTCCCAGAAACAGGAAGTGAATATTTGCTACAGAACTCTGATGTGAAAAGCAGTATAACAAAAATGTATATAAATCAATGCATCAATCTGTTGACATAAAAAAAATCTAAATTTTCATTTGGACTAAATGTTAAGAATAGGTTTGGCTGTAAAATTTTAACTAAACTTTTAGTTTTCATTATTTGATTTGACTTGTCATTTCCATATCACCCAATTAAGTGTTTTTCTTTTGATTAATACTTATGGCTTGAAAACTATTTTATTACTTCAGATTAGGTATGAGAACTTGTTAGAACTTTTTTTTCAACTACAGATTTTTCTATGTTTCAGCAAAAACATTTTTATTTTACTACAGAATGATGAAATGTCTTTCACTTCCAATGCTAGGATTTTCAAATGAGTAACAATACAAGTTCTTATGAACTTCAACTGGCAGTATCTTAAAAATTATACACCAGAGCAGTGATTTTCAAGAAAAACTGAGTATCTGGCTCTTTTACACGCCTTTCAGTTCTCATCCATATTACAGGTGTGTAAGCCAGCACTGCTGTTTTGGATTGGGAAACAAACAGCAAATAGGTCGAGAAGTCCAGGGATAAAATATCCCAAGCACGAAAATATTAAGATTTTTAATTAAAAGCAATAGATAAGAATTATATAGTACACAACAATAAGAACAGAACTGGTTAACAGAACTGAAGTTTGTTCAAGCTAAATGCTCTCTGCCCTGCTGAAAAGTACAAGGTCTGCTCTGCTGCACAGGTTCAGGTTCATCCATAGAAAGAATCTGGCATATACAGAGCTAAGAATACAGAACCTCTGTAGAACTGCAGCCAACAACATAAGTTTAAAAATATAACCACAAACATGAGGACTAAACTTCTTTAGAGTTCCTGTTTTACTTCATCATTTATTTATTTTGGCTAAGGTTCTCAGCATCGCTTTAATGAAAAAGCTTTCACACATTTACTATAAGAGAACATTTAATTACAATGGTTGCTTGAAAAATATATTCTTTTCAGGCAGAAAATTTGCAGGAGATTTTCCAATTTTTCTGATAAAAGTCTTAGATCAGAATTCTAGTCCTTGAGTGAAATACAGTGAATTTGTTTTCATGACCAAAAAAGACTACATATTATTTGTCTTATCTCATCTATCAGATCATAGCACAATTTAGAACAACATGTAACTTACTGGGATGGAGTTAATACGTTATCACTTTCATCATCACCTTTGAGTGTCTGAATTTTACCATAATACAATGGATTGCCAAGAGACTGAAAAATAGTCAGCTTTGTTTTCTGAAGTTGATTACCAACTTCACATTCAAACACATAATCATCTTTTACTTCCTAAAAGAAAAAAGATTACCAAATTAATCTTAATAAAGCAATAAGAGAAAGAGTTAGTAAAACACACTACATTTCTAGAAAATAAAAGAGCCAAGTAATACACTATAAAAAGGTGTTCAATATGTAAAGTGAAGTGAATCTGAGAACAAATTCTCTAAAAGTATGCATGGAGAAGAAAAAGGTTACCATCTTAAAAATACAGAAATATAGTAAAACCTACATTAATCATGTCTGAAAGGCAGACAGAATAAACATATGCAGAAATAACTGTATACAAAAAAAAAGTTCAGAGTAGAATGTCGAAGATGAAAAGTGCAGATATGGGAAAGTACTACCCTTTGCTAATATGAAAGTACAAAGACATCATGGTAGATGTTGATAATAATGTAGTATCTTGCCTCAGAAACCACAAAGAACCAACTATTTGTTACAATTATTAAATGACCTCTTATCAAGTTATGTTATTTGTGCTTAATCTTAAGGTCCAATTTAAACACTGTAGAAAGAGCTTTCCATAAGAGGCATTTATAACAATCTCTTTCCAAATTTCTGGAAAACCCGAAGAAATTACATTAACTTGTAATTAACAGTTACCACTTTCATGATCATGTTCTAATTACAAAACTGAGATTAAGATTTATGAACCAACTTTGCAGATCTATCTTTATTTTCCAATGAATAATAACATTATTCATTACATAAATTACGTTTTTTATTCATCATGTACTTGATGCATTCTATTAAATTGCAAGTCTCTGTAATAATTTCCTTCTCATATTTATATAACATATGGAAGATTAAACCGAAGAAGGGAAGACTAGTCCTAGATTATTCAAATTTTGCTGAAATAAGAGGCATTTTAACTAGAGATAGAAAAGACTGACCAAAGGTTTAAACTACTCACATGTGCTGGCCAAACAGTTGGCTGTGAATCATCAGGCTTGATGGATTTTTCCACTTTGGCATATTTTTCCACCTTAAGCAAAAGGGATATATTAGAAAAGGAACGCCAGAACAGATTTAGAGGTAACATAGCACATCATCTTGTTTTTAAAAGTGGCTCACATCAGATTCTTAGAAAGTGAGTGCAAGAAACAGCCAAGATAACTTCATACTTCTTACAGCACCCCTCTCCGTGTTCAGCATTTATGAAAAGTGAATAGGAGAACTTTCAGAGTTTACACTTGTTTTGTTTTACCATATTTGCTATATTACCTAGCAAAAACGTTAAGAGGAAAACATGGATTAAAACTACAGATTTAAACCACTGGCCACAATGAAGAATGGTTAAGAAATTTGGCAATAGCAAGAACCCCTAAACTCTGATCGAGGCAGATACAATACTGCTGATGAGCAAAGAGAAAGAACGTCTGTATAAACTTACTGCATCATTTCAAACGTATAATGCACGCTCCTGTCAGCTCTACTAAGCCCAATCTACACTTGGGCCAAAACTACAATCTCTTCTAGCCCCATCAGTATATTAACAGAATATATTCTGGTAGTGCCAAAACCTAAAAATGTCTAAGGCTCTGAAAGAATAGTCCTTCATTATTTTCCTTTATATGTACACATAGACTGAACACAAGATTTCCAAATCAAAATTTCTCCATTTAAAAATTTTAAATTATTGAAAACATAATGTCCTATTATGTCATAACATGTCAAGGAAAGGAATTTCTACCAAGCTAAATGACTAATTTAAAAATATTTTACCTATTTTTTTTCTATTTTTTAATATCATCATAAAAAAATCAGACAGGTGTGCACATTCACCTCACAGCTTGACAATACTGAAGGTCACTTTGCATTGTTTGTTTCATCCAAACCAATATGTTAAAGTTGCAATGTACTTCAATGTGGTTTAGCTTATATTTATACCTCACAGTGCACCGAAAGTTTCTTCAAATGTTAAAGTCATTCCCATTTTTTTAAAATAGCATTATTTGATATTGGACACTCTTAGTCATTTCCTTCTGCACACAGTACAACAATAATTGATCTTGGTAACATCTGAACTTACATCCACTTCAGATGGTGCAGTTAAGTAGCAAGGGTTCTGTTTCCACATATCTACACACTGAAAGATGATCAAGAACAAAGCAACATTAACATTAAATAATTGAAATAAACAGTTAAAAGTTGATCCACCTAAAGTCTAAAGACACTTACATTTCCAGCTTTAGAAATTTTGAGGTCATACTGCTGGCCTCCTTTCCTCTCCTTTCTTTTCTGCAAGTAATCAAGTAGTCTAAGCTGAGGTGGTGTAGAATAATGAGCCACTTCCTGCTGCCTGTTCAGGGATGACCTGGAGTATCTTTTGAAGCACCTATGGTAAAACGATAGATGAGCTTTAAAAAAAGACATAAAAATCCAATACCCCATTGCCTATATACAAACACAAAAATATGCAGAAAAGTGCTATTTACGTTGAGACTGGTTCTGAAACAGAAAAGGTTCTGATTTTCTTGACTATACTGTATAACTCAAACTCTTGACAAAAGGTTTTAAAAAAGCGCTAGTATTCTGTTCAAGTACTTCAGCTCTAAGAATCTGTGATGTATTTTTGAAATATATAATGCAAGCACATTGCAGATATTCATTTTAACAATGTTACGAAGGTTGTAAAGTTGCTATATTACCTGAGGCTTCAGTTCTGCAAGACTCATGTACCTATTGAAGAATTATAGTCACTGTGTTGTTTCGTACTATCCTGCATTCTTTGCCTCACACAGAATCCTTTGGTACATTAATACTATCTATTTAATGTCACTTAAGACTTCTGCATATTTTTCAAACATATTGATCAGCTATCCTTAAAATTAAAACTTTGACAAACATATTTTAGTGTATATCTAGTTTTAAATATATTTTGGTAATTCTAATAGATTATAGGTGCTTTTTCATTCATATCATTGCATTCATTCTACAGAATGAATGCACCTCTATTAAAAAAACTGTCAACTATTTCAAGCTTTTGTGGAAAAAAAGTGAACAACCAAGACCAAAAGTGATATTTTATACATATCACATTGCCCATTGTTTATAAAGTTACTGTGGTCCTAATATGTCAATGCTTTTGTGTAGCCTTAATTTCAACCACATAAATAATCCTCTTGATTTGCTCATTTAGGACTGAACTTGTATATGGCTTTTAAAGGATCATGGACCAATAAGCAATATATAAATTTATGTATTTCACATTACTGAGGTGACATCTGCTTCAGCTTATATCCGAATTAAGCAAGAATCTAGACAAGATCATAACTGCAATGTAAATCACTATGTTAAGAAAATAGTGTGTACAGTACACAATAATGTGTATGGAAATACACATATTACTAGATACGTTACTAATTGAAAAACAGTACAAAATCCAGTTCTAAAAAAGATACTGTTCCTTGATTGTTGCTACAATTTATTTAATTAATTTGAATTTGAACACTGCACAAAGGAAGCCAAAGTTCTGATGTACTGTCTATATTTTTCGATGAAGCTCCCCATAAATTTGAAAGCAAGTCCTAACATGCTGCAAATTGAAAACTACCGTTTCATTGGGCGAGTATTCATCTTCTGCTTGTTGTACAGGAGTCTGTTGGTGGTGCAGGTCACTGCTATTGAAGGGTCAAGACACAAAGGCTCTGCTGTTGCCAAAATTAGTTGACTCTCAAGTAGAAGTTTGTCCTCCTGTAACATACACAGCTATTTATAATAAACATACAAATCTCAAAACATCTGTACTAATCAACAGAAACAGATGCACATACACACTATCTTACAGAAAAACAAAGATTGCTGTAGACAGTTGACAACAAGAAAAATGTGTTAAAGAGTTATTAAGTACCACTATCTGTTAATAAGAGTTACTGAGCTGTGGTTTCTAATCACAGAAGAGATCCTAATGAAGAGCGAATTTGCTAGAGTAGCAGTGACAATGAAATAAGTTGCCTGACAGTTTTTTCTTGATGGATTGGCATTCAACTCCATAAAGACGATCAATATGGGACTTCTGGTTACAATTTGAAATTAAATTGGACGTGATTCTGCCTTTGCACTATGAACAGGCACTTAGAGCACCGCGTTCTTCAGCATTTAACTAACTGCACAATCTAAACCATTTACAATACTCTGAAATAATATGATCAGGTAAGTACTGCAACAGGAGCAATAATATTCCAACAGATTCCAAGCAGCACCCTGACACGCCGTGTTGAAGATGAAATAAACAGGGTAAACTAATTAGAGCCATTTTGACATTCTGCATGACCAAACCCAAATCTTTTAGCAACTCCTATTGTACTCTGTGGTACCATGTTGGAAGCCACTACTAACAAGCCTGTGGCAGCTCTCTGGAACATGGGATGCAGATAATTGCATCCCATGGATTATTATCTGTATGAATGCAGATAATAAGATAATTTAGGTAGGAAGGTGTCTCAAGAGGTCTCTAGACTAACCTCAAGTTCAAAGCATGGTCAGTTTTGAGAGTATCAGATCTTGAAAACCACTAAAGGTAGAGTGGTTCTGGATAATCTGTAGATGAACCTCTCTGGGCAACCTGTTCCACCGCTTGACCGTCCTCATGGTGGAAAACAATTGCAACAGTCGGTTTGAACCTCTCATTTCCACTTAAGTCTGTTGTCTCTTGCTCCCCTCCCATGCATCACTATGCAAATCAATCTGACAGTTTTCATTAACCCCAAATATCATCAGTTCCTGCTTATCCAATTTTATTAAACTAATTAAGTAAATTTACTACATCACTGTAAAGTTTAGAAGTAACTGTCCACTGACCTGTGTCCATTTGTGGTTGTCACTCGTTATAGAATGTACATCACAAATTAAAGTCTGAGGACAAAGACAGAATGGTAGTTATCTTGCCGCAAAACAGTATTTTACATAGTAGTTTATATCTAGTCTGGGAAATACTGCAACAGTGAAGAATGACTTGAGGCACTTCTTACCTGCATTGTAGGACGCAAAAGAATGTGCTTGCTTTGGTATGTTGGAGATTTCATATTCCCACACTGTCTATAATCACGTATTTCTGCTATGACACATCCACAATGAAAAATGTTAACCTAGTTGAAACACACAAGCAAAGAAAGTGTGAATACCCAAATATCTCATCTCCCCTCTCCAAAAATGAATTTGCTGTATATTCATTCTAAGTACAACTGACAGGACTGATGCCTGAGATCATTTTGTACTTTGTTACTATTGTAAAAAATGTTAAATGCAATTGTAAATGATCATGAATTCATGTTTTTGCTCTGTAAATAAGGTTTATAAACAGAATATACCTAAGAAGAAGGAATCAGCCCCAGTGCTAGTTTGTGCAATTTCTGCCAAGTTAGTGCAAATTGTGAAGTCACTTCTGTTTATTAAGGTATTGCATAAGACCTATGGTGCTTATTCATTGATGTCATGCTTAAAAATACTCACTAGCTTTATCAAGATCAGTGGTCTTTACTACATACTTAAACAGATCTAACTAACATCTCAAACACTGTATTTTCATATGCCAGAAATGTAACTTAAAAAATTCATGCCACATATGTCATAGCAAAAAGTAACTTCTTGCAAGAATGCAGAATCCTACTGGTTTGTCAGCATAAACAACAGCAATAGGTCTATTTCTTTTCCTCTAATATTTACAAAATTATTTTTTCTGGATATCAAGAAAATATTTATTGCGGGCATTAAATAATATGACCCCAAATGTATAATTTTTCTGTGTCAGGTGTTTGGAAACATCCATAAAAAACATTTTAAGATCAAAGTCTACCTGGATACAAAACATGGCTTCTTTTCAAACACAAACTTTCACACCTGAGATTTTTCCAGAAGATCAACCAGAATAGGTGGTAGCTCCTCTGCATCCAAATATTCAAGCAGTTCTCCTTCCTCATAAGGCAGCCGAATGGTCTCAGAATCTGAATTTAAACAAAAGATACTGCTTTTGCTTTTCAGTTCAAACTTGAACCAAGTAAAATTTGAAACAAACTTGTCAGATAGGCACCGATTTGTACAGGTGATTATGTTAGAAGCAAAACAAATGCAAATCCATTAAATGCAAGCAACTACAATAACATGCTCCAACAATTTATAGAAAACTCTAAATATATATTAAAAAAAAAGAAATAAATACCAAAAATCTTACCTGAACCATTTTTTCCCCTGAGCATCAGTGAATAACCCTCATTTCCTGGATAAAGATTCACTACCAGACATGATAATGTCTCCTGCATAACCAGTTTCTCAAGTAAATTCACATTTCGCCTCAGCTTCTGCTTTAAAAGTAAACATTGCTCATGAACATAATACTATCAAGTAATTAGTAGCAATATAACAATCATTAAAATCTGAATACTATTTAGATTAACATTAAAGCATATAGCTAAACAGACCCAGTTAAATTTAATTTGGCTGTATTCAACAAAGTATGCATATATGTTAATGAACACTGTTAGACACACGAGACTTGTTTTTTGGAAAACCATTGGTTTCAATTTAAGAAAAGCATTAATTATAGGTCAATTGATAATACTATGATACAACGTGGTAAAACTACTGTGTAATATTACTTGTGTCATTTATACAATCATACATCACTAAGAACAACAAGTATTTAATACCTTTGAATATTCTTAACAAAAGCAAATATTTCCTTCCAGGATTACAACATAGAATTACAGCATTTAGAAGCTTCCTTAATTGCACTGCCTTATCTGTATTTGTTGAAATCTGATCTAGCAGCTGCAGAGACTATTTCAGTAATTATAAAAAAGATCTTTTTCATAAATAACAGATTTTAAAATGAACAAATATGTTTCCAACTCCCTGTGCAAGTCTGACAACTTCCAGCATTTAAAAGGCCCTCTTCACAAGAAAAATATTGTTCTCTAAACTTTTACACTTTCTGGCCAACCTGCATGGATCTACTCACTAGAAGGTGTTATGTGGGCACTAGTTCCCATCCCCAACAGTAGCTGCATCCCCACATTTCACATATACTCATTAAGTTGCTGTTTGCTCTCTGCCTATCTTTATTTTAAATAAAGATAGAAATGTTTATAAGCCAGATGGCAGAATCACTTCTCCTGGAGAAATTAGGAGCTCCTAAGAGAAGGACTCCCTCTGCAAAAGAAAACAAAACTGTGAAGAAAGGGATGTAGAACAAATACATTCCCCCTAACTATGCTGGTACCACTGCCAAGAGCTAACTCTTTCCTAGGCATCGTGAATAATGGCAAGAACACCTTGCTACCTTTTACAGCTTAGAAATAACTCTGAAACTAACAGAGAAATATGAAACAGCATAGAAATTCTGGGGAATTCATGAGGAAATACCAGGATGAGAGGAGGAAAATGGGAGAAAACATGTTCTGACAACAGTAAAGGTAAAGGTAGCCAAATCTTCACTAGAGTTCTGGAGATGCAGTTTGTAGAAAATCTTCTTCAGCCAATACTCCTACTAACCCCGCAGATCTCTACTTTAACGCAGGAGACTGCACATGCCCTGCTCCCCTTTCCAGTCACATCACCAAGTAGGGAACCTCTATAGAGCCTTCACTTAGACACACTGAGAAACAGCCAGGAACTCGAGCACTGAAAGCAAAGTCAGCGCTCCATTCCTCTGGCATCATTTAACATCTGCTAACAAAGAAGATTTTGGAGAAAATGTAACACAGGAGCAGTAAGCTATGGCAACTGACGATCTGCCAAACATCCACTGGTGTTCTGCTGATCAAAATAATTATCTTCAGTGTTGGATAAGTAATACTTATAACAGTAGAATTCTCCTTTCACTTAACAAGAGGTTTTATGTAGGAAGGAGGAAAGCAATGTGAGGATTCTTTAAGATTTATTTTTGAAAAAAAGAACTGACATGTTATGCAAGTAAGGCTAACAGGAGTGTAAACTCAAATATGCAGATTTCAAACACTTGCATAGTAATTTGGTATATCTAGAAACAGCTATAAAGCAACACAGAATAAATTTTAAAAATATATTCTTCTATAATTAGAACAGAATTAGTACTGCTTCTGGACGTTGTTAGCAATATTATTCAGTAATAATAAACACTGACATTTCTAATTCAACTTTATTATTCTCATGAGCTGAAGAAAACTGATCAGTTGATTAAGATTATTATTCCATGCTAAATATAGGCACTGCATCATTTCTATTGACTAACAGCCACTTGGAGAATTTCTAAATAAACAATAGACCTTTCTCCAGAAATCTGCCCATGCGTGCCCATCTTCCAAATAGTGAGAGCAATTTATTTTTACAGAAAGCTGCTCGTTAGGACTAGTAACAAATATAATGACAATCTATTTGTAAGTATAACTTAATTCAGTTACTTACTCAGCACTTAGTGATTAACATCTTAGGGTTTTATTGGTAACAGTTGACGAGTACATCTTGGGAGGTTTTTGTTTCCCCTTCGTTTTATTCCACCCTCTTTCCCCTCCCCCCCACTTTTTTTTTTTTTTTTTTTTTTTTTTTTCTCCATCGGGGAGAAAGGAAAGGGAGGTAATGGATAAGACAGGGAGAGGAAAGAAGAGTGGATACTGCATTCATATTGTCCATGCTGACCAGAAACTGTTACAATGTAAACCTATTTTAAAATGTAATGCCTTTCCAAGAAATCAGAGTAAACATTAGTGGTTTAACAGTAACATTTCAATAAATGGTAACAAAAATCATGTTTCAGTAAGGATATAAGGTCTCCTAACCACAACATCAGCTTTCTGTTCAGAGCTGGCCATGACAGGTACAAGCTCCAAGCCAACACTAAACATTACGTCAGATGTCACCTGAAAACATTTTTAAGATTGATTGGCTGGGACATATTACATTTCCTAAGCATTTATCAGCGCGCGCATGGCAGGAGCCAGGATACCTGGCAAGCAGGGCAGCCACCAGGCTCTGCTAGCCGAGGTTCCTGGCCCTGGCACCGGGGGCTCTGCTGGGCAGCGCAGGCCACACACAGGTGCTCCCCTTCTTGCAGGCGCTGCCCATTTCTGAAGAACCTGACACAGAGCATCCCCACCTAACAAAACTGAAGCAGTGGTCTTATATTAAGCTTGTAATTGTCCCATCCTTGGCTATGAGTGAAATGAAACTTTAATACCTTATCCTTGGATGGTGCACAAATTATACAAATAAAACTAGAGTTTAGGACTATCACTGCTGCTCTTGGACCCTCACTGCAGTAGAGAAGGTATGAGAACTGACTGGGCATCACCACCTTTATTCTCTGCAGGGCTGGACAAGTGAGTAACTCGCCAATTAACAAGTTTGGCTGTGTTCAGCAGTATATAATCTGCATAAGTTGACAGCTTCTCCAATTTTCAGTAATTGGAAAAAAAGAATTTTGATTTTATTATGTCACGACAGACTCAGTTCAATCATTTCTATTGCATGGAGTTTTCGATGTAAAGTAAAATTTAACAGTCGCTGCAACTTTGGTACAATCATTTTCTCAAAAATCCACTGTACATATCTTATTCTAAAGAAAGAAAAAAATGTCTTATTCCATCATTTCTAGCTCTAGAGGCAAAAGACGCAACAGAAAGACACTCCATTATTTGACCTTTGTTAAAAAAAGTGCACAGCTTTTCCAATTTTTAGGGAGCAGAAATCTGTTTTGCTGTTTTCTTCTAAAAGTTATTTAAGGAAAATTTTTGAGAGGCCAAGATCTACTCAAAGTGAGAAGATAAACCATATATTCAAAGTATTTCACAACACTTCCTTCGTGAAGAAGAGTTAAGAATCAGTTTTAAGATAAATTTCCCCAAGAGACATATCTGTTAAGGTACAGAGCAGGTGATAGGAAGGGGAATTGAAATATCCCTTCTATGGTCATGTAGTTCAGGTTGCTTTAAAAACTATAGTGCTCCAAATGGTTAAAGTAATCCACATACAGAAATGTTATTACTTCCTTGGAGACGGGGGGATACCAATCAAATATCCCAGCCTGATGGCATTACTTAAGACTTCCCCAAATGTGAGCACAGTACAGCTAACTATGAAAGAGATCAACAGGCTCAGTGCAGGAGTTCACAAGTTATATAGTCAGGATTGTATACATGAAGGAAGATTAGATACGATTGATTATATGGGATCAACTTCTGATCTAACATAAGAACTACTTGATATTTTTCTTCTCTTCATATTATAAATCAGATATCAGTTATCTATTAAGCATAAATGAAACAACCAGACAGGAATTTATCATTGCTCTATAATTTGCAGAGTACCAAAGTAAAGCCTCTATTCTAAAATTTCAAATTATTTCACATTTCTAAAGCTGATGTGGTAAGGTATTTTCACACCAAAAAGAATTTCTCTCCTGGTTAATCATGTCAAAGATATCATGATTTGTTCTTCCCTTAACACAACTACCAGCTACTTACAGATCAATTCTATGAAAACTGAATTTCTTTCAGTTCAGAAAGCAGAAAGAACAAAGCAGAGTTTCTTATGTACTGACTGAAAGAAAAACAATCTATATAACTTGAAGAGTTGATTTTTTTTGTGACAAAATAGAGAGTATAGGCTGAAGCCTAAGGATGTTTGTGACATAGCTGAACCTAAATGGGACCTTGAGAAAAGACTGCAACTAAGAGATGAATGTCCTTCCACTAACACATAAAGAGGTATCAGTCCATAGGGTGCTATCTCCCGCCCCCCCCAAAAAAATATTATTTAACACAGTATTATGCTATTATTTAATATAGCTTTTCTAGGTTGAATTTAAGTAATACTGTTGGCTGGAAGTCTGTTAGCTTTAAAGTGCAGTCTTACAACCATTTCCTCACCTTATGCATGCTAGTTATAGAAAAAGAGTAGCAGATACATGCTCTATTTTTTTTGCATAGTCCAATACAGAATTCAAACTGTTGATTTCCAGGAACTTTCATTAGCAGTGTTTGAAATCTTAACTATTATGGAATGTTTTCATGATTGCACACCAACTAACAGCCTAGATCTCCTTTTAGTGCACAAACAGAAGAGAATTTGAAACACATACAGATTTTTTTTTCTTCACAGTGGAGAACCCAAGCATGCTGCACTAACACAGAAAGATTAATAATGAATTAGTCCTTTATGAATTATCATGGAGAATCTAGTCTTCCCTATGAACACCAAGATAAGACAAGAATATGAGTGACTAAGATCAGGAAACTAGAAATAGAGAGAGGCAATACTGCAAAGAGCTAAAGTAAAGGGAGAAACTTAGGATTGAAAAATAAAGTGAGAAAGTACACTAAAACATGGAGGATTCCAGTGTAATTGAAAGCATTGCTTCTGAGTTGACCTACGCACATCATTTACCATCTAGATGGTGTAGTGCTGAAACAGAAACTCTGACAGACGTCTGTACATCAAAGTCTTTAAAACCCTTCCAAGATACTGGCCAAACTGCAGTCAGAATACTACTTCCTTCTTCAGGTTTATCTTGAAAATTAAGAGATGAATAATCTCGTGAATGAAGTTCCACAAGAGCATCACCTTCCATTCTCCGTGTCTCAAACTTGACACTTCTCATTTTCAATGAGAAACCATAGCATTACATGTCCAAGTTATCTATTAATTACTCACATTTCATTTTAGTCAGTAACATCTTTAAATATAGGTTTTGATATCATAATAAGCTGCCAATTTTTAGATAGGAAAAGTTTTTACTCAACTCCAGATCAGGAAAGATCCACTTAATGTTTTAAAGATTATGATTTCTAAAAACTTTTCTTCACTACTGATTTTATTAGGGAAACACAAGTTTGTGCCTTCTGGTTTAACAACGACTATAGTACAGTAAACCTACTTCTAGATTCCGCTCTTGTAAGCCTGATCTTCTTCCTGTTGTTCAAACATCCTGGTATCCATTCACTATTGAGGTTTTAAGCAAAATGGAAATCAGGTATTAGTCTATTCACCTTTGCATCTGTGATATGAGAAAGCCTATGTTAAAGATTTCCCATGTAGTTTTTCCATGGTAGCCATGTTAAGCTTCCAATGCAAAAACAGTGATACTGACAATGATGCAAGTGGCACTGACACCGCTCCTGGACTTGGTCTCAGCCACTTCAGGGAAGGAGGATTAAAACAGAACTGACAGATGACTCACACTAGTGTAGGTTCTGCTATTTATTTCTCAGTTATTTTAACAGTACTGCCAGTCTTTAATATATTAAATGTTAAATACATCTCTCCATTCTAGATTGTTCCTTTGCAATTCCTTGACATTTCATGTATAGAAAAGCAGATGAATACCTCAACACAGTCTTGACTCGTGTTTCTTTCACTTTATTATCTTTAAAAACAGATTTAGGATTACCAGGTAGTCATCAGTTCCGCTACCACCCTGTTTTTATTTCACTATGTACTAAAACAACACTTTAGGTCCGCTGAAGCCATTAATCTTTTCTACTGTAATCCTAACCTTAGGTAACTACCACAGTTACCAAAAAAATGAAAAAAGGGAAAAATAAGAGTCTGCATTTCCTGCTTAAGCAGCAATGTAAAGCTGCTTAGCTATTTCCACTTACCTTTATCTCAGGCTCTTTTTCACATTCTTCTATATACAAATCATAAAGTTTTTGAAATAGAGATTTTCTGTAATTAAAAAAAGCTTTATATAAAAACAAATTAAAAAAACAATCAAATATTAAATACTGAAATACTGAGATGTATGCTACCTTCCACTGGGTAAGTATTTTCGTTTGGGAGGTCTCTGACGGGCACTTTCAATGATATACTGGAAAAGAAAGGTAAAGCAAAGATAAAACTTGTATTAAAAAGAAATGTAATTTTTGCTACCAAGCTACTTTTGATCATTATCAAGCACTGCTCTATGTATACAGTAAATAATTACCATAGTTATGGTAAATAACTGTCAAACTTATTAATATCATCTACTCTATGTTATACTCGTTAATGAGGAAGCATTTCTCAATTCAATTATGAAACACAGCACTTTGTGGTATGAAATAAGTCACAGTTAAAGTCTTAATCTATACCTATATTTTGTAATTATAGTAATATTTACAGACACCTTGTTTACTGAAGTTAGCATGTTACAGCAAGTTTAGATCACACTTAGATTTTAGATCACATCAACACAGTCAAATTTAAGTGTATTGGCTCACAGTATTTATATATCAACATAATTAACTTATTTTCCCCTTGTCTCTTGCACCAAGGCTGTGTTTGACTAATTTATAGAGCCATTTATTATAAAAGCAATTTATGTACATTAAACATTTTAAAAATGAGTGATACCATAAGCATGATACCACACCAGGTAAGGTAGCTTTTAATTTGAAAAAATTTCCCTAAGAGTTTCCCTTAAGCATTTTTATTAAAACTTTAGATTAGAATTTCAGTGAAAACAAAACTCCTTCAGAAAAATGTATTTCCCCAAAAAGGGAGCAAAGTAAGCATTACATCCCATGTTACCTTGAAAGAATCTGAATGCAAAAGCATTTGTCTCTCTGTTATAACTGGGTTACCCTTAACATCACAATCATGATTTTGCCATACATTTTCTTTAAGTTATCTCTGATTTTAAAGCAAATTATCAGTATACAGCTCTGCTTATTTCACAGTGCATAGATTTGCTGTGTTTTTGAAAAAAAATCTTGTGTGTTCAATTTTCATTGCAACTGATGTTCTCAATATGTTTGGAATGAGACAAATGTCTGGTCTAGCACTTTTAAGAAAATTTTTGTAATTAAGCCACACGTATTTGTGGCTATACATATATGCATAAGCATACACATATAGCCCACCCCCATTTTTCACGAGAAATATAGAACCATAATATTTAAGTAGCAGCCCAATTATTATTTATGTGCAGATATCTTAGCTACTCCTTACCTCTGCACGATCCAATGCCAGTTCTAAAGCTTGTTGCTGCAAGAATTATAAACATCTTCTTAGAAAATATGAAGATATAGTCAAGATTTTAGAAGATTTTTTCAAGATTTTATTTTCAAGGTTTTAGAAGATACAAACGTGGTTTTGCACATACTAAACTTCGCAGCTGAAACATCACTTAAATGCATTAATGGTCATTAAACCCCTAGCAAGTGTCTATATTTCCAAAGTTTTAACCAAATAATGAGGTGCTAGAAAAATGACAGGCAATTAGAACTAAGAGCAGGAATAGAAACCATGTGTAATAAGGGTAATGAAAACTGTTAATCAAAAAAAAGTTCTAGGCACAAATAGAACACCTTTTATCTGTTCTTAACTTGGCTGCCAGGGCACCTGAAAAAGTAGGCAGGTACAAGTATTTTAAAAACAAAGCAGCAATGGAAAAGGTGTTCTTGAACAGTAGCCCAGAAATAAAACATTCAATGCTAAAGATACTGATGCCAATGTATTTGGATAGCAATTTTTCTACACAGCAGAAATGAAGATCACAGACTCAAGAGAGTTACTTCTCTGCACAATACAACGCTCCTTGGGAGGAGTTTCTAATGATTACATTATTAGGTGGCTGAGAAATTAATCCAACCTCCACTCCAGATTTCCTCCAAGGCACATCAAGCAGTATGCCTGGTCATATAGGATAACACACTGAAATCCTTATGAGTAGAGACTCCAGTAGAGACCAGACATGTTATTTCATTACTTCAGAACAGAATACTTACTTAGGCTTGTCACCTTTCACCTACAGTTTCTCTACTACAGAATTTTTTTTTAATCTGTTCTTGAGGAAAAAAAGGCACCCATGGCAAAAAGGTACTACTCATTAGAACCTAAAATACAGCACATTCACATTTTAAAGTGTTTAGGTATCTATACAGCTACATCAAACTGTCATGTTTCCTATATAAACATACAAGACAATCCCATGATTTCAGAGATTCTGTTCACTTTTTGCTTGACACTAGAGAAAATCCAGCCATATTACCTGTAAACAGAATACTAAAAAGGTAAGTGGATGCAGGATTTGTATTTCACAATCTATTGAATAATCCCAGTAGTGATTGAAAATACACCACTTGCTTTATCTGGTAATTCCTATGATGCACTGGGCAGTAACTAAGTGTTTAGGAACAATTCCCCAAAGTTACAAAGGAAAATATTGCTGAGAAAAAGGAATGATGGAAACTCAAAACTGCTAAGTAAAAATCAAATAAGTAAGATAAGGATAAATGTTAACAACGTTCTCCCTCCTCATCACTCACACAACCAGCACAACAGAGAAAAAGACATGTGAAAACATATTTGAATCATAACTTACCATTGTAGTTGAAGCCAGGTGACCAAATGGCAAATAAAATATTTAAGATGTTTGGTGCAGTGGGTAACAAATCATATTTTTGGTTACTCTTAGGTTACTGAGGAGTAAAGAAGAAAAAAAAGAAAGTATATATATATATATATATAAAACTAAGAAACTAATGAAGCATTTTAGTTATTTAAATTCAATCTTTAAAATTGTTAATTACTTTGATCTCATTTGCATAATAGCCTTCACCCAAAAGTGGAAACAAAAGTTCCACCAAGGGCAGAAGTTGCTATTCTAATGACTGCTTCTATGTGTGATTGACACAATCACATTACATCAGAGATACTAATTAGTTAAGTAATACCAAGCACATAAGAGAAGCTACACACCAAAAATGACATTTATTGCAGCAGCCTACCTAAGCACCCCAGACATCATGTCCAGAAAGGCAAAGGAGGCTGCAACAGGTAATTGTGAAAGGCCAGCACATCTATCATATGACATTAATTTTTTGTTTTACTTTTATGAATGCATTAATCCACAGACAACACCTGCACCTAGCACTATTTTAAGATGTTAGCTTAATACCAAGTCACTGCAGACTGTCAATTATGAGGCAAGTGACATTTTCACAGCACACCTGAATTTTGTAGACATCCTTATGTATTGAGACTCTATCCTTTCTTAAGATTCAGCTAGGTAGTTGTATTACACAAAATAAGCTTACTTAAAGTAATCTTAACCCTATCTGCTTATTCCTGATGGCACAGCTACTTCTTAGCATCATTGTCAATAGAGACATGAACGCTAAAGTCAATCCTACTTCAGCATTTGAACAAAGGTTTTTTTTCCCATGATTCTATGAACATTACAGGGCCTGGAAGCACTTGCAATGAATTGTCACTTAAAAGCTTCCCTTGCACAAGGAAGCTTGCACGTTTAGCACATGAAAACCTTTCTGTGGTACATGCACTTCACATCTGCCTTGTGCATGGGAAAAATATAAGCCTCTTCCCAAGCTTTCGAGGGCATCCATGTGACCCCCAGGAGCTGCCAGAGCCTCCCTGCACAGCGCCGTTTCCACACAGCGCCGCTTCCCACAGGCAGCGCCGGTGGAAAACGGGCGCCTCGGCGCTACCCACCATGGCATCGGTGCGGAGGGAGAGCCCGATGCGCAGAGCCAGGCCTAGCTAGGAGAGCGACCGCAGGGGCCGCCGCAGTCGGGAGTAGCCAGGGCCTCGGCCAGCCCCGCCTCCCGCGGAGCTGCCCAACGGCTCCCACGGCCCCGAGGGCCCCACCCGGAGGCCGGGGCCACCCACGCCCCCGGGGCCGTTACCTGTGGCCTCATGGGGGGTCCCGCCCCGCGCGCAGCTGCCCGCGCCGCCCGCTCATCAGCGCCCACCGCGGCCCCCGCCGCTTCCGCCGCGCCGCTTCCGAGGCCCGCTCCCGGAAGGGGCGGGGCGGTCGCCATGGGGACCAGGGGGCGGGGTCGCCGCTGCGTCGCCATAGAGATGGGAGAGGCAGTGACCAATAGGAAGGGGGGTTCGCAAGCTCCGCCTCTTCCTCGCCCATCCCCTCGCGGGCTGGCGCCGGGAGCGGCTGTTGGCCGGGCGGGCGGGGCACCCGTGGGCCAAGGCGATCAAATCAGATCAAATCAGATCAAATCACGGTTGCACAGAGGACTTGGAATGTATATGTTGAACATATATCTTCCCTGGATGTTTCTGGTAATGATGCAGTCACGTCAAACTGATTGAAAGTATCTTGGGAGGACATTTGCTGTGTCTTTTGCCTCCAGAGAGGTTAAATGGGCCGTTTTTGGCCAATACCTGTGTAACAAAAAATGATCAAGTTTGTGTGTGCAGTTATGGATTAACAAATATCAGGACTCCTTGGTAACATTATTGTGAAGAACTGAAACATTGTTATATTTGGAAAACAGTTTGAATTGGGATTTGCATTTCTAAAATTATATGCATTGTAAAAAAAACTTCTAAATACATCCTAATTTCACTGTGATATTAATGGTAGCTAGTTTTTCAACAGCTGCAAAAGGAGCCTGCATTAAAGACTTGCTAAACAAAGGTATCAACCTTTTCATCCATTTTTTTTTTTTCTATTTTTTAAAACTGAAGGATCAGTCAAGTCCACATTGCCTGCCTACCCTGCTGTAGTGCTTCCCATGGCATCCTAGGAGGACAAGACTTGGCTGAGAGGCACACCAGATATCCATACTTTGTCTGGGTCTGTGAACATTTCCAAGCTACCCTACGCACATCTTCACATTATACATATTGTCCCTAGGTACCTCTGCACTGCATGTTACACATATTGTCCCTGGGCATAGCACTGCGCTGCTTCTACCTCTTGTCTGGTATTCTCAGGCCTTTCTAGCACTTGTGCATGAGTCACAACTCACAGGGTAACCAGTCAATCCTATATAACGAGCTACACCCACCTCTGCCCTTCTGTGCCAGTGTCAACTTTCCAGTGCAGACATGTCCTGCCTGATAAGTGACTTGAAAATTCAAGGAAATTTAGAGACAGAGCAGGCGGCCTAGAAAAAGCTACACTGTTTCTTGCAGTGTAGCACCCAGGTGCTGCGTCTCACAAGTGCTGACATTGCTACGGTTTCAGCAGCAGGTTCCTCTTTGCCCCTTTGCAGCTCACACTCAGAACAGTCAAAATGTGGGAAGTTGTAATTGCTGATCAGGCCTAGAGTCTCTCAGAGGTTCTCAGTGCACGTGGCAAAAATTTCTGCTGGGATCAGAATTCTTTAGATGCAGGAAGAAAATTTGGGGCACGCACTTTTAGCAAGTAAAAAGCTACCTTAATAATCTGCCAGGAGTCCACACAGTTCCTGGACACCGAGTAAGCGGTGACCTGGATCCCATCCTCGCAGAGAAGCAGGCAGCAGTTCTTTCTGGAAGCTGA
Source organism: Nothocercus julius (assembly GCA_013398735.1). Taxonomy (NCBI): domain Eukaryota; kingdom Metazoa; phylum Chordata; class Aves; order Tinamiformes; family Tinamidae; genus Nothocercus; species Nothocercus julius. The sequence continues at coordinate 2,648,936 of VZSV01000114.1, forward strand.
CTTCTCCAGGCACATGCAGAGGCATGGAAGCTAGCCCAGCTCTGAGCTAAGTTGGGCTACACAAGATACCCCAGAGGTGCCTTTCAGCCCATTTTTTTTCTATGAATCTGTACTGTATGTCATCCTGCTTCACACTACCTGGTAGATTATAAAAGGCATCAGAACATAATTGTTATGGTCTTAAGGCTTTTTTTTTTTTTTTTTTGGTCATTTTGTTCTGCCAAATGAAGAACACTGGGAATGTGAAATGATAACATACTGTCAGCTAGACTTTCTTTTGAAAGGATGTTTCCTTGATTTCCATAACAAAGAATTTTAAGTATACTTTTTTGATTTATGGTCAGTAACTTTGTGTATTTTAATATGATAAGTCAGAGCTGAACCTAGCAAAATGTAAGCATAAACTCTCATTTCATCTCAGTTTACTGGCCAGAAGTAACACTGTGGAGCCTTGGCTCGCAGCTGCAGTGGCCATGTGCATAATGTTCTTGTGTTTGAGAACTCTGCTGTATTTCACTTCAGGTAAACAGGCACTCTCATTCTGCCCAGCAACATCAACATCCCTTTCGAATGACCCACAAACTGACAACAGATTCTTTCTGCCACGATCTGTCCTGGTAGCGATCATGCCAGCCCTTAGTTCACTGCTCAGTGCCCGCTCAGCAGGCCACTATTTGGCTCCAGCCACCCTTGAGATCAGCTCTGCCACGTGGCATGACCCGTGGTGAATCACTTCAGAGAAAGGGCGACCCAAGGAGCTACAGCAGAACTCAGCATTTCGTAAGACCTCCTAGCCAAAGGCCATTACCACATTTTCCTCTCTATTATCATAAAAAAGAATACGTGGAAAAAAAAAATCTTGTTTTAGTCAGTTCTAGTCACTCTGGCTATGGAAGCAGGAAGCTTGGCAGCTGAGCTCTGCTCATGGTCTGTACCAGTATGGTTCATATTTTGGGCTTTTCCTCCCCTTTCAGTCCAGGTTGGAATGAGGAGATCTAACCTCTCAAGAAGGGTGCTGTGCATAGTCATGATCTGCCTGTCAGTCTTATTACTGATTAATTATTTATTACCTTCTATCCAAGGCAGAAATGCATCCTCAGCTTTAGGCAGTAATCTGAGCTCTGCTTGGCCTTGGTAGGCCCCTTTTGGGAGGCCTCCAGCCTTCCCCCAGCACTGCCTCCAGGCGAGGTTATATCTGGGTTGGGTGTCTGGGCCAATCTACTCGTCCGTGTGTGTGTTTCAGCTTGCCTTTCATAATGCTGTGGAGGGTGAGGCCCAGCATATTACTGCTATTCAAATGTGAGCTGTTGTTTACAAAGGCATCTCAATATTGGGTTCAGAAATGCGCTTTCTTCTTAGAAGAGGAGCTGGGTTTCTCAGAATCGCAGATGGTTTTACATACTCTCTAAACATATTGTTTCTTTATGCCCCTTTTCCCTTCACTAGAAAAAAATTAATATGTATTCTTTCTCGTACACAGATGGAACCAATGATGAACATATGGTCAACTTTTGTACTGTCATTATAATAACTAAAAGTGTTGTAATTATGGTGTTTTGAGAACTTCCCTGTCACAAGTCTATTATAGTAATTTTGCCTTTTTTGTTTGCCTTGGCATATATTGGTTTTATGTGTTGTACTGGAAGTTAGTTCTTCCCCTGCAGATTGTCAATGGAGCTAGCTGGTGTAAGATCACACATATGACCCAAAGTAATACAATCTGAGGTCATTAAACTAAAACAGTTACAAAGCATCTGTGTAAATAAAAATTATACATGTCTTCATAATTCTATTTAAAACATAGCAAGTATGTTTTTCTTCCTGTTACTGTTAAACCTGAGGAGCCCTTTTCATATGCAGCACTAAAACTCTTTTATTCCATGAGACCACCACTGCAGAACCAAACTAGCTTGAAAAGCTACATTTTGGGCTAATAATGTTTGCTTCTCCCTATCTGTATGTTGTAAAGTTTAAAGGAAAAAGTGAACACAACTCATGATTGAATCTCATCAAAATCTGCATTAAGTTTCTTTATGCATTAAGGTAGTGGGCTCCTCAAAATTGATATCCTCCAAATCTAAAAACATTCCTTTTAAGACTCAGTAATTGAGCATCTTCAGCTTTGATTTTTTTTTTTCTTTTTTTTTTTGTATATACTACAGTTTTAATTAGGGTAAGCTTCTATTTAGAACATATCCTGTAGCAGATTCTCTCCATATTCTGATCCTTCTAGAAAGTTTTCAGGATTTGTGAAGATGGAATACATTTCTGGTACTTGCTATACTTGTTCAAAGCAGGAGGCTTTACTTTCAGAGCACTGAGCATCTTCTTCTGGTCATTTAACCATTTGTTGTGTTACATGGACTTCCTCACCACCCTCTTCCATGCTGAAACATTTTAAGTGTCAGGTGGAGAGAATTTGGAATATGAAGTTTGAGATTCTGGAATAGTCATTTCTGACTTAAATGCCCCTATTGGCTTCATGATAAAACTTGCTCTCTTCAATTAATCATGCTTGGAAATCTTAGAGTAAAATGTCTTATAGCAAGTCAAATTTTCTTGATTTTAGTTAGAATAAGCCAATTGTTTGGTGTTCTGTCTGTGTTCCCTTCAAAACATATGGAAAAAACTTGAAAACTGGAACCAGGTATTTAAATATATCTGTAGATATGAAAATGATTTGGGAACCTACTGACTTTTCCAGTAAGAAGACTAGAAAATCAGTCCTAGAAGTTTGTAATCCATCTCTACTGCCTGATAATTTGTTCCACCTATCCTTCAATTTGTTTACCTTCTCACTTTTTTACTTTTCGGACCATATGTCATTCAAAAAGCCATCTTTTAAAAACTCTGATTTCCTATTCCGTTGCTTCTGCACATGCATTGTAAGATAGATGCTGTCCAAGTAATTATGCTATGAGTCATCTTGTGGTTTACTGACCAAGTTTCGTTGAAATTCACGCTACCAGATGATGAGTTTTCTTCTGCAGAACAGGGAATGTTGATAAAAAATTGGAGGAGTTTTCACCCATCTCTTTTGTGCTTTAATTTCTCTCTCACTCACTCATTTATTTATTTTTTTTAATTCCTTTTCTCTGGAACCTGTTAATTTTTGGTGACTCAAACTCTATGTCTTCCTTGTTACTGCATGTTTTTCCTGAGAAGAGCTATGATCCCATAGTTCAAGATGGATCATTTCAAATGCACGCATGTTGCTGGCCCACGTTTCCCTCTAGCTTCGCTCTGCTGTGTTCATACTCCACAGGGAAGGCCTGGGGGAAAATAGACATCCTCCCACATTTCCCTTTTTGCAAATCTGTTAGCACTGATTTTTCTGCATTCTCATGTCTGCAAGATTCCACCATTTTCTATACTAGCGACCTCTCAGCATTCGCCCTAACCAGGCACAAAATTAGCTCCATAAATAAAAGGTGATAGTTGTGTTTCTGGACTTCTTATGTTCAGCATCTTCGATTTCTGCAGAACCTGGGTAATCCTTTGGATTCAGACCCTGCAATTTTGAGTTTAAACTTTTTGTTATATGTGACCATTATATGTATTGAATTTCACTCTGTGTTGTGAGTTCATCTTTCCTACTCTGAATAATCTGGTATTAGAGAATTTTGTTACCTTGTTCTTCACACACTTTTCTAGATTGTTTATGAATGCATTGAACAACATACATCTTGGGAGATTCCTGTGGAATCCTACTGCTCCACTGTGGAAACTGCTTATTCCTCCCTTTTAATTTCATTCACTTCTAAAATCTATGTTAAGGCAGTCTCTAAATCCAGCCTTGAGTCCTGTATAACCCTCTGTAAAGGGGCCTTAGCAAACGCAACTTCTACTATCCTGTCAGTTGCTGTTAAGTTCTAGTTAACACAGCAATACAAAATTGTATCATTCTGATTAACAAGAGTTGTTGTTTGGATATAACCTAGTCTCCCTAGCTCCTTCTTCTAGCAGCAACTCCTTTTCCAGCCTCAATAAGAAATATGACTTTCTTCTGTTTGAGTCCAGTGCCCTGCCTGGTGCAACAGGTAATATGAACTGATCAGGCTCCATCTACCCCATACTTCTACAGTCCAGTTTGCTTTGTTATGTAAAGGACTCTGCATTAGAGATCCATTACTTAGATTGACTCTAGCTGAATCTGGAAAGTCAATCCAGATTTGTTGATCACTGCTTTTGAGTTCTCATATCTAAACAGACTTCTTCTGTGGGTACATCCTTTCCCCTTTCAGTTATATTGTAGTGAGGCCTTTCAGTTTGGGATTTGAAAAATTGATTTTGTTCTGTAATATTGATGAAACATTGCTTAATTTTTTCAGCATCGTTTCTTTGCTGAATTTGATTTTGAAATCAACTGATACTAAACTCATAGCCACACAGGAAGAACAAGGAATAGCTATGCTGAAAGGCTGTATTAGAAGATGAACTGTGATGTGAGTGCTTGCAATTCCTCTTTTGCTTCCTTTTAAGGCTGAGGGAATCCATTCATCTGAGAAGGCACATGCAACCTCAAGTACCTTATTAGGACAAGGATCCAAAGCTCTGACGATTTCCTTTCTTACCTACCCTTTCCTTCCTTACCTATCATGGTTGGATAAAGCCCTCAGCAACCCGCTCTGAACCTACAGTTGACCCTGCTTTGAGCAGGAGGTTGGAGTCTCTTCCAACCTGAGTTAGCCTATGAGTCTGTGCCTTTTACATAAAAGATATAGAGCAGCTACTGCAAAGCCAACTATCCCCACTGATGTTTCTGTTTGTAAATCCCATAGGCAACAAGGAAGAGTGAATTTAGGTGTCTATATAAGATCAGTCAGGGACTGACTCTGAAATTTCTATAATTTCTCAAAATTTCTTAGAAACAGAAACAGCAGTGCAAAAATTTGAAAACTGAAGTATTATGATGGGAATTTTTTGTTAGCTTTTAATATTTCAGTGTATATGAGTCAGTCAGTCTCATTTTTAATCTATATAAATTATTTTTTGACATTACCGAGCCTTCATACATAATCATTCTCTGTCTATAAACATATTTACCTGATTGGTATGTTTGACATTCATGAGAACAGAGGGTCCGTGTTCTGTAGCCATAGTGATATTCTTGGACCAATACAAATTGCAAAACTGTTTCTCATTTCCCTGTGCTGTTTCATAATGAACTGTCATGCAGGCCCATGAATCAGGTTTATGTGCTCAGGCTGAGCCAGTGATTCAAGTGCTGTCCCCCTCATTTGAGTACAGATGAAGAAAGAGCTGACAACATGGTCATCAGTAGAAAGCTCTTTGTTCAAACCAGACAGATTATGGGCATGTGATTTAAACTTTGAACTCCTGAATTCTAACTCAGTTATGTCATAGACTTGCTGTGTGGGCTCTAAAATAATCCCAGTGGCTAACATTTTCTATCCTGGGGATGTACATCCGTATTTAGGACTTAAATGATTTGCAGATGTGCTGAGGAACCACAGCTTCTATTTGTTTATAAGGTCAAGCACAGCCACCCATTCTTTTGTAGGCAGGTATCTGTAATTTTACTATTGAAAGAGAATTTGATATCTGGAAAATCAAAATGAACAGCTTATTTATTCATTTTGTATTCATTGTGGTATCTGATTTTTTTTTTTTTCCCCCTTCATGAAAACTTGCACGCAAGATCACAGAGAAACAGATCACAGATTGCTTTGGGACAATAGAGGTGAACTAAATATTCAAATGGAATAAATGTTTTGAAATGACTAGGAATAAATTCAGTTCATAGCTAAGACACTCACAGTGACAATACATGTTCTAGGAGCAAAGGTTTCCATTATACTCAGTAAAGCCTAGAGATAAATTCATGTCACCCTAAAGCAGACACAATGTTTGAAGATAAAAATCTAGTGGATTTTGTGGTGCCCGAGGATATCTGAGGTGCTTATGCAGGGCTGGCAGATATAACACCAGACTCGTGGCAGATCTGTACTTTTCAGCTGGAGACCAGGAGGATACCAGATGGACCCTAAGATGGTACACCCATCTTTAGTCCACTTTTGGCTGGTCAGCGGAGTTAGGGTTAGGGTTAGGGTTAGGGTTGGGTTAGGGTTAGGATTAGACTTTCTTGGCTGTATTGGTGAGCTCTACCAACCCTGGAGCACTGACACACATAGACACAGAAAATGGGGTGTCTCCATCTCAAACAGAATCTTTCTCCAAGAGCTTTAAATGCCTCAGTTATGAGAGGTCCAACTAGTAATTACCCTAAAAAGAGTCTTGATTTTCAGAATGTGCTGACTTATACTGTACGAATTAGGCATCTTTGCTAGCTCTCAGCTTGGACAACTGAAGAAAATGGTTTATTATTATAATTTTCTGATTTCCATCAGATAAATATGACAGTAGAAAACACTCAGTTCCATACACATGTGTTTGTTATTTTGAATTTGCTCTTCTGATAGCTGTTCCAGCGAGACTATTGAAAGCTAGACTACCTTGTCTACATGGCAGGGCCTTTTGGAGCCTTGGGAGAGTGAAGGGCGCATTCACACTACAGATCTGTGGGACACTTGGACACAACTATTCCACAGGCCATTTCAACTTCTCCAAGCTCTTGCGCTATCCTGAACTTAATCTACACGTTTCGAAGTAGCATCACTTCCATGTCCTACACAAATGGCTCATCTCACACTTATCAGCCTCTCAAAGAGACAAATGAGAAACAGGATGGACAAACTGGCCCAGAATAGCTGATTATCATCCCTTCTTCATGTCTTTCACCTTGTCTGAGCTTGGCAGCTCTGAAAGAGCACAGCACAAGCTGCTTAGTAAGAGAAGGAATGGGTGAGGATCATCTGGGACTCCTGAACACAAAGAGATACCTTGGCTGAGTTTTCCAGCCTTCATAAGCAACAGAATTCGGTCTTCACTTGTAATACTTAGAGTTTGGAAAGAATACCTACATATTTGTGTGTTGGTCATATATACAGGATATGGAATATGCAATTGCAGGGCTTCTGTGTCTCTTTGGAAGTGGTGCCATGATTTTATTTTTTAATTACTGATTTTATTCTAAGAATGATGCCATTGTTATGCTCTATCTTGCTTTGTCTGATTCCCTTTTGCTTAGTTCATGGTAAAGCAGAACACGATCATTTACATTAGTACGATTATACAATGTAAATGCATGCCTTCATGAGCACTGATATGTTGGGTTATAGGGAGGAGCAGAAGTACAGCAACTGGCTATCCTGTTAAGACTGATATCATCTACCCTTTTGAAAGAGACAGTCTTCATTCCTGTTGCCTTATGTCTTGCTTTGGCCTTCAGTATGAAGACAGCTGTATTTAATGCATCTTGCATATTTTCTGGAATCTTTTTATGGAAGCCTCCCATATTTGATTGAAAAATGATTGCAGCAATCTTTTCAGAGCTCTGGATTTAATTTTCACTGTAGGACAGAAATAACAGGAAGCATAAGCTCCCTAATCTTTGAGTCTGGAGTATAGCATGAAAGTGTTTAGTGCCGTGAGTTTTCACTGGATGTAAAAGGGGCTGATAATGCTGTGCAGTAATCAGTTAGATTTGCTTTATACAATGTGCAATGTAGCTTTTCCTAATGTGCCTTGTTTGTATTCATGAAGCCAGCAATGGCTATCTCTGGGTCAAAGGGTAAGTCAGTCACGAAAGATAAGCTGACCAAGCTATGCAGATACCTCAGAGACTAGTAATAGGCTTTACTTAACCCAGAAGTCCCAATAGGAATGAGCAGTCATCTGCTGGCCGTCATAAACACCTCATCAATCAGATGGACCTTGCCACAGGGCAGAGGCAGCACTGCTGTTGGCCTGTACTTAGTTTTCGTGTGTATAATAGTCTTTGGCTGCTCATATGTCTGTGCTGGAATTTCTGCATTCTGCAGTCGGAAGTCAAAATGCTTAAGAAACGGACCTACCATTTTCTTGTGCCTGTAATGAGTGTTTCACTCAGCCCACTAGAGGTCAGGGCTGCACTGAGGAGATGGCTAATACAGCCTGAGGTCTCTTCCGAAGCTGCCAGAAGAAAAAATTTTACCAGAGGCTTCTGAATTTTAGTGGTTATATATGTTCAGTTAATAATAAATAACCTCTAGCATCTAATAGTGTCCAACAGACTTATTCAGTATGTCCTTGTTTATTATAAAACTATATAGCTTGATTTAGCAGTGATCAAAATTTTGACTGCTGTGTTTTGTAACCCAAATGATCCCAGGACTCAATGTATTTGCTGTTAAAGCTTTATCTCCAGCTCTGTAACTGCATTTTATATACATTGCTTATTTAAGGGTCTGCTTAAAGAAGATCAGATAGATGTGAGAGATGCTTCTCACTTCTGTGGAGCAGAGGTTAATCCTAATCAGGTAACCTTCTCAATAGTGATTTACTACAGTGTTTCATTAGTAAAGGTTTGAAATGCAAAAGATGGATAAGGTCTTTGACATAATATTTCATAGCTTTACACCCATTCCAGGCAGGTGTATCCATTCACTTGCTGCTAGTAAATTTTATTTTTCCCCTTGTTTCACCTTGTTTCACCTTGTTTTTTCACCTTGTTATTTTTCACCTGTGAATAAAACATAGTTTGTGATTATTGCTTTGTTAATGGTATTTTATTCTGCTGTAACAGTGTTGTTCTGTAAAACTCATACATGCTAATGTAAAAGAGAGCCACAGGACCCCTGACAAATACGAACAAAAAGCTGATTACTTTGAGCCTATAGGCTGTGATGGGCAATCAGTATGTATTCAAGCCAGAGGAAAAGGCAGTTAGGTGAGCTCCCTATTGCTTCTGGCATAAGAACAGAGATATATGTTGCTGTATGGACTGAAACAGTAAGATAGCTAGCTCCATTTTGTGACAAGAGAAGGAGACCTTACCAGATGAAAAATGAATATTCCTCCTGAGACTTGCACTAATACTCGTTTGCCATTCTGTTTGCTTTGATGTTAATCCCTAAGATATCTAAAGCAGATCTCTCAAGTGACCAGACTCCAAACACGCAAGAATCATTTGTCACAGAGAAATATCTGCCTTTATGATGGATATATTCCTGAAAATGATGACCAGCTGCATGAGCTGCTGTGCACATTACAGGATGGATGCACACCCGCATTTGGGGTTGGGTGCATGTGTGTCCTGACGGATGCAATGGCGAGGGCTGACAGTGCAAAGCAGCTGGTCTGGAGGGCCATAGAGTGGCATCATGCACCTGCTTTCCTGCCATTCCCCCACTCCAGTAGCTATGCTGCTCAATTGGTGTCAGCAAATCCCACATCAGGGTGTCTTGTGACATCTGGTTTGGGGAGCTCTGTGGTAGGGAGTTTGCAAATATGCAGACTACATACAGGGACCGTGACAAAGCCAGTAGAACGAATCTCTAACTGAGTTTGAAAGTTTGGGCACACAACGTATGAGGCTGGGTATCTATGCAGACAGCTAAGATTCTTTCTTGGTTTAATTACTCTTTTGGAAGTCTCACATTTACAGAAATCAATGTAATGGTGGGAGATTGTAGTTATGCTTCTGAGCAGTTCTGATAACATTTGCAAGAGAATGCAACTTAATGAGTTTGCACATTTGGAAATATTCCACAGCAAAGGAAATCCACCTGACTATATGCTGGGATTTATCAATTCACTTATCACCTTGTGCTAGTGAATTAAAACTGGGAGAAGCAATGTGGATGCTTTGAAATCTCCACAGAATCGGGGGGTGGTGCAGAACCAACTTAAATATCACTGCCAGCATGAAGGATGATATATATTGTGACAAGACACAGATCCTTTTCTATAAAGTGTTTGTGAGGAACACTGTGAAATCACCTGTAAGTTTTTGTGTAGCCTGAATTTTACCAGATTAGGAGGATGATTTCATAATGTTGTGTGGTGAACTTGCTCATTAAAAATTCCCATGGAGGACAAACTGCCGCATGATACAGCTTACCTCTAAAAGACAGTTTTCAGATTTAGTAAACAGGGAAGACTGAAATAATCAGTGGGATGATCAACTACCTATTTTGTCTCACATATTTTATTCAATTTTTGCTACAGCACATTGGAAGTCCATACTCATCTCTTCTGGTTTTGCCAGGCCAGGCTGGCCTACTCTGTGTTTTGATGTGACCAAATGGTTTGCTATTCTGAAACCTCTGCTTGGCCTCCACAGCAATTTTCTCTTTTATGTGTTGCCAAGTCCCAGAACCAAAGATAGGATGCATGTGCTATGGAGCCCGTGGTGGGTGAGAGCTTTGCTGGCCCCAAACAAGAAGGCAATCCTCGCACAGCCGGCCAAGTCATCAAAAGCTGTCTGCTATGAACAGAAGTAATAAAAAATCATAGAGGCAAGAGGTCTGGGACCATGACCATGCTGAGGCTCCCAGGCAGCAGCCAGTGGCAGCCTGTTAAGACACAGTGTGCTCAATGACAGCCCATCTGAGAGCATATGTGGGTATGATGATACCTATATGCGTGTGGCAGATGAGGGTGTGTGTGGCCTGTATAGCATTTTAGAGAGGTACATGATTAAGTTCAGGAGCCTGTGGATTACATCCTCTGCCAAGGCCTCTGCCACCAGCTTGTATCTGCCACAAGGCCACCTTGTTTTGAAAGATGATGAGTTTGCTAGCCTGGTTGCAGGCCATCTGCGCCAGCTTGTTGGAGGGAGAGACCACATGCCCCAACATGCTCATTTTACTAGTATAAACATACAGTTGTGTCCAAATTAGGCAGAAATGAGTACCTGACATGCTGACACTTCATTCTTCCTCATGGAGAGACTGACCCTCTATGTATGCTCTGAACATGCCTTACGAATTGAGGTCTTAAACTAACAGCCCTCAGCCTAGAGAAATACCTAGTCTAGGTCATATGTGAGATAAATATTGAGTTTATCAGCATTATCAATTCTTTTCTGAGAATTCCCAATCAGAGAAGTTTAGCCATCAAATGAACTCTAGGATCAGACACTTGGTCAGCCACAAAGTTTCTGCCACCCTGACCAAATAGATACTGAGTGGTATTTGTGCAGGCCTGCACTTTAATTAACACATCTAAAATGGCAGTTGGAACTCATTTATAACAAAACTGAGGCACTTAAGAGCACATCTGGATTAAGTTATTTAGTACTAATTTTAACTTTAGCAAAATGAATCTCTGATCAATGAAATAGCTGAAATTGAGGCACTTGATTTTCTTTCTGAAACACAGAAGGAGCTCTATTATTTTTATCTCTTTGAATGCCTGAAACTTTAAAATTTTTTACTATGCCTCTGGTTTGAATCAGTTTAAAACTTTATCAGCATGAAAGCATGAATAATATTATTTGTTATGAAGAAAATAAAGTAGTTCTGAAATGAACTCCTCAGATTAAATATTGGTAAACTGACATAGCATGGAAAAAATCACTGGTGAGAAGGCCAAGTATCCTTATGATGTAACTTTCTCTTATATATCAGTTCATAATTTTGTATGAGAATACATGTTTCTTTCCAGCTATTGGCAGCCTCCACTAACTTTATGAGCCTCAAGTGTGTCTATTAAGAAGAACATTGACTCAAAGCCATTTTTTTTTATCCTTTCCAGACAGAATACAATCGCTGCATCTTCTTATTATTTAGAGGATCTAGATCTAGAAAGATTTGCTGTGGAAATCAGTTTCTTTTCCATTTTGGCCTAATATTTGCTTTCTTTTCTGTATTATTTTTATCATTATTATTACACAATATGTTGTAAATTATAAATAAATCCCAAATCTTTAAATTAAAGAATTCCATTTAAATATTGAAATCAAAAGCATTTGGCATTTTCTTCTGTGAACAAAGCCAGTTTGTTCCATTCTGGTCCTGAAAAGCTGGTTGTAATTTCTGTTTATGTGTTAAAATAGATGTCTTATTAATACATGTATCTATGCCTCATGATTCTAAGGACTTTCTCTGATAACCCTATGGAATTTAGCTCAGCCCTGGAAGACTGTATAATGAAGTAGGCTAATCAAAGAGACTGGTATGCCTGTTGCCCTGAAAGATGCATGGTGTATCTGCTTACATATTTGCCTTCAAAATTTCCACAATTTGAGGTCTCTTGTTTCTCCTTTGTTTTCATTCCTATGAACATTAATTACTATGCCCAGAACAAACTCCTGCCTGGGGAATGAAATAAATTTTGACTATATTGTTCAGGTTATATATGTTTTGGGATTCTCAGCTGTGCAGTACTCTAATTTGTGTTCAAGACCCTGTATCTCCTGAGACACTTTCTATTTTTTGATTTTTTGGTCTTTTGGGTCTTCTGGTATGTGTATGAGGACACAGAGTGGTTGTCTCATGCTTAAGACCTGTTTGCCTATAATTGTGGGGGAATGGATATGATAACTGAGGAGATCTCATCTATTCCTATGTTTCTGTGCACTTATAATCTCCTTAGAATTCCAAGTAGGATATGTTATTCCTATTTGAAAATATTACATGTTTGTATGCATCATCTAAGTGTTTGTTTCTTTAACCCAAGATGAGATTTGTGTCCAGATGGTACACACACACATTTATGTGTCTCTTTAGAAATTTCCACATGCAAGTGAGGTGTCTGAGATCTCACTACAGTAAATAGGAATCTAATTATCACAGTAAATGGGATAGGATTCAGCTGATTGAATCCAGATGTACAGTCTTAGATAGTTATTCAGCTGATCACTTGCAGGTGTCGCTTTCAGGAAAAGCCAAATCATTCTCTAAACTCTACTGATTGTGTTAACTGTGTAAAGAGTTAGTTGTCTAAGCATGTGAATTTAGGGGTCCTGTTGATGGTGGGATATCTTCCCAGACTTCAGCGACTGCTCCAGTTTTCTATGAGTCCTGTTTCATAGCTGTGCACTCTGTGTAGAGATTTTGTATATGCCAGGGCACTGACAGTGTCTGTATTAATTAAGTAATTAAGGCATCTGAAACTCATCCTCAGTCTGGTATGGAAACATCAATATGTATTCTCTGGAATGGATTCCAACCCTTATTCTTCATGGTCTCACTAATCACCACATTGTGCATCTACCTCTGCTATTTGTATTGTGTTCAAGAGTTAGCCAGTGATCTGGCACAGACCTTTTTAACTTTATGTTATGTCATTTAAGTAATCCTATTTTAAGTTAATGGTACTACTGAGTGTAATGCTATGCTTTTTTGATATTTTTTTTTAGCTAGAAATTTGGATTGGGAATTATATAATTGTATGTTCGCCTTTACAAATTGCCTTATGTATAGTGCAATATATCAAGTGTCACTCTGATATATTTCAATTGTAGGCAAAGTGGCTGCTAATTATAATTTGGGGATCCTTCTGAAATGCTAATTGTTGTGGCATTGTTATTTGCTTTAAATAAGTGTCACCACAAATGTAATTTACCTAATCATGGGTGTTATAAATATCAGATGTACTTTCTCTTGACTCTATGACCTCACCTTTTTAGCATCTCCAGCATTATTCTACTGTAGATATCAACTGTCTAGTTCTGTAGATGATATGAACAGACTTAATTATAGAACCTCTCTTGTCTTCTTAGCAAAGGATATTCTGCATTGCTAGACAAAAGATCAGCTTTTGAAGCCAGTCCAGCTGTTAGCTGGAGAAGTCTCTGGCATTGTCTTTTAATACTTCTGTCTAAAATTAATGCTTTCTAAAATAACTAACTTTTATATGTATTTCACACAGCTACCCCTTTCAGATGCAACATTTACTATATAATTTACTACCTCTTTCATATGCAACAACAAATCATGTCAATAAATGATGAAGAATGCAGCATGTGTAACAAATTGGAATCTGAAGTAAGCAAAAAGCCATCCCCTGAGTTGGAGTTAATCCAAGTACTACAATTACCATCCTGGACTTGAGAGGCATATAAAGATAGGTAAAAGCGTTTAGGGCTTTGGCTTGTGCATCTTGACAGGGAAAAGGTACCTCTAGAATCATTTTTTATTTTAATGTTTTGCTGGAGTTTTAGTTAAGTATAGAATCATCAGTAATGGTAGCACTCAAATAGTGTCCCAGTGCTCTACAACTCACTGCCCAAGACATTGTAGGAAGACTTCAGAGTGGGCAAACAATAAGGCTGAGAGGACACCATTCCCTTACAGAAGAAGCATCTTGTGGCTAAATCATAAGAAATAAAGGCTTATTCTTTAGCTGTGGAACAGACATTATACTCTACATACTACTAATCTTTCAATGCATTCCCATTATCCTTTGGAAATGAATTGTTTTTTTTTTCAAATTGGATTATACGGAACCCACCAATTGTTACTGAATTTGGAAGGTTTGTGTTAGTAAATTAACATAAATATTTGCAAGAAAAAAGTCTTGCTGATATATATGACTGCAGCCTTGGTGCTTTTATCAAAAGCCCTGTTCTTTTGTCATGGCTCTGCTACATAGCTGGACAAGTCATGTTTTCGTGGTCAGTTAGCAGCTACTCAGCCTGATATATTAAAGATAAATTTGTAGAAGTGATGAGGACTCATGACTGGATGGAAGCGAATGGGAAGAATCTTTTAAAGTGCCACGTAAGGCTCAATACTCTTAGGAAGTGAATGTAATTTCACATAGAGCAAATAACTGTACAAAAGTGCCAATGTTTGAATAGCCTAAACTGAAGAGAGAGTATACAAAATACTGAGCAGTTGTCATTAGCACAGGTGTCTGCTTGCACAATGTGACAATTTGATAGAAAAAAATTAGATAGAAAAAATTAGATAGAAAACATGATCTGATAACCAGAAGCTGTATTGTGACTTAAATCACCTTCTCTGCCACACTATGTTTTTTTCCTCAAATGTTGTTCCTGGAACATGGTGTTACTGGCTCAGGAATTCTATTTTACAGATCTTAGCAGATCAACACATTGCAACAGATTTCTTTTGTGTATAAATTGCACTATTTTTCATGTGGATTTTTTTTTCCCACAGAAGCTTTTTGAAGAGTAGTAATCAATATAGGGCATATACTCTCATAAATAACCCAGTATCATGCTAAAGCTTCCCTTGGTCCTTTATAGGATACTCTGCCTTTGACAGAGATCTGTCAAAGCTTTAAAGCTCAATATTCCTCTAGGTCCTGCATAACCTCTCTGTACCTTCCTCCTCCTACCCCCAAGAGCTTAGGAGCATTTTTTAATTATCCTATTGCCTATAATGAGCACACCAGAGTGCGACTTAAAAACAACATCACTAATTGTGTTTAGAACACATAATAGACTATCTTAAAAAGGGATGTTGCAGGACCCAGCAGCTTGCCATAGCTAACTGCTGGAAACCTGTCTTCCCCTACTGCTAGCACGAGTGATGCTGTTTCTTTGGTGGGAGTGAACTTTCATCATCAAACTTTCATCAGCAGGTGTGGTAGGGGAGGAGGTGGAAGTCAACCTCCTCTTGTGCTTTACTTTGTGTTTCTGCTTGTAGTTACTGCCCGCTGCTTCTCCGAGGTCAGGCTGAGGATGGCTGATGTCTTCGATGGCCGGGGCTCATGCTGTATTCTGTGCTTGAGCAGAGGTACCGCTGGTGCTGCAGCCGCTGTATTGTCTCTCTTGCGAGGGAGAAAATCTCCCGTCGAAGGGTTCTGCTGTAGAAACGCCAGCAGGTTCCATCACGGATGTGACATCAACAAGAAGGCCATGCTGTGGTGGGACTGGGTTGTAGTTTTTCACCTCTTGGGAGGTTTCTTTTTCGTGCAGCACCTCAATGCACTTCTTCCTGTTAGGTTGTAACAGTCCTGGTCTCTTTTTGGTGTAAATAGTAAGCAGCAAGTCAGTAATACGGATTCATTTTTTGGGAGCTTTCGTAAGTCTTCATCTAAGATATCCTCCAAATACTTTTCAGAGTTGAAGGGGATGTTCACGAGCTCATTGCCTGTGAGAACAGGGTCTGTCTCACAAGGCAATGTCCCACCTCGGTTCTTGGGAGAGTCCTGTGCTGCTGAAAGGAATGTGAGTGTAGGATCTGAGTGCTCTTCTAATTCTTCCTCTGAGATCTCCTCCAAGTCAGCTGTGAAGTCGAAGGGGACATTGACGGCCTGGTTGCCTGTTGGAGCAGGGTCTGCCTCGCAAGGTGATGTCCCACCTGGGTTCTTGGGAGAGTCCTGTGCTGCCGAAGCAGACATGGATGCAGGATCCAAGCGCTCTTCTGGAGAGGGCACCTCTAGGCCGTCCTCAGCCCTTTCAGTGGAGCTGCAGCTGGGCTGCTGCCCCTTGTCCCCAAGGGAGAGAGGTGCTGGCGCGGGCGCTGGCTGCGGCCCTTGGGCCGAGGTGCTGCTAGGCGGCTGTCTGGCTGGCAGCAGGCGAACAGCAGAGCTCTCGTGTGGCTCCTGCTCCTCAAGGCATGCATGCCTGCTGCCGCCTGCCCGGGCCTGTCTGCTCCATGTGGTCAGCCCTCCGCTTAGTCAACCCTCTTGGCCCTTGGGGGTCTTGCTGAGTTGAAATCTTCAGAAAATCAGTAGTTATCATTTCAAGAAGAGAGTGCAAAGCAGAGATGCTCCTTCTTAAGGAGTAAATGGTTTAGAGCCGCTCACGTTGTCCCAGTGTTGCCGGGGGCTGCAGGTTCCAGAGCAAAGACTTCAGCAGTGCTGCTGGCAACGAGCTGTGGAGGCCAAGCAGGACTTTGTACCTTGGATATCACAAACACAGAGCCATCAGTGTGTGCTTTGTGACGTGCCATCCCTGAGGAATGGTGTGTCCGGTGCGATGCAGGTTGCTACCAGCCCCAGGAAGTGCTTTGGAACCAAAGGCACCTCTATCAATTCTGAAAAAACAGCTCGCTGCTGCATTTTTTTCCAAAGGCCAGCCCACCTCCCTGCTGCAGGACTATAAGTTACAGCTGGCAATTTCCAAGGGACTGTGGGTAGTTTAACCATTACCTTCCGTGCAAGGCATTTCATTGACTGAAATAAATTCTATATCATACCCATAGTTTCCAGCTAGAGAGAAAACACCCTGGGTATGAACTGGAAGGGAAACAGGGACCGCTTCTTCTTTGAAGCCACCCAGGCACCTCAGTGTGTGCAGTGGAAAGAGTTGGACTGAAGCACAGGAAAACACCTCCTCTTTAGCTATGCTCTCACTGACAAAGGACACGAGCTGTGAAGATGCAGTAGAATTCTACTTGGGCCTTTCCAGTAATGCCGGAGTTCCCGCTGCTGTCATTATGGCATCAGTTATTCACTAGAGTTATGGATGTGGTTACGGGCCCAGCCATGATTAAACTCAGCACAGGTTTGCGGGGCCACATATCTTCCCTTTGCACTTTATAGGCACTAATTACAGACAGGATGATGTAAAAGAAGGAAGCTTGATTGGGGTCTTAGCATGTGTAAGTCTTTCAGCTCAGATCCAAATAAAATCCATCTCTCCAGCTTGGTGCAATACCATCTGTGCGGTGTGTCAGTGTGTCCTTCTGGTTCACCTCTGGGTGAGGGGCATGCGACATTGGCTCACTGTGCAGCAGGGTCATCCAGCCTTATTGAATGGACAACAACTGGGCAACAAAGCACTCCTGAAATATTCTGGGAGGCAGTTTTCAAACCTGTGTAACTTAATTGTTTTGGTTTCTGCTTGCAGTCATGAATAATTTAGTTGTCTTCCTTGGGTTAATGCTGGGGGAAAGACCCTTGGAGACCTTCTAGCTCCTCTTAAAATGGCTGGAGGAAGGGGGCAGAGGCTTTAACGCTTTGGAGAAGAGAGAGGACTAAAATCTGTTCTCAGGAGCCTGGGGTGCCGGCTCAAGGGAGGATATTTTCTGTCACTATGAGACAGCATGAGGTGTGGAAGGAACAGCATTGATATTGTATATTAATGCATGAGAGCTAGGAAAGAAAACAAAACAAGCACTGGCTCCCATCACCCCCAGCTCCCACCAGATAGGATTGTTGTGCATCTGTGCACAGAGTCATCTCCCTGATTAGAGAATGGAAGTGAAAGTGTGACAGTACAAGCAAGATCCTAGTTCCAAAGGTGACTTTGTTCTTTTTGCCTGTATCTATTTTTAAGGAGTCTCTGCATGGGGGCAAGCTGCATTGCTGCATACCCCCAGTCTAAGTGAATCTGTCTTAATTTTGATGCAAGGGCATAGAAAAACCTATATGATAAATCATTAGCTGAGATGGGCTATGAACCCAAGTCTGCAGGTATGTGCTGCATGGTCCAGTTTGCTCTGGGGTCTGTAGGTGAAACCTGGAAATGTCTGTCTTTGCTGGTGGTTGCCTTCCCAGCCTTTCCATAGGGACAAACTGCCAACATTGCACTAGGAGCACTTTAAATGTCAAAGAGATGTAGTGTTTAGTCTGTGCAGTGAGCTCAGGTTCGAAGAGCTGAGATGGGCTTGAGACTGAAGGTGGTGAGGGAATATTTGAATATTTGGGAAAAACCCAGGAAGAGGAAAACCATCCTTAAATTGAGAAAATCCTAGGAAGGTTAAAACCATCAGTGGATGCTTTCCTCTGATGGGGGCACCAATGTTGCATGGACGTAATCACTTTTTGTCCCCGTCCTGCTGGGAATAAGCTTGTCCTGCCTGCAAAACCTTTGTCTGAAGGAGAGCAGAGAAAAGGAAAGCACATAAAGAGGACATTGTCTTTCTGCTGGCTACCGGACTGAGAGATTTAGGCAAAGTGAGGGCAGAAGAGTGCCTGTTTTGCTGCCATCTCCACGCTGCCTAGAAGCTGCTTTCCTGCTGTCAGCAGAGAAGTGGGTGGTGTCAGGGGGACAAGGAAGAGGAGCCCTGAACTGCCCAAGCTTGGCTGCCTCAAATAAAGCTCCAAGGCTGCAGAATAAAGAGGCCTCGGATTTAGTTCTTTCCACTGTTTTAAGCTCTTCTTTCGGTGGTATTCCCAGTGCCTTGACTGATAGCGACTGTAACGGCTGTTTTCAGTACTAGAATGGATGCATCCTTTTCAGGCTCTAGCAATGTACCCAGTCATGCTGACTCTGAGCCTGGCCTCTGTCTGGGTGACATGTCTCCTGTCGTCTTATCCAAACTGCTGCCAAGCAGCTGATGCCCTTGCTGGTTGACCAGTTCAGAGGTGCCAGGAGAAAGCTTGAATTATTGATGCCAGTTTCCTTCCGCGTGCCTGGTCCAGCTCAGCCAGTATCGATGTCAGACTCTGCAGCTGGGCAGGCTGGCAAGGAGGCTGGGACAGACTGTGACCGCTTGGAAACATGGCCCAGGAGAATGAATATGTTACCATATACCGGTCCTTACCAAATCTTTAATAGCAATGCTCACAAGAGAAGCTGTGCCATATGAGGAAGATCTTCTTTAGTGTACAGGTGACAGAGCCCTGGAACAGGCTGCCCAGAGAGGCTGTGCGGTCTCCTTCTCTGAAAGTCTTCAAAAAACACCTGGATGCCACCCTGTGCCACATGCTATAGATGTCCCTGCTGGAGCAGACGGTTGGACTAGATGATCTCTAGAGGTCCCTTCCAACCTCAGTCATTCTGTGATTCTGTGTAATTCTGTGATTGTGTTATTTGGTGGATAATACATATTTTATTTCCAAATATCCTCATGTTTTCACTGATTCCACTCCATCCGTGATTTCACTCCATCAATTTAATTGATATTAATTATTAAAGAGAGAAAAAATTGCCCAGTAACTTGTCTGATAAAAAGCTGTTTATTTAATATTTCTTGCCATATTGAAAGAGGAATCTCATTTGCCAGTGAGGAAAAACTGTTTCATATTTCCTGTTGTTATCTTAGGGGAAAAAAAAAAAAAGCTTTCCAATCAGTCCCAATTTGAGAAAAAGAACCAACTCTGTGTATATAATGTTAAAAGTTAGCCAGACACATAAATATAAAGCTCAAAATTAGATGAAATAAAGGCACAGTTTTCAGTAAAAAGAAAATTATGTCATTCCCTTATTATATGTCTATTTTGCCACTGATAGATTTTCCTTTCCCGGCCCCCAAAAATAGCACAGTGCAAATAACATGTGGCTTGCATAGCAGATACAGTAGACATACTTTGGACAGATAAATGATAAAATTGTATTGCTTGGAATATAGACTAGATAGGTTTTCCAGCTGGAATTAACTTGCAAACCCAGGACATGACGGACTTAGTGGTTTAATGGTTTAGACTTTTTCTGCTTTTTCTTTTTTTTTTTTTATTCACTGCTACCTTTTCCTTTATTCTGTTTAGTTTTAGATGAAAGTGAGTAATACATAGCACTAATTTTCTTTGAGTTTTCTTTTCATGTTTATCTTCCTTCTGTTCCTCTGCAAGTTTTAGAGTCTTGAAAAAATATGATAAAACATCAAAAAAGAAGAAGAAAAAAAAGAAAGTATGTCTTTGGGGAATCTTCTGAACTTTTTTAATTCATTTGTTAAAAGTGGTAAAAAGAGGAAGATGTTTATGGCATTTTCAGTCCTTAATTTTCTTGTTCTCTGAATATCTTTTTGTAGAGAATGTGGCTATAAAATGTCATTGTACAATTTCTCATTATACACAAAGACCCAAAATCGTCTGACTTGCTGAGCTGGGTGGATGAAAGTTAGTGTGTGTGGCTGTTAGAGATGGTGCTCTAGATTAGCACTGTGGCTCAGTATGATCCTGAACTGATGGTTGTGGGGAAATAGTCTGGATAAAGGATCTCTCTATATTTACCTTTTTCTTGACCTTTTTCCTAAATCGGGTGTTAATGCTGAAAAAAGATTAGAAGGTTAAATGAACCTGGCACCCAGCATGGCAGTTCTTATGCTCTTAGCTTCATACATTATCCTCACTTTTAATGACCATGTGTTACTTGTTAGTACCCACTTTAACTAACACGAGGCTTTTCTTTTCAAATCCATGCATGAATGAAACATCATTCTTCATTTTACATTTTCAGTCTGAAATTAAGATGGCTCACAGCCCACCCTTTGACATATTTGTCCCACTGAAGGGCAGAGTTTACTGTAAATAATCACTCTGTGTCTCTAATTCACACCCATCTGTGTCTCTTATGTTTCCTGCTGAGTCAGTCTGTGGTTTTCTCACTGCCTTGTCGTATTAGAGTGGGAGTTTATTTTGGATGCAGTTAATTTGGTTCAGGCAATTCTTTCTGTATTTCTGTGTACTATATATTGTGAAGGAGTAGAGATGATGTGAAAAACTAGGAAAAAATAGCCAAGGGAATATCCCAGTGAAGCCTTTTCTTTAAATTTTATTTTTATTTGAACCAACTATGACTTTAAAAATGAAGGTAAAACTGTAAACTAATGTTGGTGATCATGTCAATGCACACACTGTCAGAGCAGCTGACAGCAAGTGGCCACGAAAAACAATCTGTACCTTGTCATTTGGACAGAGATCTTCACTGACATGTTGGTTTACAGAGAATGAAATGAACTGGTGTTCTGCAACCACTATATCTCCAAACTAGCTGCAATAAATCTATCAACCAGAACCTGGATGGAAAATTGTGTGTTGTTGAGATGTCATTAAAAAAAAAAAAAAAAATAAGAAAAAAAAATATTCAAAAAAAAAAAAAAAAACAAACCCCTCTTTTGGTGGTTTTCCTCTGCTCCCATATTCTTCATAGCTGCTTGTCTCCAGGCTAAAATGCTCTGCTGGCTTAACTGCTAAATTAAATGAATGTAATCAATCAGTGTAAGCATGCCAAGACAGATACCTTCATGTTCCTGTGGGTGACTCTTGGCATACTGTTACACTGCTAGAATAATAGCACTTTTGCTAGAGATAAAGACTGAGTTTTAAAGTAAGGACCTAATTTTGTATTCATGGAAATGAGCTTGGTCTCTTGATGGGAGGGAAGTGTTCCTAATTTACATAAATGATACATTTCCTCTTCCATTTTAGTCTTGACATTTTTAGTATATGAGTTTTCTCATTCTCTCTTTTTTTTTCATTCTGCAGAAAATTTTAGGATTTTGCATTTTTTGTCTAAGCATTGGAAAACTGAGGCTTGATTTAATACAGATGATTCTGTATCTTCACAGTCTTTTAGCAGACATTTGTCTGTTGTGATGGTTTCTGCAGATTATGTGGTTAGCTGATAAAACAGTTTAAGTCCATTTGTTTCTAGCACTTTCAGGGCCTTACATTAGAATTATTGCTTGGAGTTTGAGGCAGAAAGAGACAGGAATATAGGGGAGCTGTCTAGATGGAGGTGCTATATTGATGTTTAACTTCATCATTTATTAACCTGATTATAGCAACTTGGAGGAGTTATTCACACAATAGCTACGCAGTAGTTGTAGGTTCAATGACTTGCAGCAGCATGTCAGAAATGTAGAGTTGCAGAACATGTCACTGTGTCATAGACTTCTAGTATGTGACTAGCTGTATTGCCTTGATGTGCCTCACAAGAAAAAAAAAAAAAACCTTTGTTGTCTCTATAGATTGTGTATTAGTTAAGAATCTGCATGAGTTCTAGGTTTTCCACTCCTTTCCATATAGGGAATTACATGTCCTTGACTGATATTGATACTGGTATGGCCACACGTTACTGGAAGTAGTTCTTTATAACACCATCAAACCTCTTTCTCTAGGTTTATAGTCAGGGCAACTGGTTTTCATCTTTCTGTTGTTTTTTCAGCAGGCACTGAGATAGGCTAATAATGAAGGTGCTTGTATCAGTTAAGCAAGAGTCAAATATTTGATCTGTTTTTAAGGTATAAGAACCCTTATTACCTTACAGATTCTCTGTCATCAGCTTTAGATTTTTATGTGAAAGAAGAAGAAGCTACTAAACCTTCTGGGCCTGCCTGTGGAAACTGTGGTGTGTTGAACCTTTTACTCAGTTTGTATTTCAGGGTCTGAGATGTTTTAAAGGAGGAGACTGATAGCACTCATAGGAGTGGTGTGCCTGTAAGAGGATCTGGCACTCTGTGAACACTATTACTGTGGATTACTCAACAGTGCTGGGTATGTATTAGTGTCCAGTAGAGTATATAGGAAAATAAAAGAAGAAATCACTCTACCAACATGTCAATAGAATATGATTCTTGTTTACTTTCACTGGTTAGATAAATTAATTGATTTATCTCATCTTCAGCGTCCCTTGCCTTTAGAGAAAAGGCCTTTAGAGAAAGATTTGCTAAGCTTTGGTATTAGTAGTGGGATAATTTGCTTTTTGACCTCACTATCATATGCAATAGTCAGAAAATGTTCTGTTTCCATGTTGCTACACTGAAAAATGATTGTGGAACTTAACAGAGATGATGACACTGATATCTGGAAGCCAGTAGAGCATTTGGGAAAAGTACTAGGTATTTGGAAGAAGTTCATACATGCAAAGGTATATTTAATATTTCACTGCCTGTCTAGAGCTCTGGTATATTTTGTGGAGAAAAGCGTATTTTCATATTTCTTTTTTTCCTTTCTCCTTTTGAAAAGCTTAGGAAAAGAAATAAACAAACAAACAAAGGCAAAAAAGGCCTTTTTTGGGACTTTTCCTTCTCTGATTGAGGCTCAGGTTCTTTCTGACTGATCATTTTATACTCTAACTTAGCTTTTGCTATTTGAAAATTAGGCGTTCCATCCAATACAGCTCCCTAAGCTTCTTCGAAACTTGTTGCAGGGAGATAGTCATTTCTACAGGTGGTGCACTGTCCCTGTCTTAGCTGTCTAGATCAGGTTGAGATGATCACCCTCTATGCCTGTCTTTCCCCACTGACTACTAAGGAGGCCTTACTAGTTAGCTCAAGCAAGTACATTTTTGAATAGCTAAAAAGAATATGAGAGGAAACATCTCTCAATAGCATAAAACAACCAGTCCTAAAAGGGTTCAAATGATTCATTTCATCTTGGAGGGTCATCTAAAATGGAACAGATAAATCATGTCATGGAACTACATATTTTTCAGCATGTTTCTCTCTGTATATTACAGAGGTCAAAAATTAGGAGAGCTAGATCCTATCTCTAGTCTCTATTTCTGATAGTCTTATCTATTACAAAATTAACATTTAGTAAAGAAGGCCAAAGTGAACTGATACGGTCCATATGGATATGGAGATTACAGAGACCGAGAGTGTGCCCAGATATTAAAATAAATTAGTGGTTCACTTTTCAGAAAGACATTAACATAGTTTCTTCAGGTTTATTCAGTTCTGTTATTCAGATTTTTATGTTCCTGGCACATAAGTGGTAACAATTCTGGTTGTGTTGCCTGAAGGTCACTTTTTGCCTCCTCTCTGCACAGGAATGAAGTTTTGATAGAAGCTTTTAGAAACCTGGAGATGTTGCTTACTACTTCACTGTCTGTTCTGAATTATACCGACTGGATATATACTAAGACTTGCATGTGTACTGCAGGCATTTATCCAGGATTTCTGGACATCCCAGAATTAGCAGATCACTGCTTGGAGCAATAGGAGGGCTGGATTTTGCTATAAGTCCTACTGTATGTAACGTGGAAAGCAGAAACTGAAAAGTAGTCTGAACAGTCATGAGCATTGAGTCAAAACCCACATTAGCTGCTCAGCCTCGGTCTGCTCTGTGCAACCATGCAGCTGTTTCTCATGACTGATTTATACTAATTCTTTTAAAGTATTTAGGAATTCTTTTAAAGTATTTGATTACTTGTGCCACAGTGATTTTGTTATGGAAGAAGCTTAGCAATATTCATTGGCACCCTCCTCCCTTTTCTGTGTTTACTAGAATGAAGTCATTGACATATGGAAACATTTAGATGACTGTATCAGACAAGCTAGACTGAAAGCAATAGACAGATGTCCAGGGAGTTAAATAGGCAAACCTTTAATGTAATTGTAAATGATGAATCATTTAGTGTAATTAACAGATTAAAAATGAGCAGAATAAAAATGTCTGAAATTCGATCTTACTCGTCTTGGCGTGGGAGAGATTTTAAGAATCACATTGTTATTACAAAAGCAGAGTGTTTCTGTTTTTAGTATATTTTTTGATAATTACCACCTTCTCTTTTAGTATCATAATATGTATTAATGTTCCATACCTAAGTTGAACTTTTAGGCAGATATTTTCAGAAAATCCATCATTTGCATTCACTTTTATTTGGATATAGCACTAGATAGATATCAGTAACAGGAGTTTTGATTTTTGGTCCCAGTCAATAGAAATATCAATGATTTATCTAAAAGTGTCTAATCAAAATAACAAAAATATAAATGATTCTAATAAATATCTTATTCTATGTTTTTATGCTCACATTTTCATCATTGGAAACTGCACATAGATACAGAGGACTTGGTTTTGAAACACTGAAAATTGCTGGCTTTTGCCACAAGCTGGGACATAATTGGGTTGATCAGATTTAAGATGAAATACATTTACTTAAAGAAGACGGCATTCATTTATGTCTAAAATACAGTCTAGCTGAGCTAGTTGTTCAAACTTGCTGTACAGTCAATGGAGAGAGGCAGATGTCACTAATGTCATGATCAGAAATGCACTTGAAGCTGGCATGATTCTGGGCTGCACCTCAAAGTGGTGTCCTCTCCTGCCACATTGCCCATATTTCCTATTGTGTCTCTTTTACCAGCTACTAAAGTGAACTGGGACAGGGTAATGGTATGGCTAAAAACTGGCTTTCCCACCCAGTGGGATTTCTCTGAGACAAGCACTTTCCTTATCACCTTTTCTTCTGCTGCTCATTTTTGGTTTGATTGTTTTTTTGTATGATTTTCCTGAGGAAATGTCACTATAATCTTGAACTGAAGAGTGCAATTCCTGTATACTCTGCAGTTTGGGACAGGGCATGTCACCTCCCAGTATTATTTACAACTGTGATTGGAGCAGAACTCACCTTACAGTCCACCGACTGATGAGGAGACCATATGGTCTATGAAGATGCACTAGTATGAAGTAAAGATGTCAGTCAGAAAATTTGAGTTCAGAATAACCACTGACACCCCCCAGCTGTGAGCATGCACTGTTTCTTTAAGCCTTTTTCCCCACTAGGTGTGAGCCTGGAGGGAGCAGAGAGCGGGATGGCTGATAAGGGGGATGCTTCCCCTCTCCTTTCACCTACCCTGATGTGAGGACAGCTGAACTTGCTATTAATCAGTGCCTGTGGTGATGAAGTGTCATGTTTTAAAGTGTCACAAGTTCTGGTCTAACTTAAATACTACAGTCTTCATCATAGCAGTTTGGAGGGTGATTTAAGCAGTTTGCCTTTGTTTTTTTTTTTTTTTTTTTTTTTTTTGGTAGATTTCTGGGGTGACAACTTCATGAATGATCCTCTGTTGTGATGCCTCCTTTCAGGAATCGGAGCGTTTTGATCCTAATTCAGCTATTCAGAACAGCGTTTTTGTTTCACGATGTATTTTAAGGTACTACAAGAGGCCCTTTGTGTTGCCTAGGGCTTTCAATCACTATGATAACACAAATAATAATAAGGCAGTGAACATCTGTACAAGGTTATGAAAGGGCACTATGTAACTGAATTACTACTAAGCAATTCCATTAGCCTATTTTCAGAACGAGGAGAAGTGCAGAGCTTAGGGGTGCCCCTGTTCTGTGCAGCTGACTCACATGTGAGGACTCTCACCACCAAATCCAGAGCTGCGTTTGTGCCCTAAAGATAGCATGACTTCCACACACTCATCTTCCAGTTCTGTGTGGTCACTCCTGGAGCGGAATCATGTGGGTTTAGTCATCCCCAGAAGATAAGTCCTCTGGGAGATGCTAACCCACCTATGTCTGTGTCTACCAATATCTGTTTCTGCCTTTGTCTGAAGGATTAATGCTTATTCTCTTAATGATTAAGGAAATACTACTTTCATATAAGTTAGGAATATTTGCATCAAGGAACTGCTCTCAACTTCTGTCTAATTTGAAATTAAATAGATTGTAGTTAAGAAATGATTGTGCCTCATAGATGTGATATTTTGACTTTACTATGACAGGCAAATGTGAGGTACACCACAAAATAT
The DNA here is from genome assembly GCA_013398735.1 of Nothocercus julius. NCBI lineage: Eukaryota > Metazoa > Chordata > Aves > Tinamiformes > Tinamidae > Nothocercus > Nothocercus julius. Next base: position 2,675,851 of record VZSV01000114.1, read on the forward strand.
TTACCAGTGGGGAATAGTGAGGTTTGATGATTTTTTTAGACTTTTCCAAAGTATTGTGACTCATCCTTATTATGTATAATTTTTTTTCCCTCACATGATTTCTTTTGCACTGCATGACCTTGAAAATAATTCCACCTAGTGAAAGCATATGTCTGCATTCTTAAAATATTTATCTGGCTAGGTAATGAGCCACAGGGGTGAAAAAGGGACGAAAATCAGCCCCCAGCATTTAATTTATTCTTTTTTTACTTTTAGTAAGCTAAAAATCTTTGCCTACTTGGGGTGATAAGACTGCTGAGTACGGGGCTAATTCAGGAAAGAGAAAAGATGTGAGGGAGGAAGGTGGGAGTGAATTATCTACATATGAATTCGTCATCGTTTGTTAAATGTCAGAATCAATCTGGATACCAGTTCTCATAAACAGAAAAATACATATTCCAGTAAAACTGGAAGTTCTGACTAAGCAGCTTGATTTCTAGTTATAAAATTATTCCCTGTGTACTTTAGTATTACAAAAACTAGCTTAAAGTTTAGCCAAACAATAGGAATGAATCTAATATTAACCTTTTATTAAGGCATCTGGAATACCACTTTACTTAAGACATTTAAAACTCCACTCAGATAAAACTTTACTATAAGGCATTAGAAAACATATTTAGAGAGTCTGTAATAGTAAAACTTGGTATTCTTCAACTTAAAATAAAAATTATATTCCTACATGTGTTAGTTAAAATGAATATTTTTAGCAACATTTTACTCTGTGAGCAAATGAAATGGTGGAAATGAAGAATCTTTTGGGTGTTGACATTTTAGTACTCATTTAAATATATAGCCACTTTTCAGTTTCCAGTGTCCTGCCTTAAGGCCCCAGAGAGCCTATGAGAAAGTCAGAAGCAGATGTTTTGATATCTTGGTTCCCTGTCCCATGCTTCAGGCATAGGAATTTGTGTTGCCCCCATCTTCACTATATTCTGTCTGTAAAAAGCTTTACTTTTATCAGAAGGGACAACCTTCTATACTTTCTAGCATAGCTGCAGGCATTGTGCGTGTTCATGTGATGGAAAGAGCTTGTATTGATAGTACTAACATCATCTCACTATGACAGGTATTTCTACTTCTGCATACTCTATCTTATTTCCATATAAAAGTCCTCTGGATAATTTCTTCCTAATTTATCTCTTCTGGACTCAGGGAGTTATAACACAGATAAGTTCTGTCCAGTGGCCTATTTTCAAGCAGAAAATCTCCAAAGCCAAACTTAGGCAAGCCTCTTCTCCAGAAGCTGTGAATTCTCAGTAAACCTATTTTGAAATGTATAGCCTGTAACTTCTTAAATTATACCTGATCCAGGATTAAGGCAAAAATATGTGGAGAAAGCTCTTCATTTTCACAAGCATAAGGAATTCCTGAAAAGAAAAACAAGGTAAAAAACAGACAAGTAATAAAAATAAAATTAAAAGGCTATTGATATCTGCAAACCTGATGTGTATTTGCAGCTATTGGCTTAGAATGGTAGTAAATGGAGCCAGGGACAAATATAAACCAAGTTCACTGCTTGCAGAGGAGTCTATAAAGACCATATGTGAAGTTAATGTGCTGCCGATAACATGTCACATTTTCTGTCTAGACATCCAAGCTAATGTGAAAGGGAGTATTTTCTTGTGTTTTTCCCCCCTCCCCTTTTTTCCCCCACAACCCTGTTCTTTTACTCTTGCTACTTCTGTGTTGCTAAAAATAACAGTGGAAACTTGCTGTCAAAAGACAGCCCCCCTGCTGCCTCCATACTGTTTTGTGATGCACTGTAGAGCAGGGAGTTTTGGACATTTGGATGATGTATTTCAGTTTGAAAGAGTGAAGTTCTATTAACTCTTATTTCTTAGGATATGTGCTATGAACTGTGCATCTTTAGACTGATTCTTGAGAGACCTTTGGGTCTTGTTTTGCAACTGCTACATTTCACCTGGCTTTTACTTGAGTTATCAGGAAAGAAAGACAATTCTCCCGTTATTACAGGGGATTTTTAAGCTTTGTTGGAGCTATTCAGTTAAATAATTCCGTATCAAGAGGAATGTTCCTGAATTTAGATTAATTAGCTACTCTAGCAAGAGTTTCTTCCCTTGACTGTGTATAAAGGCACTTTTAAAAACACTTTTAATAGTTAGGTTCCTGTGCTAAAGGATTAAGTGACAGGACTGCGAACTATCTGAAAAAAAAACTAAAAAAAAAAAAAAAATTGTAGTTATACCAGTGCTAGCAATTTGATGTCTCTTGTAACATTCTTGTTTTTTTTCAGCATGTTCATAGAGTAGCTGGCTAAATGCTGTTTGTATGTCTATGTAATACTTGCTTATATTTTAGCCAAGCTGATCGAATTTGTTCCACCTTTGTGGCATTAACTGATAAATTTTCTTTACAGTGAAGAGTGGACAGATAACCATGATCAAGTCTCAGATCTCTCTGAAGGTTTTGATGTTCTTGTCCTTGAGATGTCTTGCCTGAAGGAAAAATGATATCCAGGGTACTAAAATCTTTCCTTGCGAGATGCACCTTCTGAGTTGTGAAGAAAGCCTGCAACTCCAACATGTGACCATATGACAAAGATAGAAGACTAGAAATTTTAAAATTGAAAAAGATATAGCTAGTGAAATTTGATAGCTGTCCACAGATTATATGATAAAGAAAACGTGACTACAGAATGATTATTATCAGTTTCTCAACAATTCATTTTGTTAGGATGCCTTTTTATTTAATGGTAGCTGATTTAAGATAAACAGAAGGAAATGCCTTTTTACATAATAAACAAGTAAGTAATGGAACTTTTTAGCTTGTGGAACCCAAAGTCAACAATAGTCAAAAGAAAAAAAGTTCAGTTTGAGGAGGATGAATCCAGATTGCCATCAGTTTGATAAACTAGATGAAACTTTTGTCACAGAAAGTCCCTAAACTTTCCAGCTACCTGTTGGCAGCTGGAAAGATTTGCCAAGGAAAGATTCTGAGTCAGATGTATTTCTTACACTGTTTAATAATGGCTCATTTAGTCATGCCTTCATTGTATTTTGTATTCTCTGTAGCAATGTGACTTAGCTGAGCATGAGTCTTTTAGCCCTTTGGACGTTTGAACTGGTATGGGTTACTACTGCCTGTCTTAGTTACACAGATTCCAGCACCAAGCTTGTCCATCAAACAAACTCTGGCTTCCTATGGCATTTTTCATCCATTTCAAGAAATGATCAATACTCTGTGACTTATTTTGGCTCTTCTGATGCTGTTTATAAAAGGAATAATTTTAATGTTGTCTGGCCAGGTATTCAGCTAAAATATCTTCTCATTTTGTTAATGACTTTACTCTAAGGTTACACGTATATAGTCCATTGCGGGAACAACGAAAATAAAAAGACATGAATATGCATAGCATTAGCATCCTCAGAGCATAAAATACATTTTCATTATATTCTACTCCCTCTAGCACTAAACCGCTGGAATCTTTTGGAGAGACAACTAGAGTCTATCGAGGTTTATGTACCAGCTACAAAATTCATGCCAGCCTCATAATTTCTTTTCTAGTTATGCCACATGAACCTGAATTAATCCAGCCTAAATAATAGTTACACCATTATGTGCAGTTTAGATCATTAGAAAAAATATTTGCATAGACATTTGATATATGTTCAGTGTGCTTGGTCCAATAAATGTGGACCATGCAATGTTGTTTTAGAAAAAAATTCACAGATGATAGTTACATTTTTAGAAAAGTAAATTGTCAGCTAGAGCTCATTTGAGATCTTATCTCCTTCTGCCTCTTGGGTAGCCTGCAATGGAACAGTTTTATACTGGAACACCGTGGAAGTATCTTCACATCTTTTCTTCATCACCATCTCTCCAGTAAAGTCCTGTGACCCCTACAGTGACTTGTTACATGCATTCCTGTGATGATGATCTCATCTTCAGACATGGACTAACTGACTAAAAATACTGGAACAGATGTGGGTCTACTACAGCTGGAAGATGTCTTTTGGCCCTATTTTGTCCTTCTTATTCTGTTGTCCTCCTGCTGTGTTGGTAACTCACAGGGTTTCCAACACACACAGCTGTGTGCCATAATAGCTTCTCTCCTGCTCTTCCAACACTAGACAGAGGAATAATTCTGTTCTGTTCACAACTACCTGTCTCAGGTAGATGAATTTAGTCTATGATCTCAAACATAATGTTTGACCCAGTTTGGGAAGCGAAGACGAACCAAATTCCCATTGATGGGACTTGATGTGGGCATCTGATATGTGGGCATGTGTATCACAACTCTTCTCCTCACAATGGTGAATGAGACTATGTAGGTCTGAAACCAAGATGAGGAGATCAGAATCAGCAATACGCTGTTCTGTTTCAGTCATACTTTTGGCTTTTAACCTTGAAATTTCAGTGGGCCAGTGGGCTCAACTGTGTTCACTTGGAAGTTGTTCCTGGAGACTTGTAGAGCTTATTTTTCTTAAAGGACTGGACTATATTTCTCTTAGGCAATTATAAGATGTTGGAACTGTACTGAAATGTTACTCATGCACTTGGACACAAGTTATATGGGCTGCTGAAAGAATTTCAAGGTCTGAGCTAGCCACTGTGTAAATTTTGTGGTTAACCATAACTCTCTTCTGCCATCTGTGTAGCCTAATGTTCTATACAAGTAGCCACACAATAGTGCTTCCTTTTATCAGTTTATGGAAGGGTTTCTCAAATTCATTTTGCATAGTGGAAATGACTCAGGTTGTTTTCTTTTATTTTTATTCTCCTCCTCTTCTGCTGTATTTTACTGTTCTACACAGGTATTTTGATCACATGTTTTTATGATGTTTTTGATGTTTTTTCATGATGCTACCTTATTTTTTCTGTCTATGTTTACCTCCCCTGTTTAGTATGTGTTCTATTTGGATATGAAATTTACTTTTGTCTGAGGCTCCAAGTGCTTGGTTATGGCTCTGCTGAGACTAGTGGACCAGTTTTGGATGAGGTCCTAAGCCAAGCATTCTTCCCCAAAAGTAAAAATTTTGATTTAACTTTTATCTTTTTTATTGATACCTACATCACACTCTGTTGTTACTGCCTATTCTTTGTTTTTCTCTTTTAACCATCAGTTAACATTTCAAGGTTGTGAGTCTATGAGATGTAACTTTCAAATACTGGCTTTATTTAAAGGGTTCTGATGTTTGCTTCTGTATGCGTATTTCAAGTAGAAAACATTTTTAATAAAAAGCTGAGAGTAAATAGCACCCTGCCATAAATATCTGCAGTGTAACCTCAGATTTGGATTCTGTCATTCTGATTGCTTGTTAAAAAGTGTGTGTGTATATATATGTATGTAGTTTATGTATACCTAGTGTGCGTGTGTGTATATATATATACACACAGTGACTCATCAGCAGTAAGGACTGAACCAAAGTTCTTGTGCTCTGATAGTGTGAGAGAAGGATAGGAGCTGTGTTTGGTAAAGCTACTTGGCTAAAGGAGGGGAAGCCTGATCTATTCTATGTGTAACCAGTTTTCTGCCAAGATGCAGCTGTCACACTGAGTATCAGCATTAAAATGTCTGTACCCATACTGTATACTCTGTGCCAGACCCTTACCATACTCTGGTTAGTAACATTTGACTGATGTGGCCTAGAGCAGGTAACTAAAGAAATACATCTTTCTAAGACAGATTTGTTGTCTTTTTACATCAATGGAGTAGCAGGTAGCACCAGAGCGGACCTGTAAATTCAGTCGTAAGCATGAATATAGCTCTTTGAAATGTGAAGAGAATGTCTTTTTGCAGATCAAAGGGACGGAATTTGAGTTTTGCTCTTCAGAGATATTGTACTTTACACACAGGTATGGGTATGTGTTTAGCTGGGCATCATTTTGACTGAGAAGTGACTACAGGTGATGTTGGCCACTATGTCCTCTGCATGGGCAGAGCTGGGTCTAAGAAGCCATGTGCCTTAACTGGTCTGCTGGTCTGCAGAGCCAATGAGATAACAGCAGATATTAATGGATATACTAAATGGGGAAAAAATGTACGCATATGTGCATTGAACATTATGTTCATGTATGTGATGGTAAAGTATGTCAGAAAATTTTTATGGATGAGCTTGTAGGATCTGTATTGGAGGAACCAAGAATAAAACTGGTGGTGATAAACTCTTTCGGACTCTGCTTTCCATTATGCCTTCTGCACTGACTGTTTGGTTTGCAAACTTTTTAAAAGTTGTTTTTTTAAAAAGGAAGTGATGACATTTGACCTCATTCCACTTAAAACTCAAAAGGACTTTAATTTGTCATTACCATGCATCTCATAAACCTAATTTGGTAGCCCTGTCCTTGACCACATCAGCTCTCCCCAGAGACCTGGCCTCCTCAGTCATGTATCTTCAGCAGCTGGTAGACTTAATGGCTCCTGTCCAGAGCAGGAGTTTGGGTTTCCTCTGTATGAAAAACAGGGCATGTGGGAGAATAAGGAGGTCAGTCTGGGGCACATCCACTCCCATGTAAGGCTGCCATAGGTACATCTGAGCCTGTGGAGACTGACCATGGTCTAGACTATGTCTAGACATGATCTAACCAGAAGTACTAGATATTTGGCTAGGGGAAGACAGCTTGAAATTTGGTCAGGTGGAGCAGGAGGGATGCTAAATCAATAGCCCTCATCCTTAGGGCCTTAGGATAAGTTAATAATGGAATTATGTCAAATGTGTCGTGGCTCTGCTATCAATCTGACAGTCCTGCCATTGCTGGTAGCAGTGTTTGGTAAGCTATAATTGCTGAATTCAGTAATAAAACTACAGTTCTACTAATTTTATTTGAAAAAAAAACATTTTATATGCCCACCAGAAGCACATGTTTATACATAAGTAGAACCTTTGCTATTTGCAAACACATTTTGCAAAACAAAAATAAATTGTTCCTCCTCCACACAACCCAACCCACCAATTCCAGGTTATATTCAAGCTTCAGATGGTACAACTCCACTTCTTAACAACCAAGGGCTGTGTCTGAAAAAGAGAGAGTAGTCTTTTGTTTTAAGTGAAGACAACTTATCACACTAAAGGAAACCACTGCAATAAATCACATAAATCAAAAATGAGCTGCCGTCTTACAATAGAATAATATGCACTTCATGCTGGTGGGACTTCAGTCTGTCTTTTGAGAAACTTGAGAGGAATTTGAGCTCAAGTGAGTAAGTAAAGGCTATCTAATAATGACTGTTGCTTGCTAATCATTTTTTTATCACTATTTTTCCCTAATTGCCTAAAGACTTATGCCAGGATCTAACTCTCCATCCATTAGTCATCCTGTAAACACACACACCAGAGATAATTACTTTCTTAAATAGCCTGCATTTTAATTAAAGAACTATTTTTTCCAAATTGGATGTGCTTATATAAGCAGGCTAAAGTTTAAATGAGTTGTCCGGCACAGATTCCTAAGAGCATAACGTATTCAAGAAATGCAGGAGCAACAAAACAAATCTCTTTTAGGTGTTCTAAAGACCAGGCATTAGACTCTCTATTTAGTTACACGGGTCACTGCAGAATGCACTAATATATTTAACTTTGCTGAGATGTAACTCTCCTTCTGTAAGCTAGGAGGACAGTTTCAGTGTGCCTGGGTGCACTTTCAGTGTGCCTGGGTGCACTAGGATATCACAGATGATGATCATGTATGCCTTTAAATTTTAGGAAATTGTAGCTCATTCATTGAACTATCATACTGAGCAAAGTATTACACTGAGTACAGTGTAAGTCTGTAGCCACTCTTAAGTAAGTAGCACTGTTAAATAGGTCTGGGTGTGCTGTAGGAAAATTGCTGGAAGGTAAATCTATTGGGAATCACTTCTGTAAGACCATGTGCTTTAAACATACTTAAAAATCTAAGCAGAAAATGACTTATTCCCACTAAGGATTTAAAAATTTTTATTTCAACAGTGATTCTCAGTGCTTTCCAGGATAAAGAAATTACCATGAGCAATTCAAAAGGTAAAGGAAAGAGTAAGAACCTAGTTCCCAAATTCTGCTGCAGATCTACGGAATAGTTTTCCATTCTCATTACCTCCCAGCTGAGTGTCTTAAACTCTACCTTACAATCACATTCACCCTTATTTGCTTTCCTTCTGGCTTGAAGACTGTTGTATGTCTTGCTGTGATGGATGTGCTCCTTCCCCAGCTCAACCTGACTTCTCACAGGTAGCTCTATTCAGGTGTTAACTACCGCATTACCTGATCCTGCTAGTTGCCTCCCTGATTTCTTCCCCCACTTGGACGTTAATCATAGAATCATAGATTACTTAAGGTTGGAAGGGACCTCTAGAGATCATCTAGTCCAATCCCCCCTGCACACGCAGGGTCACCTACAGCATGTGGCTCAGGACTGCGTCCAAGCGGGTTGGGAAGATCTCCAGAGAAGGAGACTCCACAACCTCCCTGGGCAGCCTCTTCCAGGGCTCTGTCACCCTCACTGTCAAGAAATTTTTCCTTAAGTTCCTGTGGAACTTTTGGTCTTTCAGTTTGCGGCCATTTCCTCTAGTCCTGTCAGCGGCCACCACTGAAAAGAGGCCGCCCCATCCTCCTCACTGCCTTCCTTGAGCTACTGATAGACACTGATCAGGTCTCCTTTCAGCCTTCTCTTCTCCAGGCTGAACAGGCCCAGCTCTCTCAGCCTTTCCTCAGAGGGCAGATGTTCCAGGCCCCGGATCATCCTTGTAGCCCTGCGCTGGACTCTCTCCAGCAGCTCCACATCCCTCTTGAACTGGGGAGCCCAGAACTGGACACAGTACTCCAGGTGTGGCCTCACC
>VZSV01000114.1:2686285-2717681 GCA_013398735.1 Nothocercus julius
GCTGAACAGGCCCAGCTCTCTCAGCCTTTCCTCAGAGGGCAGATGTTCCAGGCCCCTGATCATCCTCGTAGCCCTGCGCTGGACTCTCTCCAGCAGCTCCACATCCCTCTTGTGCTGGGGAGCCCAGAACTGGACACAGTACTCCAGGTGTGGCCTCACCAGGGCTGAGTACAGGAGCAGGATGCCCTCCCTCGACCTGCTGGAGACGCTCTTCCTAATGCACCCCAGGATCCCCTTGGCCTTCTTGGCCACGAGGGCACTGCTGCCTCATGGTCAACTTGTCATCCACCATGACGCCCAGGTCCCTCTCTGCAGAGCTGCTCTCCAGCAGGTCGGTCCCCATCCTGTCCTGGTGACTGGGGTTATTTTTCCCCAAGTGCAGGACCTTGCACTTGTCTTTGTTGAATTTCATAAGATTTCTCATTGCCCAGTTATCCAGTCTGTCCAGGTCATCCCTTGCCAGGTTGCGTTCCAGCTGTGCCTTAGCTTTCTGTGTCGCTTCCCTGCATTCCCTGACAACGTTCCTGTATTTCTCCCAAGGGGCCTGTCTTTTTTTCCACTTTCTGTATACTGCCTTCTTTTGCTTGAGTATTGCCACAAGCTCCTTGTTCATCCACGCAGGTCTCCTGCCTCTTCTGCCTGACTCTTAATCGTTGATAAGAGTTAATCATCAATAACAGTCCTGATGGCTGCATTCTGATGGGGAGATAAGGCTAATTGTGTGTACACCAGCCAACAGTCATTTCTGAATTGAAAGAATGACTATAAGTCAATCATCTTATCCCATAAATATGGGGACAGCCCTAGAGTCCATTGAGCTCTCCTTGCACGGCAGCAGGCTGCCTGCCAGGATCTCCCCTTGAGCAGGGACGCCTCTCGAGGATATTCCTTGGAGTTAAGAGATCCTTGCCACTACAGATTTGTGGTGACTCCAACATGCTCTCTTTCTGAACTTGTAAACTTTGCTTTATAACTGTGCAGCAAATCCCTTAGTCATAAACCGTTGACCAGGTCTGGGACTAGGACTGGATCCAGCTGCCCCCAGAATCCTCTCAGAAGGAGTTTGGAAAGCAAGGGGGTCCAATCTGAACCTCGGGACCCAACGGGAGGGTGTCCTTGGCAATTCTGTGTGTATCCTGAACCTCCATGCAGTAAGTAAGAAGTGACCTTGCCATAGAACCTCATGAAACCATTGTCATTATTAATAAAACCTATTACTATTTCTTTCACACGAGTGAAGTGCATTGTGTCACTCACCCCTCCGCCCCCCCAGCTTGTTCTGTGGCACTTGCCCACACAGTGACCCGAGGTGGCCAGAGGAAATCCCCTCTCCTAAGTGACCTGCAGTTTTGATCCAGTTTTTGGCAAGTGCTCTTTTCAGTAGGTTACATTGAAGAAGGTGAGAGGTGTAGTCACCATGTCCTTGGTCTTTTCAGGAGAAAGATAGGCAGGGCCAAAGTGGATCTAGAAATCAATTTCCATAAGGAGAGAATTAGGAGCAGGATCTCCCTCAGGAGGCCTTCAAGGGCTGTTACGTCTCTTTGCAGCATGGTAGGATTCTAATTTTAGCAGATCTGGCTCATTTCCTAGCGGACAGCACTGAACATCAAGTGAAGAAAATGTAAGATAGGCAGCATAGTTTTGCATTGTAAATTACACTCAAGATTGATAGAACCCATTCTACAGCTTAAAGAATACCTAAGAGTACCTAAAACAGACTCATTGATTTAAATTAATTTCAAGATTGTCTATCTTTTCTTCTATTCTGCTTGGGTATGATTTTGTACAGGCTGTACATCCAGAAAGCATCCAGAAGCATCCTAAACAATAGCCCTGGAATAGTGTTACGGTTTCACATGCATATGTTATCAGAGCAGTGCAGCAGGTAAAGAGCCATTTGCTCCATCTATTTATATTGCTACTGCTTGCTGCACATGGGTTGTCAGTCGGAAGAACTGGTTAGTCTCCTGCTTTTGTGTAATTTCCAGGGATACTAAGGTAAATGCTACTGAATTTGAGTCGCCTTTGATTAGCTCTATGGTGAAGTTGACTTTTTTCCCTGCTGTATTTTCCAGAGGTATTATGTTCTTTCAGGACGGAGGAGATCTGTAGTGTGTTTTTAATAATGCACTAAATGATTTTCTTTCCTAGGAGGCAGGCAGTTCTCAAAAGCTACACACTTTGTTTAGCAGCTCTCACTGCAGCACTCATTTTACATCTGTCCAGGAAAAAATAGAGCTTCTCTCAGGGGAATATTTAATTATGCTTTGCCTCCTCCAACAAATCTCTGTTAGGCCAGAGAGGGAATTTTCGCTTTAAGCCAGGCTGTGATTTGAAATCCCTGTCTGCTTTGTCCGGGAAATAGAGACCTGAGTCACAGGGAAGATCTAAGCCATTTCAGTTGTCTGCCCACATTCAGCATTTGTTTAATCCACAAATAATTTGGACATTTATTTATGGATTGAACCACAGCTTATTTGAGAAAACATTCCTTCAACTTTCCCAAAGGGAAGAAGTGACCAAAAGGTGGTATGCTCAGGGCTGCTGCAGTGTAGAGAGATCCCTGCAGAGGGCCTCCTTGTAATGCCTTTGTCTGCTGCAAAACGGGGAGAAATTATTCTTTTTGCTTCAGTTCACAACTACTCAGAGGCTTTGGAAAGGTTACAAATTAAAATTAAAAGTACTAAAAAATCTAAGCTCTGAAGTGTCAGTTTGGAAATTACTAAAATAGTTTCTTTCTGGATTTTCCTGGGGACAGAGGCAATAGAGCGAGGATAGCCTACTAAATTTTTACTTTGTGAAATCTCACCAGTTCTTATAGCATCTAATCCAAGAACAATAAAAAGCAAATGAAAAAGTGCTATGAGTTTGTTAAGATTTAGACCGATTCCTTTACTTTTACCAGCTGAGAGTGTCTGAAGATAGCTTTGGTAACTGGGTTCTGTGCTGGCAGCACAGGAGGGGCTTTGGGCATGAAGTCTAACCCAAAATCTGGGTCCAAATCTCTCAAGACAGCATCATATCTCATAGCAGGCATTCCACTTGAGGGAAGAAAAGTAGCTTGATATCCCTGTGCTACCTGATTTTGAGCAAAGAATAGGGGTGAGGAAAGTCCTCTATGTCAAGGAAGCGTCAAGAGGATAAATAAACTTATGGTTATGAGCAGGGCTGCAGGTATCAGTGTTAGTGTCTCTCAGTGGTAGTGGGGCAGTGCTGAGAGAGGAGGGGCTCTAATCCACTGGACCAAATGGAGATGAGCTGCAGCCCACATGAATTAACCCTGCGGTGTACAGATTCCACAAGCAGCTTCTGCTGTCTCATAACTTTCTTCATGCGATTAATTTAGGTAAACTTGAGTTCTCTACACAGGTAATATTTCTAATTTCACTAGCTGCTCCTTGCTGAGATTTAGGCTGGAGGGAGCTTTGCAACAGAATTGTGAAAAAATAGACTATTTGCTTTATTAATATGTAATTACAACCCTTTTTATTTTTCCTAGTCAGAACACATTTACATGCACTGTTGCATATATGGGGTTCTGTTTTATTTTAATTTTTAATTGCAAAATAGTAATGAATGACATATTCTGTGAATTTCTATTCTTAATGATTATACTCTGAAATTACTGTTGGAAAATAATTAAAACTAGCCCAGACAGCAAAGCCTTTATCTGGTATCTTCTGATTTTTTTTTCTTTTCTTTTCTTTTCTTTTTTTTTTCTTTTTCCCTAAAACTAAATGTGTTTCTGTCCCTTGACTGAATTCCTTTGCAAAGGACAAGTCAGCACAAGATGGTGCTAAACAACACAGTATTCATCTTTTTCCTATGCACAACCTGAAGAGAGCATTTGGAAAAGGCTATTAGTGGGTAATCAGTGCAGATGTCACTCTAACTTTTAAAGACACCTTTTCTAACAGGTTTGGACCGCAAGTGCTTGGACTCATGCAATAATTTCATGTCCATTTTCATGACAAGAAAATGGACACGTTATATATTTCTATGTAGATACTGGCATTTTTCGCCTGTGTTCCCCAGCTCTTTTGGCGAGTTGCTTTTTAGAAAATCTGTGCAACTAAAAGGACCAAGCATGTGTGCTGTGGACTCAAACTATAAGGGTTTGTAATTCCTTTGGACATCCTGTTAAGAAGGGAATGAAAATCAAAAGTGGGTGGGGAAGACGAAAGTAGATGGTTGAATTTGTGTCTGACCAAGTTCCAGACTGGCAGTTCCAAACAGCTCTTTCCTGGAGAGTTGATGTCCCAGGTTCTTCTCCTCTGTGCTCCATCCTGCTGCTGAGCCCTTAGTGGGGACGATCTCAGTGTGCAGTCAGCTAATGACCTCTTCACTCAGCCTGCCAGAAGAAGTGCTAATTAGATATTTTGCTTTCTTGACATCAGATCATCTCTCCTGCAAAAATGTTCCTGGGATGCAATGTGAGAAAAAGGGTGATCTTTAAAAAACACATTTTGTTTTTTTTTTAAAGGAATTCAAAACTGTTCTCTATTGTCTTTAAAGAAGCTCAAGAGAAAGCCTGAAGTAAGAAGCCTTCTAAAGAAGCCAGAAGACTAAACACAAAGTTGATCAACAGGAATCAAGAAACCAGAGAACTGTACTTGCTGACTCTGTGTGTCTCCAGGAATTTTTCCTCACAGGTGGCAGCACTTTGCCACTGGATCTGCGCCTCAAAGTGTTTCTTTGGCATCTTCTCCCCTAGAAAAGCCTGGTTTTCCAGGCAGAAAAGCTCTCTAGTAAAGTCTGGAGCAGTATTTCCTTCTGCAAGACAATGGAAAGTTGAAATGAGGCCTGTTCTTTTTCCCATTATGAGTTTTCCAGGGGATCCCAGAGGAGCAGTTATTCTTTTAACTAGGCACCTGAACTGTCCTTCCCTTCTTGCTTATTGGTACATAGCATAGAGCAATATGCAGTGTGAAGACTTGTCTTTTGCAGAGTGATCTGAGACGCCTCATTACATGTGTTATATCACCTAACAAATAGGCACCTCTCTCTCCTATCTCATTTGGACTAAACTTGGACCAGTGAATGAGAGATGATCTGTTCTACAATATGTATGGTTACTGTTCCACACACTGTTATCAACTGCTTGTGTATTTAGCTAATATGCTGTTTTTTTTTCTTGCCACTATCTCATGGTTTACAATCAAGACAGTATCTCTCTAGTTCCTATTATCTAATATTCCATCAGTGACATCAGATCTCCAAAAGACATCCGTTATCCGTTTTCTTTTGGAAGCAAAGAGCAGATCAAGACATGTTCTTTCCATACTCCATTGTCACTTGAGTACACTAACAAACGTTTATGTGATTAAAAATTAATATTTTTTCTATAGGCTCTTTACCAAGTTTAATACATGCTGTTGTTGTAATTTAACATGCAAATTCATGTTCTGGAACTAATTATTCATAGGCTTTCTCATCTGGAGATGAGTCCGGACAACCGTCAGCATCAGAAGCAACCAAATTTAGGGTGAAGTTCTTAGTTTAGGTAATTGTAGTATGAGCTGTTGGAACAGAATTTGGCAGACATCAGAGATTAGAAATGTTTATACAGTGGGAACATTGAATTAGTTTTGGATAAGAATAAATACCTGGACTTCAGAGTATTATCCAATAACTGTCTGTCTGGAGTTAGCAATACATTCCTTCTCTGGATATGTTATCCCACAAGTTTTTATTGAATAGATGGAGAATCAGTCTGATGTGGTACAGCAATGCCTTTTCTTTCTGTGCTTTAAGTTTCACAAAGAAAGGGTTAAAAGTATCTTTCTGTTTAACGTGTATCCCATTATTTTACAGAGGATGTGTTTGATAACCTGAGGGAGCTGCAAGTATATCAGGATTTATAGATCAACATACATAAGGTTTTGGGCCAGGAGTGTTTTTCAAGTGTTTCATTTTTTTGTTCATATGCAAGAAAAACACCCGGCCCTTGGCACACTCTCACCAGACGGGAGGATTCTGCAGATCTGGATGTGTGGCTCTGGCTCACTTGTCATTATTTTGAACAAGTGCAGAATGGACCTGCAAGCACAAAGTGGTATTTCTGTAGGTTAACTCTGATACTCCTCATTTGTGTTTTTGGTTTCAGACAGTAGTCTGAATGACAAGACACTCAGCCAGGAATTGTATTTTCACTATTTTTTCACTACTAAAGAGAACAACTAGAAGATCAAGTGGATTATTATGTGAAAGGCATGAGCTCATAAAATACCCACCGTTTTACACTTTCTCAGGATCTGCATCCAATTTTGCAGAAAATGTGAATCTTTGGATTCTGCACCTTTACAAACCTTGGACTGGTGATATTTGCTTTGCTTCCATTCTTGAACTCAGTTTGTCTATTACCCTTTCTAGCCATGCACAGTAAGTTCCTAGCTTGTTTACCCCAGGCTTCAGCGAGCAACTGACCTACTTGAAGTGCATTCGCCCCAAAAGAACTCTTTCTGATCTGCACCGTAGCTCCACACAGTAGGTATGCTTCCCTTCAGGAAGGCAAGAGGGAATAACTTGGAGAGCAGTGTAGTACCTTAGTTAGGGGACAACTTTCTATTCTTTTTATAACACAGCTTTGAGCTTGAATCAACACTGAAAGCAATTTAAAAAAAGAACACAAAACTTCACTGCATTAACAGTTTTCATAGATAAAACTCCTCCAACTGTCAGGAGAAGCTCCACAGAGAAAACAGCAGTGGTGTAGAAATGAAAGTATTTGCTGATCTCATTGCTCCTGTCAATGTTATTGCACTGCTACTTGCTTATGCTAATAGGAAATTATTGTACTGCTGTGTACCAGAGCAGGGTGGAAAATTTCGAAAACACTTTATGTGGATTGAGAACAACTTAATTTTATTTCTTGATTTCGTTCTACAAAAAAAAATAGTGAGAGATTTTGCTAGATGTTATAGGTATTCCGATTCCTAACAGTCCAGGTGTGAGTTTCTTTTTGTGAGTTTCTTTTTAACTCTTCTTTGTGAGTTAATTTTTGTTTCTGGTTATGGGTCTGTATACAAAGGTGTAAGGTTTTGACATTTACATTTCGCCAAGTGATTTTAAGTGGAGACATTTTCCTCTTTTTGTAATAATGCTGCCTTTGACTGATGGTATAAGTCACTTGGCCATTGTGCTCATTTTCCTTTGGCCTTTTGATTTGGTGCCTCCTGCAGCTTGGAACACTGCTATGAAGTATAGTTTGTTTCTGGGAAAATCTTGCTGGCAGTTGCAGCTTGAGTTCCTCTGGAGGATAGAGCCCATGCATGTATGGAGAGGCCAAACACTTCCCTTGATGGAAAACTGTTTGTACTCTCTGTAGTTCTAGTAGTTTAAGTTATGAGTGACTGCATCCTTCAGGCTTCCAGGCTCTTATTCCTCTAGGAAATAGAAACTTAGCATTTTGGTAGCTTGCACACTGAAAACGTTCTCCTATCTACTGCCTGATCATTCTGATTTTTCAAAAATGGAAAAAAAAATGTATGTATTTTGTAAATCAAGGAGTGAAATGATACAGAAGTGTTTTCCATTTAGTAGCATGATGCTGAACAATTAAAAAAAAAAAAGAAGCTTCTCGAAGTTCTAGTTGTTTTATAGTAAGTGCAATTTGACTAAATAATAAACATAAACCCAAGCCACAATATTTAATCGGATACAGATTTGAACAACTTTCCCTGCTAGAGATGCTTATAACATAGCCCTAGGTTCATTCTAGGATAAAGAGACGGATCATTTACATGTAAGCTATTTTCCACAACGGCTGATCTGAAAATGAGCTTTGGTTTGGGCCCATTTCCTTTTTGTGGACATAGCCTTCTGCATGTGGTTGTGTATTCTGACAGAGTGCGGCTCTGCAGGAGGCTTCGGTTCCCATCGAATCGAGGGAAGCTCTCCTGAAGGGCTGCGGAATTCCAGGCCTGTCTATGCCGAGAGCCAAGCAGACGTGCAGGCAAGTCTCTGCTGTGTTCTTCCCTCCCAGATAAAGGTGGGAATAGGGTTGTCCTATTGCAGGCTGATTTGTCATGATATCTGTAGCACTGTGTTGTGGAAACCTCTCTGGAGACTTCAGGGTCCACAGGGAGAGATAGAAAAACCCTTAGAAGCAGGATGTCTTCAGGACCCATAAGAAATGGTATGGTGCAGGCATGAGTAACAGTACATATTGTATGCTCAGGGGACCTCTGGAAAGTATGTGAGACCAGACATAGCAGTAGCAGCTCCCAAATTACTTGTGAGCTCATCCCCAGTATACACTCATAGGCAGAGCCAGCATCAGAGAGGTATGCAATGTCAGGAAGATAGACAAAACCTGGCTATTTCAGAAAGCTCTTCCTCCTTCCAGCATTTTCATTAGTCTGTTCATGAGCTAAGGTAATAATAACTTGTGTCTTTACATTCTACCTTTTCAGAAAGGATACAGGATATTCTCATTATCCATATGAATGCCTAATTCTAGCTTTATTGTTGACCAACACTTGAGAGCATCCCATAGCAAAGTGTCACACAGCATAACAATGCATTATGTAAAAGGTACCAGTTTAAAATGTGTTAGTTTTTAGTTTCATTACATGTGTCTTTCTTTTTTGCACAGAACGGTTCTTTGCATGAGATGAACCTTCTGGTTATCATTCTACAACAGTTCATCTGGGAACACTTGGAAGCACTTATCCAAGAAATAGCATGTGGTCCAAAAAACTTTTAGTTGTGGCAGCTTGTTATGTGTTTCTGTTAAAACCTTAATGGTATGTCCTCCAGTGCTCTACTGGATGCCACTACTGCATCTCAGCCTTTCAACTAGCTACTGTACTGTATAAGTACAGAGGGAAGGTGCAAGCAAGTTTGTGCTATAACCCCTGTGTAGGCCTGCTATAGATGTTGATTCAGAAAGATCCAAAGGACATAATCTCAATGCATTATAGAAAGATTCATTTTTTACCATGCCATAACAAACTCAAAACTGTAGTATAAAAGCACGAAAACCATAGCAATGCCTTGCGTGGGTCACAGGATTTGGCCACGTGAATAGGTGGGTCACGTGAATACATCAGAAAGACAACAGAAGGGATAAAGATGTTTCCTTTGCAAAAGCAGGGAAATAAATAGGAAGGACAGAATTTATAGGCAGCAAATTTTAAGATGTGAAGATGATTTGTCCAAAAACAAGTTGTATGACTGTCAGAACTCATAATAGAAACTAAATGGTTTCATTCATAAATTGTTGTTTGTTTGTTTAAAAATACTTAATACATCTGGTAGCAGTAAAACAATCTCTAAATTAATCCCACCATTATATGGAATGAAGTAGGGTTTATGATTTATTCTTCTGGCTGTCTTCTATAGACACCTTGGGCTAGCTTCTGTAGGACTGAAGGCGGTAGATGGTGGCATGAGGCCACAAAGCCTTAGTTAGTGCAGCTTAGAAGAAACACAGGAGTTGTAAGTTCTAGAGGTATTGGAGAAAGACGAAAGTAGTTATGATAAAAGCTGCAATAGCTGCTCTAATAGCCTGATAAGCCAAATATGAGATAATTTATGTATTGGCCTGAGAACAATGTAAAGGGGAACTGAATATCCATCAACAGACAGAGTTATGATTATGCTTCTGTAAGTGAACGTATGTAGGGAGAACTGTTGGCTTGAAACTAATTATGTGAGTCCTCCTGGCCCAGCTCCTCCTGGCCTTCCCAGGAAACAGCTTCTATGTTGTCCATAGTCTTATGTCTTTTCTTGGGAAGTCGAAACAAAGCCATAGAGGGACATTATCATTACTGTCTTTCACTGATACTTTCAGGAATGTCCTTCACTTCTGTTAGGCCTTAGCTCTGGTCTCAGCCACTGCCAGTAGGAAGAGGTGCAGTTTTGCCACATTTATATGCTGTAAGCATTTTAAAACAGGCTGCCTTCGAAAGGATGCGGGCCATGTCCTAGCATGCTTTATATCAAACTTGCCTACTATCAGTCAAGTATGGAATTGTGACTAAGCATAAGCAAATAAGAAACGAATGAAGAATGTATATAGAAAAAACATAATTAGTGAAAAGTATTTCATTAGAAAGTCATTATGAACCAGCAGGTAGTTAGATTTTACTAACTATGCATTCCCTTATCCTTGTTTTATGTTTGGTTTAGGGAAAGAAGAAAGGGAGAATGAATGGCATAGGCCCTCTTTCACCTTTGTTAGCCTAATGCTTTCAGTTCCAGTAATTCAATAAAATTGAATTGTTCTTTGGTTTACTAGTATCCAAGTATTGAGTTTAGCAACTTTTTTTTTTTTCATGAAATTTTTTAACTACTTATTTTTAGAAGTCTACAAGAGCTATTATTCTCCTTGGTTATAACAGCTGTCTCCAGTTTTTGCAGTTTTTTAATTGCTTTCAATGAACAGTATGCAATAACTTCGGACATCATGTCTTCAGATTGCTGAGGACCAGTCATATAGCCTAAGATATGCACTGTGGTCAGCCTTTCTATTCTTGTTATGATGAATGGTCATTTTTCACTAATTGGTCAGAACTTTGCTGGAGATCAAAGGAAAATATAGCCACAGATGGTTTTGAGACCATTAGGTGAAGCCACTGCACTCCCCTTTTAATTTTCCTTTCCTTTTTACATTGCAGATTTTATTGCTTGAAGGAGTGTTTGGTCCACATTATATAAAACAAGCTAAAGCTCTTTTTAATGTTCATCTCATTTTTTTTTTCCTTTTCAGTTATATTCATAAAATTCAAGATCATTTGAAATATAATATATAAAATGTATAAAAGTTATATATGCCTGAGCTAAATACATTTTTGATTAGAAAACTGACTAGGTAGATCACTTTCATTATGATAAAGAATATTCCTTCTAGCTATAAAAACATATCAAGGCATGTGATTAAATTGTGCTCTCTGGAGCTTCGTCTCACTGAAATCAAGACTAGAACTGTGCTCGGTACTTTTCTTTACCTTCTTCGGAGCAGCTTTGCTGCTGTAACATGAAAAGGGAACCAATATTCTGAATGTTGTACTGGCTGGCACTTGTGCTTGTACAGTCCCACAAGATAGGATGGCAATCCACTGGGTATTGAGCTATTTGGGATCCATTCAG
Organism: Nothocercus julius; assembly: GCA_013398735.1. Classification (NCBI taxonomy): domain Eukaryota; kingdom Metazoa; phylum Chordata; class Aves; order Tinamiformes; family Tinamidae; genus Nothocercus; species Nothocercus julius. The sequence continues at coordinate 2,697,380 of VZSV01000114.1, forward strand.
GAGGAAAGAGTTGGACTAGTGCAGAAGACCTGTCCATGGGAGCTGGAGCGCTCTGTTGGCACCTTCTGGTTCAAGCTATATCTGTGTTGCTGGAAGAATGTGGGACAGGCACCAAGCAAGTCTGCACGATGCTCATGGTACTCTTCCACTCCTCCGTAGGCCATCTTCACCAAGCTACCGGCCTGCTCATCATGTATTTCTGTAGGTGGAATGGAAATTTCTGCTCCTCTTCAATCCAAGACATGAAGAATTCAGACTTCTAGTTTGTGGGGACAGAATAACACCTACACCAGTTTTTCCTCTTTGTCATCTTTGTGCTCTCTGCAGTACTGAATATTAGCTAACAATGAGGGTACAGATGGACCACCTGAAAGGCCATGTTTGCTTTCCTTCCTTTCTTGTGACTACTGAAGAATCTTGATAAGAACAAGTTGCAGCAGAGACAGCATGCATCATCCCTGGAGATTCTAACAAAAAAAAGTACATAGTTCATCCCTGTGCTTACCTCTTGGAGCACCTCATAGTTCTTACTGGAGGGATGCATCTGAGTTTCTTACCTGTGCAAGGAGAGCTGGGTGGAAAAGAGGAAGGTAAGCATCTATTTCTCTACCACTATGGAGATAAGCACAGCTAGAGAGCTTGGGAGCTTACTGACCCTTCCAAATGCTCAGTTTAGATGTAGCAGTTAACAGAGCATACATACCACATCGTTGCTGCTTCTGGGATAGAACAGGCTTGAATGAGTGCTCCATAATGTGCTTGGATGTGAGTCGCAGCTGAAGGAGCGACTAGACAGGCAAAGGTAAAAATTCTGTAGAGGAAATAATTTTTTTTTTTTTTTTTTTCTGATGACTTGGACACTTGTTATTCTGATGACTGTGTAATCACACTGCAAGCCCTAATATTGCTTTACTGATGTTTAGAATAGAAACCCATTATTTGCCTGTATGGTATCCATTTCCTGCTCAGGTTTCCAAAGCCTGCTAACATAGGCCTTCTCAGCTTTCCTCACACACATTATTTCTATCTTTTCCATTTCCACGAATTGCATAAGGTCAAAGTTAAAATATGGGAAAATAGCCAAACTAATTACACAAGCCACATGTAATAGAAAATTAACCACCAAACTTGGAATCAAGTACCAAACAACTAAAATGCAAAAAAAATAATGAAGACTGGGGCCATACACGCTTTAATAATAAATCAGTAATATTTAATACTTTCTGTCTTCAGAACATTCATAAACAGCAATTAACAGAAGTACATGTGATCATATAAATACCCAGCATTTGGGATAGTTGCACAGATTGCCACTATATGCTTGTTGGAGGATTATGGCTCCAGATATACTCGAAGGTTATTTTTATATTCATCTGTTGGATGATGAAGTCAATGAAGTTTTTATCTATTATACCATTATTTTAAAAAACAGTTAGCAATTCTTTAAGAGTTCAACAAAGCAGGTACTGTTATATCAGACACTATATAATATAGTTACAGAGCTCATGGGAAAAAAAAAATGGAATACAGTCCAAGAGAGAGAAGGGAAAAAGAAACCCCAGGCAGCCTGGATCAAGTTCAAATAACATATCCATGGGATTTACCAGTGTCCAGCTCTTTTAAGACCCAGTGTGTAACATCAATTGCTAGATCATGAGTGTAAGGCTCTCAAATTCACAGACTTTGATGCTAAATTATAAAGTAGAGAGTGAAAGAATTAGCTGAAGACTGTTTACACATAGTCACATAGTCGTTCTTTTTCTTTTTTTCCTCCTCTTGTTTTCTCTGAATTGGAATATTTTTTCAAGCTGTTTGTGGTTACAATAGTGAATTGAAAAAGACAAGTAGGGATTTGAAAGAGGATTTGAGCACTTGCTGTGCATTAAATTAATTTGATATGACTTTGCAGGTGCTTGTTAAACTGAAGTACCCTGCGGTTCACTCTGAGGCTGATCGCATGAATGAGTTGCACTTCATCAAGGAGAGGTCTTCAGGAGCAGACCTATGCCTTGATGAAATCGTATTAGACACAGATTAGTTTTTACCATGTAGAAAAAGCTACTAATACAATATCCTATGAAGTGTGATGAAACACATTTAAGAGTCATTGATTTTTAAAGCTCCATTTGTATAGCAATGCAAAATAGGGGTAATTGCATACAGTCACAGTTTCTGCTTTCTGCTTTCAGATGTGGGGCTTCACGTGTGTGTGGCTCAGCACCACAGTGTGCAGAGGAGCAGTTAGCGGCAAAACTCAGGGCAAATCTTTCAACATAGATTCTTCCTCCTGAAGCATTTATTATCATTAAAATATAAATCAATAAGACAACTGAGGAAATTAGAGTACTGGGATTGCTTGGCTGTGGGTTACGCAACATATTTACGGAACACGAGTATATGGATATCAGCATCAATCTCAGACGAGAAGATCATAGCTCTCTTGTGAGATGTGGTGCTTAAAAATTTGGGGAAAATGAGGTAACTAGAAGTAGGATGAATAGTTGTGTTTGCATGAAAGGTCAGTCATCTCGATATAGGTCTGTTCTTTCTGCTATCAGTAACTGATTTAGTACAGGATGTTATCCATGGGAGAATGGGCTGATTCACCTTGCCTAATGGTAAATCTAGCTTCTATTTTATTAACAGGGCACACTGATAAAAAGATGCTTTAACCTTTAGGAAATCAACAGTGTGTGCAGTACAGTATGACACAGCAGAGTCTAGAACCAGGGCATGCCCTGTCTTGACACTTGACTTTTGTCTGGACTAGCTCTTGCATTCACCTTTAGTCTCTTCACTGACTTCAGGGCCCTGTTGAGTTGTTCACTTTTTACTCAAGAACACAGGCAGAATGACGTGTTTTGCATTTCTTCATATGAATTCCAAGGCAAGTTCTATTTTAAATCTGAAAGGTTTCTAATACAGCTCTGCACTTTGTTCTACTCCATTACATTCAAATACTCTAGAGAAGTCTTTATCAATATTTATTTTAAAAGCAAAATAACCTAACATTTTTTAAAAAAGATACCTCTGGCTATTTTAGTATAGCAGTACTATGTACTGTTTTTCATTACAATCAGCTGAAAAATAGGACGGATTTTTAAAGCCCATTTATTATTTTTTTTTTTTCCATTTGCATGGCAAGAACATGTAGGCTTTTGTTTGCATATTTGTTTCCCAGACCACTGATACACTGATATTACTCTCATATCTTATACACCACCTCAGATCCTCGCCTGAGAAACACTGCTCTCCAACCATACTTTCCAGTCTATGGAACATGGGAAATGAGCCCAGCATTACTCATGGTGCCTTTATTTCTATAGATTTATATTTCTTCAATTTGACATGAGAGCAAAGTGGTATGTGTTCTCTGAAAGCAGCACAGAGACTTTTAGGCATGCTTTTGTATACAGTTTATATAAGTAACATATACTTTTGTACCTACTGTACAAGTCTGGTCATACTTTCCAGGAAGACTTTTCAATTATCCAAATCCAGTCAGAAGAAAGACTATAGGATAGGATAGACTGAAAGGATATTCTGACTACCTAAGAGCAGCACTGCTTTTATGATTATGTGCTAAAAACTTTTTAAATTACCAAGCATAGAGAAAACTCGTGTCAATAACAACAAAACAATTCAAATATACAAGTATTTATCACTCAGTGGAAAACATTGTCTTTTTATATACTTTTAAAATTTGTAGACTATGCTAAATGAAAGGTTTCATGTTTTTATTTTCTACAATGATCATGGAAGAGCACAGTCCTCAAGGGCTCTTTCTGTGATTGATGGAGTAATCAGATTATTTAAGTCTTACTTAATGCTTGATTTGATTTTTTCTGTTGGCATTGTTGGCATTACTTGGGGCTGCTTTTTTTTTTTTTTTTTTTTTTTTTTCCCATTTGATTTCATATTAAGTTGTTAAGTAGGGAACTTCCATACACTGAAGGGGTGTCTAAGTGCTTGCTTAAATATCTTGACCCCATCCCTAGTACTCCCTCTAGATGACATCAAGAGGGAAACATATTTTAGCAGTTTAGTGATACTATTACAAATCGTATTTATTTGCCCTCATCCACTTCATTTTCCTCTCTTGTGCCTCACTGACTGGCACATCCGGGCGAAAACTACATGTGGTTATATTGTTCCCTGTCAGCTATGATTTTCTTAGTCCTAGGAGGCATTTTCCACACTTTGCTGGTGGTTCTGCTGTGTTCGTCTTTGTGCTATTCTCATTCTGAAGGTATCTGCAAACTCTTGCAAGCAGCATAACCTGTTGTGATTCTTTGTTTTTGCTGATTGCGGACCATTGCCTGGCTTGTGCCATTTGCCACAACATGTAAAATCACAAAATCACTTTTTTTTTTTCTTTTTTTCTGGACTCTTATTTTGAACTCTCTGTACTTTCTTGCCTCAAGTGTTTTAGCTTTTAGTATGCTGAATTAGTCACATGTCCATTATTCAAGCCCAAAAGACCTTTGATAAGCATTGGCATAGCTTAGGTGTGTGCCCTAGCTTGGCAAATTTTTAATTTGGTGCCTAGCTTGCAGTTTGTCCTGTCTGCAAGGCGATGGTTTTCTTTCCCAGTTACTCTTTGCATGGTTGGCAAGCATCCAAGTTGGGAAGTGAGACATTTCGCACAAAGTTCGTTTCTACTGAGAGAATTTGTTTTTTTAGTTCATTTTACCACTTCATTTTATCTCATAGGTCATTTCCAAATCCCTCAGAGCCATTGAGCATGTTCCAAAACAGAGTCCAGCTCCAAGCAGAGTCAGTTTTCTCCCTTCTCCATTATTCTCTTTAACAGGAACGTCCAAGCCCAATTTGGATCAGTTGGCTTTAGTGGGAGCTCCTTGAAGGTACAGCTTCCCACAGATATACTGGGGAACCACGGGAAAAAAGCATCTCTGGTTATTTTAATATTTATGGAATCTTTCCATTGTCACATTTAGGCATATTTCATTGTTCAAGATATCTGCTTATAATGAGTATAACAAATCTTTCTGCAAGTGGCTTTAATGAATGGCTTTACTCGTGCTCTCTCCTGACCTCTCTCTGACTTTTTTCGGCTATGAAGAATGAGTCAGAGTCTACAGGTGGTGATCCAGGCTCGGGCTTTTCTGGTGTTGCTGCCAAGGAACTTTTTTTTTAAAGGAGAACCAAACCCACCACCCTTTAAGCGTTCCCTGGCTGGTGTCCTTTTCATTCGCTTGTTTATGCTCAAATATGAAAACAGAAGACTGCCATGTGTCAAAGCACTCCAGGTGCTTGCCAACATTCAGGCAAAGTATTGTGATTAGCTAAAGAAAAATAAGTCTCTTTGCTTCATCTGTTACATGTGTGGGGGGAGGAGAGCCATGCTCTGAGGCAAATATATGGGAGGCATATCCAGAAATAAAATAGTTATTATATGCTGTTGACTATAAAAATGTGACCAAGAAACCCTCAGAGTTTTCCATCAGTTACTTGGATGGAATGGACCATTACCAAAAAGAGGGGGAGAGAGAGAGAAAGGAAAAAAGAAAAATATTTTTTGACTCTTATTTCTTTAAGACAGATTTTCACTGTCAAAAGGAGAAGGGAAAAGAGACTCCAAAAAAGCCTTACAGATTTTATACTGCCTTCCTGTCTTACCATGCAATGCACTTACAAGATGAGCGCCTATAAAACCAGCAAGAAGTTAAGTGTTATGCACATAAAAAATCTTATCCTACCTTTTTCATTGGAAGAATTTCTGTAATTTTGGAGCACTGCATATAGGCTCCAGGAGCACCTAAAAGCAGGTCAGAACCAGCATAAGCCCATTGAAGTCAAACAGTTTAAGGCTAATAAATGTATTTTGAGTGAGAGAAACTGAACAGGCAGTGCATGTTTGCTACCAGAGTTGCTACGGCTTCTGGCATAATGGTGGGATGAGCAGAAAGGGACAGCATTTTCTTGAACTGCCCCAAAACTTTAATTTCACAATTCAAAATGCTTATTCATTAGAGAAAAGAATAGTATGGAAGAGTGTGTAACCGCTTTAGAATAATATTAGTTTGATAATACGAGGTGGTGATAGCGTTAACCCTTTATTTTTCACTACTTTCCATTACTGCAGTAGTTTTATGATATTCTACATTTTTTTTTTTTTCCCCCTCCTTACAGAGGATGAATAAGCTATTCCTAGTCCAGGTCCAAAGGAAACTGCCCAGGAGGCATTTTGTTACTGAACCAAGAACACACTGAACTGTTTCAATTTTTTTCCAGATTGACGCTTATTAAACAATAATTACATTTTCCTTTTAATAACAAACATTGTGTTCCGATTTAGAGAGAGTGCTGCAACAGTCTTTAATGCCTGATTGTTACCGTTAACTATTTTGATGGCAATTACAAAAAATGCAGTCATTGAACTCACATGAGCTGTAAAGTCCAGGCTAGGTAGGTCATCTCCTACTAGGGAGAAAGCAGTTTTGGGACTGTTTCCCTGGTTCTTTCTCTCACCACCTAGCATGACATTACTTTAATTTATGGTTCCACTTCCACAAGCATCCACCACTCACAAAAGACACTTAGCAATGTACTGCATAGAAAAGCTAATCCTCACTTCCAGAGCATTTATACTTAAATTACAAACATTACTGGGAGGATTAAGGGAGGAAATTCAGGAACTTGTTTCCACGGCTGTCATTCAAAACTCCACAGATATTCAGAGGGAGCGGAGCTGCGGGAGGCCAACTTGCCTGTTGCACATCCCATCTGCTTTCCATCACCTCGTTACTATTATGGTTTTCAGTCAGAGATCAGATGTCTTCCTCTCCCATATGCGCACACAGAGGGGAATGTGCTGGCGAATCTGCCCAGCAGCACTCCATGTCTTACTACACGAGGCCGTGAGGTCGTGAAACTCCGTCAAAAGCCCCACTTAGGTTTATTTTATTCCTTCTATTTTTCCTCTTTCCTCTGTGTCAGGTTTATTCCCCCATGAGCATCTTGTGAATATTGTTATTTATACCTCAGATCATTGGAAAAGATGTTCCTTTCTTGTGTTTAAGGAGCAGCAGTTGGTGTATTACTGTTCTGTACTGCTCTATAGCATTCTGTTTAAACAGAATTCAGAAATGGACTCGGACTAATATGCTCTTATCTGTAAACAGTACTTAGGAATATGTTTAGCTGCGGCATATAATTTATAATTAATCTTGTTGAAGTTATGCATGTGCATAAGTGCTTTATTGGATCAAGGCCCTTGTTGCAATAGTGCCATTCCTTTGGTATCACAGGGAAAGAGCACTAATGAAAAATTGTGCTGAATTCTCAATATGTCCACTTCTCCCTAAAGGTTGGACAAAGCCTTTGCCATTTAGAACAGTCTTCCCAAGGAAATACTTGCTAAATTATTAATAATTTTGGAAGCTGGATGTCCGGCTTAAAATATTAGTGACAAGTGGGAGCAAAACCTATAATAGGTCTGTCAGATTTGTCATGCTATGAGTAATCTCCACTTCCATGGAGTAGAAAAGATTTCCTTTGAAATTACACAGTTGCTCAGAGGATGGTTTTTTTTTGGCCTACTGTAATTTGCCCTGTAGGAATTGCACATTATACAATTTAGGTTAATAAATTTTATGACAGAGAATAACAAGAGGATTGTTTATTCATTGTTGTATGGTGTTATTGCCTATAAGAACACAAATAAAGAGACTAAATTTGCCACGTGAGGTAAAGTCAAGGTAACAGTTCTAATAAACAGTTTTTTTTTAAACAGTTTTAAAACCTGTTTTAATATTATGTCTGCAATAGGAGAGAGAATCAACTGTGAGATGTCTCTTACCAATCTTGGGGCATATGAACCCATTTTTTCTTAACCCTCCTCTGCATTTTGCCCCACAGCATTTCTTGTTTGTAAAGGGGCGCTGTCCTAGGAGTTGTTCATGTTGGCTTGTCTACTGCTTGTGGTAGTTTTTACCAGGGACCACAAGAAGGCTGGCAATCACAAACAGGGATTTCCAGGAATTATGTTGCTGCCTTCTTGTTTTCAGGTGTTAACTGAGGAAAGTAAATAAGGTCTAAGCACCCTGCAGAACAGGGGAGGGCTGGAGGTTTGTGGGGCAGAGATAACCTCTTTACCACATCTAGCGGGTCAAGTTGTGCAACTACAGGGAGTTGCCCTGAGAGGTTCGCAGGGTCAGCCAGGGAAGATCTGCTGGAGCGTGGGGCTTTCTGATGCTGGATTCTGTTCTGCAATGAGGGGGGAAGAATAGCTGAGGCACTATTAGCTGTCAGTTCCTTGCAATGATAAGGCAGATCGTTGGTGTCAGCCTGCAACAGCGTTCAGAAGTACTGGCAGGGAGCTGAACCTTGACTTTATGACTCCATAGAACAGTTTTCAGTAACATGATTATTTTACATGTTTTATCTCTGAAAAAATAGTAAAAATTAGTCACACGTGCTAGATTTTTCTGTAAAGAAATGTGTGAAAAATAAAGGAGGAGAAAGAAATAAGGGAAAAGGGGAACAGATTAAATTCAATTTTTATTTCATTTTTTCTGTTAAAATATCTTCCAATTTTCTAGCTTTTCCTTTCCTATTCTGTGATCCTGGACATTATGAGACATCGTCTTGGTCAACATTTTGATCTTTTTATCTTTTTAATTATGAGTTTTTTTTTTTTTTTTTTTTTTTTTGTTAGTCTTTTATTTAGCAATACTACATATTTTTTGATCCTTTCTTGAAAAATGCTTCAGAGGACACTGGGTTGAGACTTGATTTTTTCCTACTGATAAAAGACCTGGAAAAGTTCATTGTTGCACTGACAGTGCCAGAAAAGGAGCTCCAGTTCATGTATTTGAAAAGGGAAATAGAAAAGGATGAAAAAATGTGGCTTAGCGTTGTTTGCTGAGGACTGGATGAAAGGAGAAATGCAAAATGTTGATGGACTACAACACATTCATTTTGAATGAAAATGTTTTGAGAAATGCTAAGAGATTTTGCTGGTTTGAGAGGTGTAATTGGAATTTATATTGATAGAGATTACTGTGATATTTTTAGAGAGTAACAACTTCCCAGAATGGGATTCCTATGTAAGACTTCAGGTTCCAAGCTACGGACTGGAAAGTAATGGATGGGTAAAACAAAAAGGGCTGTTGTAATACTTTTTTACTTATTTATTTTAGCATTACGGGTAATATGGCTGCATGATGATATGAGCTGAATGATCACAAACTGGTTTTGTCTATATGAAATGGATAAGCAAAAGGAGGTCTGTAAATAAGGTGATTGATTTCAAAAGAACAAGGCTTGGTAAAGTGAGGAGCCACTTAGTGAAGCCAACTAGATAGATATGTCAGGTATTTGCGTGTGAAGGACTCCTAGAATTACTTTACTTGTGCTAAAAATAGCACAGATCTTTACCACAAGAAAGAGGATAAAGCTTTCTGGAAGAAGCTGTAGCCATTATCGTTAAATAAATCATATATAGAAAAGTATTATGAGAGTTTCTACGAAGTATGGGATGGATGATTTAGCATCATCTAAGTTTATTTTCAGAGAAAAATGAGATTTTTGGTGATTTTTTTTTAGTGATATTGATATAGAATCTGTGTGATCCCAAACCTACTTGAGTATTTTGCTTAAGATCTCCTGTCCTAGATAAGGTAAATTACTCAGCTCTCCATTAACCAGAGATTCAACTCATTGCCCATGCAGAGACATCTCATGCTTTTAAAGGTGTATATTTTAAAGTGCTCCAGGTTATGCAAGATATCTGCATGGAGCTGGCAAATTCGACCCACATTACTCTGTAAAAGCAGATGGAAGCCAGCAGAATATTTGGGACTTCCCAAACGGTCCCAGACAGCCAGGTTGGGCAGCTGCAATGAGCCCTAGCTGTGGCTGACCCTAGTAGAGTGAGCTCTCAGGTAAGCTCACATGCAGACATTGACCCTTTGGTGTTTCAATGCCACACTGATATTGCTGTGAGAGAATCCTTGCAAGGTGGAGGTGATCTGTCACAATGATGAATTACTGGAGAGATTTGTTTTGAGGTCTCTCAGATTCAAGGGACAGGCTCCAGCAAATGAATTTCCGTAGGATTGTTTTGTAGATATTGTTTCCTAGTTCTAAAGCTGTGTGCCAATTTGATGCTTTGAAAGAATTACTTTTTAAGTGCTTGTCCTCCAGCACAAATCTATACACAGATTAACCGAGGTTGCGTGTGTTTAACATTTAAACATGTTAATCTTAACAAGTTCCCAACCTTTAAGGCTGCACTTTTGCTTCCTGTAGCAGGGAAAATGACACCTCCAGTCCTTCTATGTGATTGCACCCACTCTGCCTATGTATTGTAGGTCACCTGGGCACAGCAGATGTATTCCATGTACCCATACTGAGCTGCTGCTCAGTCTTCCCAAAACATTGTGTGTGCAGTGTATGGCCTGGCACCTGTGCCCTGCCTGCCCTGTGTGAAGCTCCCTCAGTAGAGGGGCTTCCAGAGGGCTTCCTCAAGGTGGTCTGTGCCATCCTCATGCGCGTGGAGAGTTTGGGGAAGGAGCAATGGGCATCTACAAGCGCCAGAGAAGTTGATGTTGCTTGCAGCTCACTCTCTTGGTAGGTTGAGCACTGCTTCTCAGCAGTGTAATCCCTGGTTATAAACCATAGGACTGATACTGACAAAGAACTCTAGAAATAATAATTGGCTTGATACCATTCCTGAATTTATTATCCTTCAAAGAAATAGTAAGGATTGTTGGATGCAAGAAAAAGCACTGAATAACTGAATAATTAAAAACACTTAACAAAGACTTTCAGCTTGTTTCAACAGAGAAAATAGTGTGTTTGGGAAGATAGTTGGAGCTATGTATTAAACTGCTCATCCTTGACCATTCTTTATGGAAACTCATTTCCAACTCCTGTGATGATATTCCAGATGTCAGCACTTTGGTATATCCTTGCTCTCTTTCTTCTATCTGTTGTCCTCGTCAGCAAACTCCAGAGCTGGCTTCAATTCCTACCATCAGAGTTGTGATCTGATAGCCAGCAGTGTTGGGCTGAGCTTCTAAAAAGAATTTTATCCCAGTAAATATTCCAGGACAATATCCTTCCTCCATATCCTCTGCATCTCCCTCAACAAAGAAAATAAGAAAAAAATCTGGAGCATATTGGTTGATGTCTGTTCTTTTTCATGGATTTGTTTGTACTGTTGGCTTGAACGATGTTAAAAGATTTTTAGGCCTGCAGAAATGTCTGACCATAAATCGTCACCAAATAAAAGTAATATGTGTTGGCTCATGGACTGATGCCTCATGAAAGGCTGATTGATGGCTGTGATATGAAGCAGGTCAGGTCTTTCCCCAGTAAAGTATGAACAGCCCATTACTGGAAATATTTAATTAAAAAAATACCTTGAATACTTCACATGTGGCTCTGGACTGTAGCTGAGGACTAGCATATAGTAAGTAAGTTTCAGCATCCTTTGAAACTGTTCTCATTCGAGTGAGATTTTTAATTTTGGGATGTACAGCCTACATAACTAAAGTTAATAAAAAGTGCTAATTCCTTTTGTATTGGTGAGATTATTCTTGTTCTTGTGAGGATTTTCTGTTTTGAAAAGGTGTGACTGACCCTGCTGTCTCAGTTTCTGTCCCAAACACCTCTGGTTCCCTGTCACCACATCGAGGTGATGCTGGCAGCACAGCTTCATGACAAAGGAGCATGTGTCAAGAAGCTGGGATTATGCTCTCCCACACAATGTTGAGAAGAGTATGGGAGGAGTCTGTGATAATCTGCAGCGCTCTGCTGTGTGTTATGCTAGGGCAAATGTCCCAACACCTCTGAGCAACACAGAGCGATGTTGGTGATTTCAGCATGACCTTGTGTTACTAATTCCATCATGCACTGAAGGGAAGCGCACACTGCTTCTTCCAACACTTCCTGACCACAGGGGTCAAAGATTTACTCATATCAACCTGCTTTGAAGTATTAATTTTTATCTTGTAAGAAATTCATTTCGTCCTACTGCCCACAACTATCAACAATCCACAGGACTGAGGGGATACAAAGTAGTATCTTATCTTCTTTCTTTACATCTTTAATTCAGCTACTCTTTTTATACAACAGTTTCAGATTGGTTTAGATCTTGATTGTCTTTAACAAAGTCTATGGTTATCCTTCTACTGATTCTTTCACTACTGACTGCTGGCCTTTGAAGTCTGGAACTTCACAATCAAACATTAAGCATTTCCCTAGTAAATACGGCTGAGTTCATCTGGTAAGAAATATAGGCTGGTGCTAGGTGGAGCAACTCAGAACTAAAGCAAAGTCCTGCTCCATCTCATTAGCAGATATGTTTCATAATAAGCTTTTATTCTACTGTTTTACAAAAAAAGAAGAAGTGAAAATCTTGATAACTATTCCCATCAGGTGTCAGTGTATCTCCAAATGAGTTTCAGAAGGATGTTGCATGTGTATTTCTGGAAATGTTCATCCATTTTGTTCATATAAATTATCTACTTCTTTGGAAGTGATGATAAATGTGAACCTTATGGATAACCAGATAGAAGTGAGTTGCAGACAATTTTAGCTCCTAGCTACTGTATGGCAAAGAAAGTAGCCTAAATAGTTGGGTTGGATATCACTACAGACTACTTACAAGGATTAACTTGATGTAGGTACAGTAACAAGTATTCACTTGCTAACTTATCTCTTGCAGAGTTCCTCATGGTAAAATATGGTAAGACATTAATCTTCGGCTAATGAGAGACATCTTCTGCTAATGATTTCAAGTACTTTTAACCATGTAGTAGAGGATGGCGCAGAGATGTTCAGAAATACAGTGCCAGTGCGAGCTCTCCATCGGGAAGCAGGTTAGCCAAGTCAGTGTGGTGCTGCAGCTAAGGTGACAAGCATTGATGAGAGCCCTTGTTTGTGCATGTACAAACCCGTGATCTCGAATATTATCTTCACAGTGTCCTAGCAGCATTGCATGGACATATCTGCTGTGTCAGAACTAGCTTCCACATCTCTGCACCACCTTCTCTTGTGCACTGTGAATATGCCTGCAGAGGCATGAAACACTCCTGAGAGAACGTGGAGACCACAGGCTACTTCTCTGTGTTGTGGAGTTGTTGGGAAGCAAGGTAACAAAGATGATTCTCCACCGCTAACCACTCTAAATAGTACCACAGAGGCTGATCCATTTTAGAGAGAAAAGAATGTCTATAATGCTACACATTAAAATGACAGAGATGTCACTGTGGATAGCAGGAATCATTGAGGTACCTGTTCCTGTTCATTTTAGTAACTGTAATATGTATCTTAGTAACCATAATATATAGCTGCAAACAAGTTCTTATTAACCATTTCCATGTCCAGATATAGAGTCTGGCGCAACGAGTGACTAAATTTTGCAGTGTTCCATTTCTCTATATCTAACATGCACGACACTTGGCATTCATTGCTCAGCTACTCCTCATTAGACAATACCATCCATGGCTATTTCACCACTCTTCTCCTTTATTTTGTTCAGTCTTACTGCAGACTGCAGTGTTAGCATCCAGAAGGCGTTTCTTGATGGCCAGACAGAGAGACTCCAAAAATCAATTAACATTTGGGCCAGATTCTGATCTCTGTCGTACTGATGTAAACTTGGAATAATTCCCTGAGTTTTGGTGAGTGATCCAGACTTGCTCTTTCAGTGACTGAAGGTTTCTTGGGCTGGATTTCTGGCTGGAATAAATGGGTGTGCCTTTCTTGGAGACAAGTAGCTACGGAGTTTACACTAGCCAAAGGGATGGCCATATGAAGTTATGACTTTATTGTAATTGTACTGCTTTTACATTAGTATATGCGAAAGAATTAAGTGACATGTTTGTTATTATTATGCCTAGCTCTGGAAGTTGCAGTTCTCTCCCCTGAGTTTACAGCTGTTGCACAGCTTTTAATTAGCTGTCTGAAGTGTGGCTGGCTGAAGAGCTAAGGAAACATGGAGTTTCAGCTGGGATGCAAGATCCACTCTAGAAACCAATCAGCAGGAAAGGAATCTGTACTGAAATCTGTAGTATTTCAGAACAAGCAACTTCAGATATGCCTGGATTGTAGTCACTGAGCTGCTGTCACAGACTACAATGACACTTTTCCCCCCAAATATTGTACTGATTGTACATCATTGCACATCGAGAGAGAAGAAGGCTACTCTGTGCTTCAGATTGCTGTAGGTGTTTTTGTTATCTTACAGGTGTGAAAAGGGATGCATACCTCTGCAAGATATGTTGCTTCAAGAAAAGATGGTCTTGCATTTGGAACATGTTTTCTGCCTCAGTTTCACTTCAGAGCAAGTCAATTAGAGCTTAATTTTCAAACAGTAACTCCTGTGGTTACTAAGATAACAGTAACAAGTACTTCAACGATCCCTGGTAACCTTCATGAAATCTCCACCATTTTAATGTGTAACAAAACTTTTGAGGGTAATGTTGGTCCTGAGTATGTGATTTAGTTGACTCAGTTAAACATCTAGTGTCAAATGATGTGCTCTGAAATACTTCAGATATCCTTAGGTGGCATGGTAACATGGTAGGTAGGTGCAGGTGACCCTGCATGGGCTGGGGACAGTGCAGCCATTCCTGGAATCAAGACTGTAATTTACAATGAGCAGCATAGGTGGAGCTAGCCTTGAAGGTGGATTCAAGAGAGAGTGTAAGCATAGTCTCTCTCTTTCTCTTGGTCCTCCTGTTCAGCAGCAAGTGCAGTGGAAACACATAAATGTGTTGATTAACACTAGGATTAACAAAGAAAACAAATTATGGAAGTAGAGGAATGATAAAAGAGTAAATTATTAAATTATTCTATTTTTGAGATATGTATTCATAATGAGAGTTTCCAAATATTTATAAATTCTCTTTGCGACTTTGGACCATCAGGACTTTGCAGTGCATTTGAGAAGTAAAGGTCAGTAAGAGAAAGAGTGCTCTCAGTTTAGCATCTGCATGTTTATCCTCAGATCATTTTCAGTGAAATCATTAAACGTCTGAATGTTTGAACCAGTCATCAGTCCCCTTTAGTCTGCAGAATTAGTGCGTCACAGAGATACATTGAAAGTCTTTCGCATTCGTAGAGCTACTGGCCTGTTCGCTTTGACCATATCAGACACTATTCTAGTTAATATAATGGAGTTCACTGATATTAAATTGGTCTGAGACAAAATTCTACCCAAATGCTTCTAATAGATGGAAGATTCAGACTATAACTTGATGGCAAGGTCCCTGTCTTTCCCAGGTTGCTCATTCTCGCCTCTGTCCTGTAGTTCTCTGTCCTCAGCTGTGCCACAGCAAAAGTTTTCAAGGAACTATGCTTTAAACTAGATGCAAAAGTACTTTTACAGACACAATAGAGTGTCAGGGGACTGTGGTAGAGGGACGGGAATAACATGTGAAAGTTTCTCAAAGTCTTTGCACCAGGGAATGCGCACTTCACAGGGTACACCTACCTCCAGTGAGAGAGAATTTTTTGAGATGGATACTGGGTGAGAAACACTGGAGATTAACAAGAAATCCTCTTGGGTTTGTGAGATAAGCCATAGCAGAGCACACAGCATCATAGCTGGTTCACTATGAGCCCTGCCAGTATGAAAATTCCTCAGAGAACAACTGCTAGACCTCTACATCTGTTGGACGAGTGCTGATACATGGAAAAGCACAGGAGTGGTGATTTGGTCCCTTGGTGTATTTTGAGAGTTACCTGAAAATCAAACACCTTCTATAATGCTTCTCTTAGGAATATTTTTAAATCCTGAAAGGAAATTTGTCACCACGCTGGGTGCAGATGCCCCTTTGGGCAGAGCTACTCTGTAACATGGTTGCACCTGTTGCATGTGACTGAGAATCAGGCTTTACACCAGCACAGAATAGACAGCAGTGCCTTCCCTGGTAAATCCGCATCTAGTCACCCTGCCTTTATGTGGATGTCCAGAGAATCACTGTGTTTCATATATTTTACTTTTTTCCTCACTTCTCTGAGTGTGGCAACACCCATGCTCATTTAACTAATTTCATCCAGCACTTTGCTACCTTGTACACATTCACATCATCAGGGATAGGCTAGTAATCACTGATCATTATTCTTGATTTTCTTGCAACTTCCTAGATATTAATATTCTCTCCATTCAGAATAAGAACGTAAAAACTTGCAAAAATAGCTTGGGAGTTTTTTTAAATCTCATGTCAGAGAGAAGAACTTTCCCAGATCTTGCTTAATGCTGAGATCTTTAACAACCTTCTCCTCAAATCCCTTCAATTTTGTAACATAAATCAACATGGATTTTTTAAGTAATGTGATTGATCGTATTCCTTGGAGCTTACTGATTTTACTAAAAGTTCTTATTATTCTTGATATGAAAATGTATTTCATTTGATCTTTATTTTTTTTTTTCCCTGGGATATAGTGGCTAGCAAATGTTCTTGCAAGGAAGTATTTTTCCTTTTGGCGTAACTTTGAATTGTTAAATATAAAGGTAGCATTTACAATGATGCAGCAGTGACAACTGTGGAAAAAATTAGAGAAATTATGTTCCTCACTGGCATTGCAGTTGCTACCTCCCCAAAGGAAATGAAGAAAAAAGCAAGGAAAGAGAGACAAAACTTACAATACATTTGCTTTTCAATTGCCATTAGAGTTGACATCGACTACATGGGTGGATATGTGCTAATTTGGCTTTCATCCGCACTGCTGGAATAGTGAGCTTCTCCAGGCATTTATGATTTTCTTCTTGAAAAGCTACTGTTTTGGAGTGAGCTTTTTTCCTCCCTTAGAAAAATCTGATGAAAGACATGAAATTCTTTTGCAAAATGGTCTGTTGAAGAGCAAAGGGAGGAGCAGCTTCATACAAGGCAAAGACTCTCGCTTTTATGAATCATATTCTTGTTTTTCAGATACTGTACAAACCAATCAATTTATTTTAACAACCACATGTGCAAGATGAATTGTTGTGACATTTGTGACTATTGTCTCTAGGACCATGTACATTACGGCTAGAGTAAGCTCACTGATAATTAACCTGCATGAATGAGAAAATAACTGGAATGTTCCTAGGCAGTTCAGCAGCTCTCTGCCCAGTTACTACATCCTGCTAAAGTTAGGGGTTAAATTGGCAGGAATCAATTGCAGCAAATGATATTTCCATCTCATCATCACCCCATTAACTTGTTTCGTGATGGATAGCATTGCACTGAAGCCATGATAACTAATGAGGATCAGGGGATTAAAAGGAAAACACAGATTAGGAATGGAGAAATATTTTTAAAGTGCTTCATATTGATTAATCCTATTTCCCTAGAATTCACTCTCAACTGATTATTTAAGTAGACCTTGGGGTATTATTAGGCCCTGTTGAAGTTATTCTGATTTCTGTCCAGATTCAACCTGAGAGAACAGAACAGAACAGCAAGACAACTTCCCTTCCATCCCAAGGAGGCAGTGTATGGGTGGTTTATTCTTCCTAATCTTTCTATGTAAAGTATTACCTGTCTATGCTAGATGTTTTATAAATTAATGGGATGTTTTATAAAAGAATAGGAATAAACTACTCTTAAGGTAAATCTTGCATTGTTTTTGATGTATTTCAGTCATCCCAGTAAGATGACTAACATCACTTTCTTATGAAGAGCATATATGAAAAAGCGTTGAGGGCTGGACTCAACGATCTTAAAGGTCTTTTCCAACCATAATGACTGTATGATTCTATGATTCTGTATATATGTGTCCCAAGGAACCTCCAGTCTTTTTTCTTCTGTTCAAGGAGCTTTGGCTGCATTATTCTTGTGCCAAGATTTGACTTAGCAGATGACACATGAGAAATCTCTCTTTCAATCACCTCTCCTGATGTTCTTTTCCCTGAAGACTGACCCTGCTCAGGACTTGGATGGGATATCTTTGAGGGACATATGCAGAAAACGGCATGGCAGGCTCCCTTTTAACTCCTCTGATTTTTTTTTTTTTTTACTAGAGGAAGGCTGATGTTTTTCAGCTTATGTGCAAAACTGAGGATATGGTCAAAAATAGTTAAGTCATGGTGCCGATTGCCATCCACATCACTGCAAGCACTGCCAGTATAAAGAGAGCAGCTCCATTGGAACTGCTGTCCGGAAGCAGAGAACCTGGGCACTCTAAGTGCAAACCCAGTGCCTCGGGCCATGTCTGAGCTCATTCTGTCCCTGCCTCCATGTGTGAGCTATAGGAACACTATGCCCAGCCGTTGCAGAATGAGTGGTGGTGGGGATGAGTGCTCCTCACTTGTGTGAAAGAAATAGTAATAGGTTCTATTAATACGGACAATGGTTTCACCAGGTTCTATGGCAAGGTAACATTATTTACTGCATGGGGTACAAGATATACACAGAATTATCAAGGACACCCTCCTGTTGGGTCAGACTGGTTTCCAAACTCCTTCTGAGAGGAGTCTGGATGTGAGTGGATCCAATCCTAGTTCCAGGCCTGGTCAACGGTTCATGATTAAGGAATTTTTTGCACATTTTGTCAGTAAAGTTTACAAGTTCAAAAGAGCGTGCTATAGTCACTTACCATGAATCTGTTGTGGCAAGGATCTCTTAACCCCAGGGAGTATCCTTGAGAGGCAACCCTGATCAAGGGGAGATCCTGGCAGGCAGCCGGCTGCCGTGCAAAGAGAGCTCAGCGGGCTTTCAGGCTGTCTCCATATTTATGGGATGATTGACTTATAGTTATTCTTTCCTTTCAGCCCAATTTTGGCTGGCGTATGCTCAATTAGCCCTTATCTCCCAGTCAGAATGCAGCCATCAGGACTCTTATTGATGGTTATTGTCTGAATGGGGGAAGAGATCAGGGAGGCAACCGCCAGGATCAGATAATGTCACTGGTGGTAACACCTGAACAGAGCTACCTGCGAAAAGTCAGGTTGGGCACAGGAAGGAGCACACCCAACACACCAGTAAAGTGCATAGGAAACCTGAGCATGATGGGGATGTTGGTGCTTGAGCATCCACTCAAACCTTTGCTTGGCTATTGAAGATTTCAGCAATGAAGTACATTGAGGATATCACCATGTTAACCACAAGAAAAGGATAGGTATTTTGTTCTAGTGAAATTTTGAGGTAGATCAGTTATCTCTTGACTAGTACAGCACAGTCCCTAGAAAGGAATGCTGTTGCTTCTTCATATCCAGCTTTGAAACTGCTTGTGGAGAAAATACTGCACTTCCTCCCTGAATGGATGAGGGATGAAGGAAACTGATAACAACTGATCAAAAAGCAATTTTGGTAGGTCAGTTTATATGTGAAGTACATTGGCTAATAAGCAACGTTTAAGAGTATAAAGCTTTCAAGGCATGCTGATACCACATACATTATTTTTTTCCCCTCCACATTATTGAAAAGTGCCAATTTTATAAAGACACAAATCTGATTTACTTACTTTTTAAACATTAGCTTAGCTGTTGCTTGCTTCTGGAGGAAAATCAGGTAGAAAACTACTATTTAAAACTTTATCTCTGTGTTACAGTAACACAGCATGGTGTTCAAACCTACACACCAGATGAAGTACAACAGGGAGGCCCATGATCAACTACTATAGGGAAGAAAGTTGCAAAATTAACTGTTGCTTATGGTAAAACATATATTCACAGACATGGCTAAAGCATATCATCTTCACTAAGAAAAGACAGGATTTATAAATGATTGCTCCCGAATGAAAAACAGCAACATATGGAAAAATTCAATGAACTTAAGGTGAAGAAAGCCTGCAAGCAGACAAGTCAGTGGAAATATGTATCAATGAGAAAACATCTAAAAGATGAGTGATATGGAAGAAAAACACCATTTCATCAATCAGACAGTCAAGAGGTACCCAAGGCAGAGATCCAGAAGATATACATATATTTTCCCTCATTCTTTTTAAAAATACTTTGGAAACAACAACTTAAGAAGCCAGGCCAGTTAAGTATTACAGAACTGAGAATTCACTGGAATATTAAATGGGAGCGTCTAGCAGGACGTTTGTCATGTGAAGAAAGGAAATCAATAACGAAAGCTCTGATGAGGAGCAGGGGTCCTGAAAGGGATCAGAGAGATGCACCTGGAACCTTTGCAAAATCACATCTGAGGCTTAAACTGCAGAAGAACTTTCCAATTGCTGCCCAACACTGGGAATGAGATAAAATGAAAAATCTCATGTCTGGCATGATCTACAGCACTGAATCATAGAATCACAGAATGCTTAAGGTTGGAAGGGACCTCTAGAGATCATCTAGTCCAACCCCCCTGCACACACAGGGTCACCTACAGCATGTGGC
>VZSV01000114.1:2727324-2744855 GCA_013398735.1 Nothocercus julius
GAGTTGGAAACTCCACATCCTCTCCGGACAGCTTGTGCCAGTGCTTTGCTGCCTGCACAGTCAAAAAGTTTTTCCTCAGGTTCAGGCAGAAATTCCTGTGTTTCAGTTTGTGGCAGTTGCCTCTTGTCCTGTCGCTGGGCATCACCAAAGAGTCTGGCCCTGTCCTCTTGACACCCTCGCTTAAGATATTTGTACAGACTGATAAGATACCCTCCCAAGCCGTCTCTTTTCCACATTGAGCAGGGCCAGCTTGCTCAGTCTCTCCTCACAGAAAAGAGGCTCCAATCCCTTACTCATCCCTATCCCGGAATCTCTCCAGTTTTTCCATGTCCCTTTTGTACTGGAGAGCCCAGCACTAGACACAGCACTCCAGAGGAAGCCTCACCAAGGCTGAGTAGAGGAGGAGGATCATCTCCCTTGATCTGCTGGCAACACTCTTCCAAATGCACCCCAAGATACTATTGAACTTCTTAGCCAAAAGGGTACATTGCTGTCTCATTCAGCAGAAAAGGATGTGGGAGTGTTGGTCAACAGCTGGCTGACCATGAGCCAGCAGTGTGCCCAGGTGGCCAAGAAGGCCAACGGCCTCCTGGCTGGTATCAGGAATAGTGTAGCCAGCAGGAGCAGGGAAGTGATCAACCCCCTGTGCTTGGTGCTGGTGAGGCTGCACCACGAATACTGTGTTCAGTTTTGGGCCCCTCACTACAAGAAAGACATTGAGGCACTGGAGTATGTCCAAAGAAAGGCAATGAAGCTGGTGAAAGGCCTGGAGCACAGACCTTATGAGGAACAGTGGAGGGAGCTGGGATTATTTAGTCTGGAGGAAACTCAGGGGAGACCTTATCGCTCTCTACAGCTACCTGAAAGGAGGTTGTAGTGATGTGTAGGTCAGTCTCTTCTTCAAGATAACTGTGGATAGGACAAGAGGAAATGGCCTGTCAAGCAGGAGAGGTTCAGGTTAGATATTAGGAAACATTTCTACATGGAAAGAGTAGTCAAGCATTGGAACAGGATGCCCAGGGAAGTGGTAGCAGTGTTCAAGAAATATGTAGATGAGGCACTTAGGGATAGGGTTTAGCAGGTATGGTGGTAATGAGTTTACACTTGGACTTGATGATCTTAAAGGTCTTTCCCAACCATAACAATTTTATGATTCTATGGTCAATGTGTTGTCCATCAGGATGGCCAGATCCTCCTCTGTAGAGCTCCTTGCTAGCAAGTACTGGTGCATTGACCCTGCACTTGCCTTTGTGGAACTTCATGGCAGCACAGCTCTCTGGCATATCAGCCACTCCTCACAGTTTTGTACCATCAGAAAACTTGCTGAGGTTGTACTTTGTCCTTTCATCCAGGTCACTGATGAATAAGCTGAAAAATACTGGACCCCGTATTGACCCTTGCTAGCTACAGGCCTCCAAATAGATTTTGGACTGCTGAACGCAGCCCTCTGAGCCATCTCACTTGGGCCCCTCTGTGGCCATATCCCAAGGGGTTCTTCAAAGCAGGACTCTGAACTTAAAGCATCTGGCCTTTATATCCATAAGTTCACGGAAACTTATGGAAAGTTCAGGTTTACGGAAAGTTCAGGTCACAGAAATGGAAATAGTAGTTCATAATAAGTTGCAGGGGCTGACAGTGAATGAGTGGTTTGAATTTTGAAACTACTTAATTCCTGGAAATATGGCATATGGTGGATATTTAGCAACCCTAGATATCATCCATTCTAGATAGCTTTCCCAAACCTTGCTTTAGTTGCTTTATATATGATAGAAAATAAGATTTTAAAGACACCTATCTCTCTATCCCTCTTGCTTCTTTCTTCCCTTTAGTGTAATAATGAAAAAGAGAATAAAAATACTATAATGCAAACTTTAATTTCCAAGAACATGAAAAATGTGATTTTTTTTTTAAGAATTAGATGTGAAAAAAAGAAGTGTTAAAAATGGTGTTTCTTTGCAAGTGTAATATGAATGTCATTGCTAGAGTTTTAAAAGGGCCAAGAGAAAAACAAAAGTATACTCTAATGTTAAGTATTTGCCACTTTTGTAGCTGTAGGCTAAAGAGAAGCAGTTGTGAGGAACCATTCTTCAGTTCGTAGAGTCTGGTTTGCATTAGTGAACATCAGCTCACTCCAGTCTGCCATGTTGTCCTTACATATTGCACAACCGCTAATTTATTTTATCTGGAGCAAAATTGTTCTAGGAAGTGAACTAAGACTTAATTCAAAGTCAGTGCCCCAATTTCACTGAGATGCTTCTTTGTGATTAATGATACCAACGCACAAGATTGAGCATTATGTTGTGTCCCATAGGAAAAATCTTTTCTTTAGGTTGTTCAGAGACTACTTTCAAGGCACTGCTTGGTCCAGGACTTGCCCTAATACTTTCTTAGTTCTCAGTCTCCTTGCTAGCGCAGTCTTGTCCTCACTGTCAGCCAGTCTTGGCTCTCCAGATTCTTCTCTTTGGCTCTGTCTTCTGCTCTCCTTCATGGAAGAACAAAACATTTATTCCTAAAATCCATCCAAGAGCTCAGACACCAGATATATCCCAAATTATCTGAAGCAATTTAATTTTTCCCATGTCACCTTTGTCTTCCTGTGCCCCGCTCCTGAGTTTTCTGATTTTTGGCCAGTTCATGGCAGTTGTCTGTTAAAGCTAGCAGGCTCCCACTGAGGAGCAGATGTAGTCACTGGACACTTTATTGGCAACAAGCGATGGCAAAAAGCAGATGTGTGGTGACCTTGGAAGGATTACAGCTATATGCACAGCATGGAGTCTCAAACTGGTTTGTGCTAAAACAGCTTATATGTCTCTGCCTCTGCCTATGTCTTGCTGCAAAACGTATAATCTGTCTGCTGATATCACGTAAGTATTTGTCTCTTTATCTCAGCAATATCAAGGATGGTTTAGATACTATTGTCATACAAAGATTAAGCTAAGGTCCTTTTTATTACAACATGTTAGAGACATGTTGTTTTCTGTGTTGCTTTGCCATCGTAGATGAAGGAAACAGTTCACTAAAAACCTGCTAGGCTTAGTTTATGTGTTTCTTCCTATTACCAGTTCTATGAGAAAAAGCCATAATCCTTATGTTTCAGTCCATTGGATGAAAGTCCCAGGTGCAATGGAGGGCTCTGGAGAAAGGCATCTCTCCTACCACAGAGAAGAGCATATCTTAGTGAGAAGGAATCCTGGTGAGAAGGAATGTCACAATTACTTTGCTGTCTGTCCAGTTTGTTTTTGAACTCCATTGGGTATTAGCAGGCCTTTCAGTGAAAATTGTAAATGGCCAATCAAATTCATATTTTCTCCTTGGGAATAAACATGTAAGATTTACTACATGTTCTAAATTCAGTTAGGCTTTCCTTGTTTGTTCATGATCCCCTGGACAGAATGTCTATAGAACAGTAAGACTGCTGTTTCCAAGATTATGATTCGTTAGTCTGTATCAGATGAATCATTTCTTGCAGGTATTGAGGAAGTGCTGGAAGATTCCCTGGATTATGTATACATTGTTCTTAAAACATCGAGTTACTAAAAGAAGCAACATGAGAGATGCATGTAAACAAATAAAGTAGATTAACATAAGAAGTCTGTGGACATACATTAACTTTAGCACATCTTCATGTATTCAAAGGTTTGGGGAACAATTATTCATTCCTACTGTCATGCAGTACATTTGTCCTAAGTTCTAACAGAAAGCAAAATGGCCCTAAATAACAAAGAGAGAAATGTGGTAGGAAGACAGAAGGATGGTATCAACTGGAGAGGACAATGAAAGATTTTTCACACAGAATGCAACATACTGCTGCAAAGTACTGATAATTCTAGCCACCATTTTTGGGGAGCACGTTTAATAAGAGGATCATCTCAGGGGATTGGACTCTTGGTCATACTGTAGCTGAAGACAAAACTCCCATTGTCTTCCACAGTGTTTTCTTTTCATAGACTTCCATGGAAATTATAGGCCATGTCAAGCTTCAGAAATGAAATTTTCAGTTCTGTCTCTGTAAATCATTAAATAACTTCAAAATTCACACATCATTACCTGCAAATTCAGATGTAAAGGGCATATCAAAGCATAAGCATCAAAATCATTAGTGTCTTAAAAAAAAAAAAAAAAAGACACTACTCTTGATATATTTGGCATATTCTATATAAAGACCAAGAATGCAAGCAGCCTTCCTTCATTACCACAAGTTATCTGAAAGTACCATCTCATGTAGTGCCCTGTAGCTATGCTTAATTAATTAATTAATTATTCTGATACTCAACATTTACAGAAATTACTTCTTTTGCTTTTCCTCTGGCAATAAACATTAGCAATTTTAACATTTTTTTTGTCACTAGTTTATGAAAGCTCAGTTTGTTTTTGAAAATGTTTATGATACAAGCCATCTAGTAATTAATCATCCCATTTCACAACCTTTCCAGAAATGTTCTTTGCAGAAAATGGGCAAGTCTTATCTGGTGAGAGTCATAATAAGGGTGTGAGCACATTGCTGGTCCAGAAGAAATACCTGTCAGATTAAACGACCTCTTCTACTCTTTACACATGGGCTTGAGCTGCACAGCAACTGTCTGCTCAAACAGGCTCTTATCTCTAAGTGAGAGAGAATGAAAAACATGTCAGGTGGGTCATCTTACAGATTTTAAAAAAATGACATAAATCTGTTTTTAAAACTGAGAAGGAAATGTGAAAAGAAGAGAGAAAGAGAACTCATTTGTTTTTGACACTAAAGGACACAGATTGATGGTTTCTAAGCTATATTTGTTCAGCCAGTTTGTTTAGGTCTCTTCTCACATAAGTGCCCCAAAACCATAGGTCAACTTTAGCAAGAAAGAGGATTTACTAAAAAAATAAGAATATTTTGTCTCCCTAACTACATAATCTAGAAAAGAAAATGAAAAATAAATTAAAAAAAAGAGAATGAAAATGAGGAAAAAATGAAAAGTAAGACTGTTGAGTGGAAACTTGCTATGTTTTTTTTGATTATCTTACGTTGGCAGCTCTTCAGATTATGCTGCTTTCCAGGCATTGAATTTACATTGAATCTGCAAAAAGAATTTATGAGGTATCCTCTTTAGGCTTGGGGATTCCATACATTTTCATGGTGTACATTTGACAGGAACATAGTCCCTTGGAGAAACTTCATTTCCTTTCCCAATCTTATGTCTCTGATTCCAGCTCACATTTTTTATGTATAGTTATATATCAGCATTATTTTGCCCATTGCTTCATTGTAATATTAAAAAGCTGTTAATTTTATTTTCTTCCTTCCATGTACTTTTTTTCTATTTTTTTTGCCTCCTGACACATATGTCTTCATTCTCCTTATGTGCAGCTTCTTTTGCCCATATCTCTCATTTTCCTTATGTTTTGTCACGCTTTTATGTACTTCTCTGTGTTGTGATTCTGCTTTCCCCCTTTCCCATGCTATCCAGACCCTTGTCTCTTTATTTCTGAGCAATCCTTTAACTCTGGTGGCTCTTGTTTTCTGTTTTCATCCTCTGAGCAGCAACCTCTAATTATCACCACTTTTTGCAGGAGGGGAAGGGGGCAAAGCTCACAGGTCTTGTAATAAGGATAAAAGAAAAAACACACAGAAACCATGAGTTTGGAAATGCTGCCAGATAGATTATTTTTGTTCATGGAACTGCATGACTAGAGGATGAAGTTTGCTTCTGTATATATGGGATGTTTTTTGCATTTTGTCTTGTTTGCAAGGAGTGGAACTAGCCTATGATTGTATTGCCATATCTCCAGCATGTTATTATTTTGAATGCCTTAGATTGATTAGGGCTTTAGGAAATCTCTGAGACAGTAATTCAGAAAATAACAGCATAGGATCCAGTCTTAGCTTGCAAGAACCAGACACAGTGCTCTTAAAGCAAGTGCTTTAGAATCTCATACTGTCTATGGAGCAAAGATCTTTGAAACTGCCAGGGGCAGATCCTGCCTGCCTTCAATAGCCACATTTAAGCAGATAAGAAATTTCTCTGGAACCCTTCAGAGGTGCCTGCTTCTTCATTGATTAGAGCATTTAAGCACATACTTGGCGGATTGCTTCATCAGGCCTTTACAATTAGATTTGCAAGCCAGGTACATAAGCCAGACAGCATGGATCTGAGCTGTGTTTTCAGATTTGTTTCATACTGGGTTGGGTACATTCACATGCGGATGGACTCTCCATGTGGGGTAAAAGTCCTCAGCTTATAAACAGCTGCTGTTCAACAATCTTAAATTATAGGAGATTTAATCTCTTCTGCCTTGTGTGCCCACTAAGTTTATTTTCCTGCTTGATAAAATATCTATAAAAGCCCTCTTTATTCAGATTAGCCCCTTTAGCTACCACTATTAACTTTATTCCAGTCATATTCTTCCCTCTACCCAGATCCCATCTTAGAGACTCACAGCTGGAAAATCTGTATGTTTATAAAGCAATACTTATCTACTTTATAACTAAGTCAGGGGTTCTAGTAGCCAAGGCAATAATTCAGACCAGGAAATGTCACCTTGATTTGCATTTTCTATAGAATCAG
The DNA here is from genome assembly GCA_013398735.1 of Nothocercus julius. NCBI lineage: Eukaryota > Metazoa > Chordata > Aves > Tinamiformes > Tinamidae > Nothocercus > Nothocercus julius. Next base: position 2,733,867 of record VZSV01000114.1, read on the forward strand.
TGTAATCCAAGATAAGGTAAAATCAATTTTCAATTGCCTGCTGGGTTTAGCATGTTTTAACATATTATTTCTGGCTGACTGAGTCCTATCAATGGACATTTCAAGTCTCTTTAGAACACATAGAAACTTCCTTTTGTGTGTCCCTAATAATGCACAAAATTCCACTGGTTAAATCCAGCCAGATTTTATATATAATAATCAAATAAAAAAGACTTAAAGCACAAGGTGTGTCATAAAAGCAGAGTCTTACTCAGTCTTACAAATGAAAATTCTAGATACTCAGCCTAGAGATGTATGCCTATTTTTTTTAAGCTTTATATGTCCAGGAAAAAAATTATTTGAAAAGTGATCAAATAGCTTTAAAGTGCCTGGTTTTAATTTGTTGGATGACAAATAATTTTGGGTCTATTTCTTGCACATTCATAGCAGTTTCACATGGAAACTGAATTGTCTTAGATATAATATTATTGTTAACATCAAATTTCACTTTTTTTTTTTTTTTTTTTTTTAAGGTGAATAGAGTGTTCTCTTTCTGCTCTCATTCTTTTTCCAGCAAAAAAAAAACCATCAAAACCCTAGGTGTGAAAATCTGCCCCTTCTAGTCTCCAACTATGTCATATCCAGACTAGGGAAAAGAAAAGGAAAACAGAAGGAAAAAGAAAAGGAGAGAGTGAAATCGGCTGTATAATTAGAAAAAAAAAAAAAAAAAAAAAAAACAGATACATCTGAATTATCTACGTGAAATAAGATATGGATTTTTTCTTGTATCTAGATACATGAGCATGAAAATCTATAGTAGGTGGAAAACACCCGCTTCAAATCCAAGCTACCTTGAAACCAAAGAGAATCTGAGAAATGAAATGAACGTGAAGGTTTTCGTGTGATAGCTTCCATGAAAAGCATGGGCAGGTTGGGAAACCCAACTGTAGCAACGTCCTACTGACATGAAAAGCAAGCTGATGGAGAGATCAGCAACCAGACTGACAAAGACCAGAAGGCTTGTCATGAAATAAAAAAGGCCAAGGAGGTTTTGGTCAGATGAGATCTTGTTTGTACCTTAAACTTGAACTATCACAAAGATATGGATGGCAAGAAATCTATTTGTGAAAAAAAGCAAAGAATCATAGTTTACATTTAAATTCAGACAACATAGAAGAAACATTAGGGAAGGAGGGGCTATCACAGTTTTCTAGCTTATTTTTAGCCTGCAAGTCTCTCTGTTCCAGCTCAAATGGAATAAATGTCTATTCACTATTACTTGGGGGTATCAACACAATACAGCTTTTTCAGAGAAAGCCTACAGATAATCTGCTGATAGTTTATGGATTGCTTCACAAAATGAATTGGGTTTTTCCTTATGAAAAATCAAGTGTTTGGACAGATATTCTAATGAATGAATTCTGCACCATATTTGGTCTAAATGGGTTATCCAAACGTTTGGGATAAAAGTTTGAATATAGAGGCCTGAAGAAGACTTGTGAGAGTTTGAGGTTCCTGATATTTGATGATCTCTGTGTCTCCACAATACTGTGAAACCTTTAGCTTTATCCTCTCTAGGGCTTTCAGCTGGCTGATTTGTAGAATGAAACATCAGAGGCCAACCTATTGCAAAGTTCTTGTCATGAAAAATGGTCAGAGCAGGCAGGCAGAATGCAAAATTCACCTTGGTAATTCTCATGGTTAAGTCTGAGGCAGTTATCCATAAATATTTCTTACATAGATTTCCAGATCTTGAGTACTTGGACCATCTTAGAGTCCTAGACTTTGAACTCTTGTTCATTTGTTATTTGTGATATATGGTCATAAAGGAACATTTTTGAAGGACAACATTTCATCTGATTTCACAGTTTAGGAGCAGGAAGAATCTCTGCTGAGCATTAACTCTGAGATCTATCTCATTCTGAGATCACCTAAAGAAAAGAAGAACTGGAGGCCAAGGTCTGGAGGCCAAGGCTCCTCCCACCCTCAAACTGAGACTCTAGCTGTAGAAACTGATGCTGAAGAGTGAAATGTTTTCCAGTGGAACAAAATGGACAGAATTTGTCCCAGTGAGTGGATTTGCTGAGAAGCACTATTTATTACCAGGTCCACAGTGAATGTGAACTTGGCATGGAAAGGAATGCTCTGAGATTGTTTGAATGGCACTACAGTGGTTCCGGATGGTGACAGAAGGATATCTTGGGAAAAGGGAAAAACATGATGAGAATAGCTAAGAATGCATCATCTGAGATTCACATCAGATCACAGTGCTGGGAGAGACTTCCTGAGTCATGAAGTCCATGATCCAGTTACTGCAATACTCCACCACATCATATAATACCTTTCATTTTATTAACGAGCTCCAGATTAAAAACCAATGATTATTTTTTCCCAACTATTCATTATAAAAGGCTGTTCAAAAACCTCACTGCTGTTATGAGCAGAAGCCTTTCAGTGTGCAAGCTGAATTCATCACTGACCTTTTCAGATCCATTTATTTCTGGGTCTAACTTAAATATGTCCCTTTCTCTTGCTGATCTATATCTTTACAGATAATAACAGATAATTCTTCCTGCCTTTTCTCTGATGGCTGAAAAACGCCACTCTGCATTTCTTGTCTCTCCATCCTCTCATCATTCCAATAGCCTTTATCTCTATCAGATATTTTATGAAATTAACTGCTGAATGACTTTAATGGCTCATAAACATCCAAAGTCTTTCTAAAGCCATGGCCTCATACCTTTAATTTTTTTATTTTATCTCATTTCATCCCTCTCCATTGCATTTTATTTCCTTTTCTCTCTGTTGAGGTAGTGTTTTTTACTTTAGCAGGGTCAGAGCTGTAGGTTACACAGAGACTATAAACAGGTATCAGGAAGAGGTGCTATGAGTTGGCTATTGTTTTAATGAGCTGTAAAAAAATGTGAAGTGCATTCATAGAAACAGTAAAGTATATATGCAGTGCCCTGCAAATGAATGGAGGTTTCCTGACTTTGTGAAGGCTCAACAGTCTGTGAGGGAGAGGCTAAGGGACAAAGGAAATGAGAAGGAAGAAGTAAAGAATCACCAAATGCAGATGAAGGAACACTAAAGTAAATTTAGTGTGAGAATTTTGTGGTCCAAATATCAGAGGAAAAATGCCTGGAGCTGTGAGCAAATATCTGGTTTTGATCCCTGTGGTGCTGAGAGGCTTTGCTTTAATTCTTTGTAAATAAATATTTCTATAATAAAGGTACTGATATAAAAATAAAATAAAATGATATAATCATTTTTTTCTGAACCGAAAGAACCTGGGAGACCTTGAACTTTGGCTAACCATTTGAATATGTACAAAATCTTGGCAACTTCTAAGATTGCCTGCACCTGTTTCTAGAAGAGAGGACAAGTGATGGGATATGGAAGAAATGCAAAAATGCAAAATGCTAGGAGCTGGATTCACCTGAGTTCTTTACAGTTCTTTACATTACATACAGTACATTGCACAGCTCAGTGCTTCAAGGATGGCTAGGCTACCTTGGAGATAGCATGAGAAACTAAAGCATTACAGGCAGTGAATCACTGCCAGGACTGGCAGTGGCATCATGACTTCTATACTGAAGACAAAACTTTAATACAGTTAAATACACAAATAGGTAACCTTTTCCAGATGGGCAATAAGAATTCAATAAGCTTTCTGTTGCCCAAACTAGGGAAAGTAGGACTAGTGTATTTGTGCCTACCCTCAGCGCTGCTGCTTTCTATGCCAGATTGGTACCAAGGACATGAAGTGCAGCAGGGAATTTGGCCCTGGAAAGGAGATGACATATTGCTATATTATTTTTTTTCTCCAAGTATTTATGTGTCTTACTGTTAGACATAATATAACCATTGCAGATGCAATTCTCCATGACTCTGTTGCACTGATTGCCCTAAAATTATTCTACTCGTTCATTTGAAATCCAAAAAATAGAACTTAGCAGTGAGCTGTACTTACAAATAGAGTGAGACTGAAAAAAAAACCAAGAAGAAATGGAAACTGCTGTCAAATTATCTTTGCAAAAGGAAAAAAAAAATTCAAAGAATAGCTGACACATAATGAATTAGATGAGATGATACTAAAGGCAATATTTTGAGGTCTGAACGGTGTCATTATTTTAAGACAAATGATAACTTTGTGATGGTGAAATGCAGATGCTGGGCTTGGCAGTTATGCCATTTCGGTTCAACATGTCTAGATGTTTTCCATGAGCCAATTACTATAATTTCATTGTGAGTCTTTCTTATACAAAAGTTTCTTTATTCAAGGAAAAGATCTCAGTTAATTTATCCCCTAATATACCACACCATCAGGAAAGTACTTAAAAGATCCACAGAAGAAACATTAGGAAAAGCTGTTAGGCTAAGAGGCAAATTAAATCCTTCCTGCCTTGAAGCCAATAGGAAACCTTACTGATTACTATGAGGACAGGATTTCGCTTTAAAAATTAAAATATCATTCCAGCTCATTATGAAAAATGTCCACACAAAAACATATCCATGAAACATTTCTTCCTATTTTCTCTTTTTATTGCCTAATTTCTGCATATTTTCTACATTCACTCTTCTGTAAGAGTATTAATTCAAAAAGGAACTTTTGGGAGGCCCAAGAGAAGCAGAATCAGTTGGAAAGGTTTTCATCACATTGTCACTGAAGTCAGAAGTCTTTCCATCAACTGTTCCCAGTGAATTAGAACTGTCTCTAGATTGAGATAAAAAGTTCCTTAAGCATCAAGTGTTAATTATACATGTTAAACTGAAGTCATTATTATAAAAGTGAAGTCATTCTTAGCAGTAATTAAACAATCAAAGTGAAGAAATCTTGTTTGATTGTTTGTTTCACTTAAGAGGCACTGCATCAAGAGGGCAGGCAGATTTTGGTATTCTGGTTATCTTTTAGCTTCTTACAAATTATGCAGTTGTTGGAAGTAATCTATTTTCTCACCTCAAGTTAAATATACTGATATTTTTATGAAATTATTATGGAAGCTGAAGTAATTTGAGATTTTCAACACACTTATCCGCTGTGGCTAAAAACATGATATTTCAAAAGACGTACAAATAAAATTTGGCTCTGCAGCTTAAAATGTAGCTTATAACATTCTTCAGGTATTATTTCATCTAGCATTTGACAGATAATAAATCTTTTTAATTTAAATAGCTTTTCTGAAATTACCAAGAGAGCTCAAAAAAAGACATTTCCAAGTAAACTGATTTAAGTGCTGGAGTGTCTTCTTTGGCTTTCTTTTGCCAGGAACAAGATGCTGTTGTGTTGACTTGGAGACATGGCAGGAGAACACAAAAGATGAAATGTAAGTTATGTGTCACACATCTTGGCTGCAAAAGGTTTTAAACATTTGGGAAGGGGATATTTCTTCTCTTTTCTGTTTTTCACTATGACTTGTGTAGCTAGTCCTTCATTGCCTTGGCAAATGCATTTAAACATTATTTTGCCCCTTCCCATGTAAAAAAACACAGGACTTGTAATATTTTCTGTTACTCAAATCAACATTTCAATGAGCTGGAAGGTCATTCTGCTTTGTTACAGATTTCAGTAGAAAGTTAGCTAAAAATATAAGTACTTCAACTAAGTCCCAATGGGCTTCCTCAAAGAGATAGGAATATGTTGAAATTTGAATAATTATGATTATTAACTTACAGAGTTAAACTTGAACTCAAAGTAAGCTCTGGGCTAGGTGTATAAAGTTTGTCTTCCAAATCTGAACCCAATATCCAAAAGTACCTGCCAGTCTTGCAAACAGGAAATGTATAGTAGCTTTACTTCTGAAAATCTGGCAAAACAAATACAGAAAATGCTTTGAAGTAGCTGAATCTGGACTTTTATTTTCTGAAAAAATGTGTGCATGAAAAAAATCCTTAACTTTCTTTCGAAAACTTCGGCTGATATTTTTTGAAAGAAGACTGACTAGATGGCAGAGCTCAGAGGGTTGTGATAAATGGGTCCAAGTCTAGTTGGAGGTCTGTGGCCAGTGGGGTCCCCCAGGGGTCAGTACTGGACCTGGTGCTGTTCAACTTTTTCCTCAATGACTTGGACAAGGGTACAAGTGCACCCTGAGAAAGTTTGCAGATGACACAAAACTGGGTGGAATGGCTGACACTCCAGAGGGCTGTGCTGCCATTCAGAGGGACTTAGAGAGGTTGGAGAACTGGGCAGAGAGGAACCTTGTGAGGTTCAACCAGGACAAGTGCAGGGTCCTGCACCTGGGCAGGAATAACCCCAGGCACCAGGACAGATTAGGGGTTGACCTGCTGGAAGCAGCTCTATGGAGAGGAATTTGGGAGTCCTGGTTGACAACAAGTTACCCATGAGGCAGCAATGGCCCTCGTGGCCAAGAAGGCCAAGGGGATCCTGACTGCAGCAGGAGGAGTGTTGCCAGCAGGGCGAGGGACGGGATCCTGCCTCTCTACTCAGATCTGGTGAGGCTGCACCTGGAGTACTGGGGGCAGTTCTGGGCTCCCCAGGACAAGAGGGACGTGAAACTTCTAGAAAGGGTCTAGTGGAGAGCCACAAAGATGATTAAAGGACTGGAGCATCTATCTTATGAGGAAAGACTAAGTGAGCTGGGCCTATTTAGCCTAAAGATGAGAAGATTGAGAGGGGATCTTATCAATCACCCTCCTACCAAAGAAGATGGGGCAAATCTCTTCTTGGTGGTGTCCAGTGATAGGACAAGAGGTAATGGGTGCAAGTTGAAACGCAGGAAGTTCCACCTCCATGTGAGGAAGAACTTCTTTCCTGTGAGGGTGCCAGAGCCCTGGAAGAGGCTGCCCAGAGAGGCTGTGCAGGCTCCTTCTCTGGAGATCTTCCAAAGCCCCCTGGATGCCACCCTGTGCCACAGGTTCTAGGTGTCCCAGCTTGAGCATAGGAGGTTGGACTAGATAATCTCTAGAGGTCCCTTCCAACCTCAACCATTCTGTGATTCTGTAAAGCAACAGTACAAAATGCTCTTGATTTTTCTCTTTTAGCAGATCAAAAGTAAAGTAGTATTTCAGCACTCAATCTAATATAGTTTAATAAGGTATCATAAAGCTGTGTGTACTGCCCTGTACAGCTGCCTGTAAATGCTTAGTAAGTATCATTCACGCCAGAAAGCAAAGCATCAGGGAAAAATGTAGGTATAATGATTAAAAGGGATCACCTGTTTCTTTAGTCCACATGCTTGGCATCACAGGCTGCCATATAATATTATCTATAGGTACATCAAGGTTAAGCTTTAAATCTGATGATAGGTTTTGAACCTAACTGTTTTGTTAACGTATCAGTTTTAGCCCTTAAGAATGCTTTTTTTTTTGGGTTAATCATTGGTGTTACCTAAATACTATCAAGTAGTAATAGTGAAACTATAGATAACATATTTGTATTCAGTTCATGCAGATTAAATGTCAGAGGCAGACTGTTTTGGAGGAAGTATTATCATTTCAAGGAGAAAGTCAGAATTTGCTACATCTGCTTGATCAAGGAAATATGGGAAATACATGGAATTATTTACAAGCCTTGCTTCAATTAAACATCAGTTTCTGAGCATCTATTGAATAGGCTGTTTTTATGAGCTAGTGAAAAGCCCTTTGGAGGAGATGAAAAGAAATCCCTGATTAGGTACTACCGAACAGTATGCAAGTTCTTGCTGCTTGATTTGGTTTATCTATGAAAAATTTGGACAGGTAATTCCTGGTTCTAAAAAAAAAGAGACTACTTTTAGGAGGCAGAGGATGTTTTATGGCTCACTAATAAAGCAATTTCTCATAAAAAAAAAAAAAAAAAGCAACTGATTCTAAGATAAACACATTTTCTTTCAAGATAGGTGCTCTAGAAAACTGATATCTAGGATGATAATTGATTGATGGGGTCTGACAAACATGAGGCCAAAGAGAAACTTACTCAGTAGAGACTATGATCAATAGGATTCTGCAAAAAGGTAAAAAAGAGTTATAAGAATATTCTCCAACGTCTACTGCTGAAGTTAATAGGCCTGTTTACAAGTGACGCTAAGGTCACTTACATTACTGGGTGACTGGATGATTTTGCCATCCTCTCCCCTTCTTGCATCAGTTCCAGCACTCGCAGAAGCCTGCAATGAATATCTAAGACCATTATAAATGCATTCTATGTCAATGGATGAGAGGTGGGAGAGTATACATCCCTCCTTGTTCTCTTTTTGGACTTGTCAGTCAGTCTGATTCTGTTTTGAATGTGCTGAAGATTTCTAGACTTAGCCTCCTGCAGCAACAGATTGCAGATCACTGCTTTCAGGTAACCCCACACTCACCCAGGCAGCTGCCTTCCTGTTTCTACATTTTTGTAGATTTTTTTCTCCTTCCTTAATGTGCTGAAACTGTCAGTGCAATTCAGATGACCCCAAGAGATAGTGCAAGGGTGAGCCAGGGTAACATGACTGGAGTTAGAAGGAAGCACTGCCACCAACAGTTAGGTTGCCTGTAGAATGGCAACCTTTAATGCCATTCTGCACATGTGAGTTTTTTTTTTTTAACAAAAAAAAAAAAATTGCAAGTGTGGCTCTTCTGCATTCAGATTAAGCAGGAAACAGATATTTGCACAGAAACGTGAAAGTATTAGGAGAACACAGTGCAACTCATTTCACAGCTTCTGACAACCACAAATGAGCTAGTTTCCCCTAACTTGATCTATATTCAGTGGAGAGACACTGCAGTATCTGGGGCTTAGCTCACTTTTTGTGTTTTAGAATAAGACAAGCCACTCACAACCCATGGACATTTCTCTCTAGTGACTGTAATGGGGAACTGAACTCACTGGAGTTGTCACCACTGCAGGCAAGACACCCCACACTACAAACTGGGCCAGGGAAGCAATCCAGGTTAGAAAAAAACAACTACTATTCAAACAAAATGGTTAGAGAACATCATAAATATTTATATTGGTTCAATGGAGGTCAGTGATAAGCCTCAGTATAGGAATGGAAATGAACAACAAGAGGTGGAAACCATTTCTGACGGTTTTGCTTTTCAGAAAATACAGAAAAATATGTCCTGAGAAATCTTAGAGTGGAAACAAGAAAACAGGCAAAATTTTGCCATCCTGGGAGTGAGGATATTTCAAGTTGTCAAGCCTTAGCTTAGCTGGTTAAGTATGCCTATATATGTTATATAAAATTACTCTTACCAGCTCTTTGTCTCTCTGTTCTTCATTGCTGCAAATGGGCTGGTGTCCAAATGAAGGATTTTAACACCAGCCATGGATGAGCCTTTTGGGTGATAGCTTTCAATTATTTGAAATTGAAGCGAGAAATTTCAATTATTTGAAATCCAATCATTGGAAACTGAAGTGAAGTTTTGGGGCATATCTAGGAGGATAGATAAACAGAGAATAGTGGAAACAGTTATTGCTTTGGAAAAGCAAAGGCATCACTTACAGGAAACCTCAGTTAAGAAAAGAAAAAGGAAAAAGTAGTAAAAACTGTGTGAGAAACATTTAATTTTTCATTTGTACATTTAAAACATGTCATAATAGATGGGAACTTTGCTTAATTTGAGTTAATTTCTTTCAGGCTACCGGATTTGTAGCAGCCCCTTTTGACCACAGATAATTTTCTAGACAAAACACCTTTGTGTCTGTGGAAGAAGGACAGACTATGGGAAACCATTTACCTCCAAAGCTCCTCCTGATGTTCTGCCCAGACTGGCAAAAATTTTGGAAAAGCTTTTCTGCTCTGAAAAAAATCGAGTTTTTTCTCTACTCTGAGGACATATTGTAAGGCAGAATTACATTACATGAACGAAGACAGGCTGGAAGGCCTCCCAATGCCAGAAAAAAAACTCTCAGAACAATACAGTATAATGTGGGCTGAAAAGAGGCAGATAAGGATCACAGTAAATGCACTGGTCAGGCTTTCAGACTGCATAGAATCCAAAGGGTGGACCAAGGCATTTCGTTATACAGAAACTCGTTAAAATCTTCTTTCAAATCCATCTGGCAGTGCATATACCACACTGATTATCAGTCTGCTTACCTGAAAACTGTCCATCACAGATCTTACAGAGGGGATGAAAACCAGCATGGCTTGCTCCACGGCACCATCAACGCCCTCCTGAAGGGATCAACAGAGAGCAGAGAGAAGATCAAAAAGGTTAATGATGATGAAGTAATACACAACGTCCCACTAGCATATAGGACTACCCTTACAAGGGTCTTAAAGGCAATGGGGAGAGAGAAGTTACAGGCTGTGGGGAAGGCAAAATGTCTCTGAGGAGAACGGTCATGAGTTTCCAGAGCACAATTCCACAACCTTCAGTCAGATGTGGGTGGTGGGAACACTATTCCTGATTTTTCTATGCTAGAAACTTTATCAGTGAGCCTTTAGTCAGCCTTTAGTCAGATCTAGAGAGAGTGTATTTCAGTCCCTTACTCTGCTGATATATACACCTGTTCCCTAGAAAATAAACTGGTCTACAAAAAGTTTTGACTAAATCTGGCTGCATCTCTCATGCATACGGAACTAGGACTGCAGCTGCTGGACCACAGACAGCTGCTCCCTGCTTTAACTTCCCAAATGCCCTCCTAGCACCAAGCCAGGCCAGGAGCACTGTGGATGCAGATGTGTCTCCTCTCAGTACGCAACTCTAGTGTCAGCAGCCAGCTATCAGAAAACAGTGATCTGCCCCATAGTCTCATGCTTGTATATGGGCATTGCAGTGAACTGATACCTTTTCTAAATACACTTACCAAACTGTCCACACAGGATATCGTGTCCCTATCTACTTTCTTCTTAGATTTGTAACTCAGTAAAGAATTTTGCTTCTTGGGCCCAAATTCAGATGATAGCTGAATTTATCCCTGTTCAAAAGAGCATTTATGAAGAAGAGCTAAAAAAAAACGTAATGTCAAGGTTCTGATCATTAAGAGAAACAGGTTTTCAGATTTATTAATCCAATGGGGAAAAGATAGAGCTGGTAGCTATTCTGAAAGGCTATGGCTAGGTTGGTTAAAAAAAAAAAAAA
>VZSV01000114.1:2745315-2774539 GCA_013398735.1 Nothocercus julius
AGGGCAGATGTTCCAGGCCCCTGATCATCCTCGTAGCCCTGCGCTGGACTCTCTCCAGCAGCTCCACATATATCCTTCTTATTTTTTGATAGCTGTGTCTAGACATTGCTGCAAGCTACCCAGTGCACATGGAAACACTGAAAGCTGTTTCTACCTTCAGATATACTCCATTTTCTTCCAGAAGTTTCATTTTATTATAGCATAAACAAATAAAAAGGAATGATCATGAACTGAAACCTTCCCCAGAATGAACAGTGATTCTACCTCCAAAGAAGATCAGTTGTTTCACCTTGTAGAGCCTTTAGTTCCTTTGTAACTATAAACCCCTTAGATCCTTTATAACACATCTTATATCTAGATCCAAGTGGGTAACAAATCACTCAATCACTCAGGAAGTGATTGGAGTCAATTTAAAACCCTGCACCACAAGCCCACTTTTGCTATCCCATTGCTTTTAGATGAATACTTAAACCTCCAAGTATTTAAATGATCCACACACAGTGGCAAAAGAAAAAAAAAATGTGGCAGATCATACAATTCAGACAGAATTTGGTTCAGTTGTGGGAGAAAATAACTGTTTTGTCAAGCATCTGAGGCTATAAGGTTTGTATCAGATCTTTATTGCTTATGGAAGGACTCCCAAGGTGGCACTCATTGGATCAAATATATCTTCTGCAATGTAGGTATTTTCTTCTAAGATGGTAGATTTAGAGGCACTGGAGAAAAATAGACAACTTTAGAGTATGAATCATCTTATCCTAAAGTAGAAATCCATATATAATGAGAAAAGTCAAACTTTTAAATTCCCTATTTCTCAAAGGGACTTGAGAAAAACTTGACTACAAGGGGAACTGAGAGTGATAGGGGTCTGAAATAAATGCTTATATTGCAGCTGTTTAAAGACAGGTAAGATGAAGCACATGTTTAGTATGCACAATCCCCTATTATTGCAAGTGAGGGCAGGTCACTAGTGGACTTAAAAGACTAAATGATGATTCTGAGGATTAAGTGCCTACTTCTGGCCATATGTTTTCTCTGAATTCAGTTAATCCTGCTTAGCAGATTGTTTTTGTTATATCTCTGTTTGCAAAATCCTTTATTATCAAGCTTCTACTCTTTGTGTAAATAATTATGGCTTTTGAAAAAGCAACACCACAACCTGCCCTTTAATTAGCTATTTAGATGTAATTTATTGTGTGTTTCAGTCTCAGACATGTTTTTCAGCCTTGTAATGCAGCGGTTTCTGAATAAGGGTTTTTTGCTCCCACTGGAATTGCAAACTGAAAAGCAGAAATGGAAGAGGGATTGCAGTTCTGGGAACAGGGTCACAGGAGAGAAAAAAACACCAACTGTGACCCTGTGCTGTAATCATTCCCAGAGCTCTTATCTGAACCTCCTCCAGCTGATCAACCTTCTGCTTGAACTAGACACCCAGCAGTACAGGCCAGATGTGCAGGCAAGAATTATGTTTAAATATAGTGATATTTGAAAAACACAGTATTTTTTCTTTCACTTGAAATGGGCAACTTTATTTTTGATTATTACAGAATATACCTCTCATCTTTGTACCATTTGCAATCTTTAGCAGTAATTTTTTCTTCATCAGTTGGGAAGTGATAAAGAGACTGATTCTTGCAGAACCTCACCTAAAAATGTCAGTGTGATGGGTGTTTCCTAAATGCTCTGACAGTGACATTTTGAAACCTGTCCGTTATAACCTATAATACATCTATTTGTTTTTATTTAGAATTTCTTTTTGTGTATTTCAAAGAGTTTACATTCCCTTTGGCCATTTAGAGCCCTTAAAAAATCTGCACAGTTGTTGTCAAATGAAAGCCTATTCCATGTAGACTTATAAAGAGAAATGAATAATATCTAAAAAACTGTTACTGGACAGTCACATAAGTGAGCTCTGAGGTCAGAATTGCAGTCAACCAAAATTTGTAGTCTTAGAAGAAGTTATACAACAGTGCTTTGAGCCTTTAGATCTAGCAAAAAGTAGTAAATAAAACTATTTTTTTTTTAACGTTTCTATTCAAGAAAATCCAATAGCACAGCAGCCTAAAATAATTTTATAATTCTCAATTTATAAAGTGGGCAGATCAGTATCTTTTTAAGTACAAAATAGTTTCTGTTTAGTACTGTTTGATGCACAAATATTCTAATTTATACTTTTTGGGCTGTTTTCATAAATTGTTTTTCTTTGGAAAGGAAACCCAATGAAATTATTGCCATGTGAAAATCACAGAGAAAATATGTGAATTACAATATGTTTTACTGAAGTAGTGCTTTTGTCAACAAGTATCAACATTTGATTTCATCTGTACTCCTTGAAAACAGATGTTTGAATGCTGTCATGCCTGATTCAGCCTTTTGACCTTTTAGGGCAAACAAACTATGTAGTGTTGTACGTCTTTTCAGTGACATCTTAAAAAGTCTAAGTCATCACTGCCTCTGAGAGGAGTAAAGGAGAAAGGGGTTGTTCTTTGCCTTCATCCAAATTAGTTTTTATTTCTGTGCCCTGGTTATTTTCCTTGCCATTCTTAATATAATTTAATTTAATGCTGCTTTACGTAGTTCATGAAATGGATAAGCTGTAAAACACCTGGTAAATTTCTCATTGGAAAGACAGAATATTTTAGTAAAAACAAGCTCTTAATCAAGCTTCCTCTTTTTTGGAATTGTTTTTGATTTTCACAGAAACCACTCCAAACCTCAAAAATTTTTACTGGAAGAAAAAAAGTAAATAAATATTTTGATTCTCTTGAAGTGGTACTGTGGTGCTTCATCTGACTTGTTTTTTGGCTATCCCAGGAGCCTCTTTGCATTTCTAGACCCAGTACTCAATCTGCAAACTTCATAACCCATCAGACACTGGTGCCACCTGACTGTCGATTTGCTATACATCATGAGGAATGATGGGAGATGTTGTTTAGGAAAGGAACTTTGTCTAGACAAGAGGATGGGATCATGAATTGTCTCATTTAATACTACTGTGAGGCACTGTGGGTGCGTTTTAGAAATATATTGGAGACTGTGTTTCTGTTCTGTAATTTTCTGAAAACTGAATATTTTTCATATTCCAACATCTAATCTGCTGCTCAGTTTTTAGGACAGATCTTGAATACGTGTATCCCACTGTCATGTAAAATCCACCACAAGCTCTGTAACTTGCTTGAGTTCAGTTGTTCAGTCCTAACACAGAAAAACATTAGGTCTGGGCAGATGCAGTTATTCATTGTAACCTTTTTGATTGTTTTTGTCACATCCCGTGATCCATCACTCTTGGCCTCTTGACCCCTTTCAACATTATAGGACATGAGAAGGTGAATCTGGCAAAGATGCAGGTTTATGCCCCCTCAGACTGAGAAGGGAATTCAATTCAAATCTCTCAATTCCCTGTTGTGTGCTGTCCTAACAGTGAGTGGCTCTTCACATAGATTGATTTCTTTATTTCTTTATGAGAGTAGTTGCAGCATTTTGAAATCAATGCTTTCAGTATCTCTTAAGCTTGGAGCACATCTAATGTATCGGACACCGATGAGTACCCAGATGGTCTTCAGATATCTCTTTACAGATCTCTTTCTGCTTTAGGTTTAAATCACAACAAAGCATAACAGGAACTACGGAGGCTTTTCTATACTTGCATACGTGTATGCTGAGAAGCCTGGGGAAATGTTGAGCGTATCCATGTAATAAAGTAGGAGATGTGCAGGAAAGAAGCTTGAACATAATAGGTTTGCCCATACTGCTTACTTGTTATCCCTCTCATTGTCTGTTTTGGACCTCTCCCACTATGTCTTGCCCAGACAATACCCAGCTGATGTCTGAGGAAAATTCGCCTAAGGATGTCCAGGTAGTATGGACAAAATTGCATGAGGTTTGTCTCCATGATCTTTGTACAGTCCTCCAACACTATCTCAGCAGGCTTTATATCCTCAGACACCCACATTTGCACTAAATTCAGTATGTTCTGAATTCCGTCATCTAAAAACTTCACTCAGGTGGCCATAGTAGAACACTGGCACTATTTTGGGTGCTTTAAAATGGATGAAACTTACACTTTCAATGAAGAGCCAAATTAACGGGCCATAAATATTAATGAAGGTCCACAAAGACACTATATATAACTCATTTGAGACATAGACCAAGTTCTAGTTTGTGTGGAAATTATCCAGCTACCATGTGGTTTCGGGATGGCGAGTGGTACTACTGCTTCATACTTCTTTTTGGTATTTCAACGCCATATAGATATTCTATATTTCAATCCAAGAAGTCTTCAGTAGCAGTGAACTGTGTGAACTGAACTCAGCTTTAGTGTCCAGACCTACTGATGAGCTAGTTGATCTATTCACAGCTTGCCTCTGAAAATCTCTGGATTTCTGGTAGCTGAAAAATAAAGACTTTTTGATCAAATATCTTATCTCTACAGTCCATATTCTTGAAACTCACTTACTTCATGTTCAGTAATTCTGTGCTTCAATGGCATCCTTCCTACATAACGTTTTCCCAGGGACAAGTTTATGCATGGTTAAGCCACCAACGATCAAGTTCAACCCCAAACACCACAGATATGCGTCCAGCAAGCACTATCAAGCTGGAATTTTATCATTATTCTCTAGAAACACTGAAAAACACATAAAATAAGTAGGAAAAGTTGCTGACAAAATGCCATTCTTAACTTAAAAGGCTACATGTCATCATTGCACTGCTATTGATTTATCCTGGGAATAGGCTTTCTTCAAAAACAGAAAAAAAATAAGGAATTAACAGGAAAAAAAGGGCAAGGTTGTGTTCTGAAATATGGCATGAGAGATGGATCAGACTTCATTTTATTGTCTGTCCTCCAATGGCTGCTAGCAATTATTCTACAATATCTGCAGAAACAGTGTAAATAATTAACTTGCATCCTATAATAAAATTGCAAACCCCAAGCCTTCTTGGTATTTTTCACATTTTTCCTTCTGAGTGTAACGAGTCACTGAATATTTTGTCACTGAATATTTTGCACTTGCCCCAAATCTTCTACTTTAGCTAAAACCACATTATAATACAGTTCATGTGTAATTATAATTTAAGACAATATTCATCTGTCTTTTCTTACAAGAGATAATGCTTTTCTCTAAAAACTGGCTATTGGTCCTAGCTTTCCGAAAAAAAAAAAAAAGTGTGACTGAATGTGACTTTTTTAAAAAATAGCACACTTTTAATAAATTCCTTAAAAAGAAAAAAGCATAATAAATTGAGGCAATTTGGAACTGGGCTCTTTGGTGATGCAAATGTTCAGTTTTACAGAGTTTTTTATATATATATATATAAATGCTGACATATGCTGTTTAGTTCTACTGGTAATTTTGTGCAGATGACATTAGGACCGGCAATATTAGTATGCTCTGTAATGTCTAAATCACTGTGATTAGATCTTCAGAACGGAAATAAAAAAAATGACCCAAGAAGCACTATATGTTTTTTGCTTTAAAACTGAAATTCGGTCCTGAGAGAAATGCAAGGGGTGGTGTGTGTCCCTCAGTGATACTGTGAATGGCTTAGGGACAGATTCAGGCCCCACATATTTAACAGTATATTCATGTTTATTTGCACTGACCACAGGGTCCTGAGTTACTCACAAAGAAGAATTTATGAATTTGCACAACTAGTGGTCAAAAAAAGTAATTGGTTTACATCACCCCTTCACTGTGACCGCATTCCCACTCTTTGTCCATGCTGAGCATGGAGTTTCTGACAGTGAAGTGCAAATTCCCAAGCACTAACTTAGAGGACTAGCTTTGATGGGTCCAAAACTTACTTAGAAACAAAAACAGGCTGGATAGCATGCCCAAACCATCTGCCACCAATTTAGCAGGATAAGGCATTTGAAACTCACTTCACTATGGCTGTTAGTTGTCAATAGATTAAAAACCTGTAACAGAAGAATATGAGACTTAATGGAAAACCATCAACTTTGTAGTATAGTTCAGGCCCCCAGCCATAGAGAAGGACTGCTGAGGGCAAGGAGCTAAAAGTCAGGATTTGTACCTCATGGCATTAGGTATATATGTATGTGTATATATATATATATATAAAACAGGTATATATGACACTGTAGTCAAGCTAAGCTCTTTCTGTAGCCAGGGGAAAGAGATATTTATGAAGACTTTTCCACACTTTGAATATCTAACAGGTTCATGCCATACTTCCATAACTGTGCTATACTTACATAAATACTTATTACAGAAAACTGATACGTTAACTAGCATATCATGAACCCCTGTGGCTTTCCATTTTAAATGAAAAAGTTTTATTCGGATTTTCTTTTTTACCACAATGTTTTTATCACAATGTTTTGTAATCTACATAAATGCTTACTTTAGCGAAGTTTCCGAGGAATCAGATTGTTATATAAACTCTCTTGTGGTTAGTGTGCAGAGAAAGTTGCCTGAAAACTGTTTTTCCACTCCCAGAACCATAAGTTACATGGGAAGGTCTGAGTCAGTAATTGTAGACATATGTAAATATGATTTATTTCACCTTAATAGCACAGTTGTAGATGTTACTCAAAAGAAAAAAAAAGTAAATAATCAAAAGCAATTACACCTTCCATGTTATATATATATACAATGGCTATCTTTATGCCCACTGACACAGAATGGTGCTTATTCCTAACGATTGCAGATGACCTTGGCATCAGTTCCATGGTGCCTCTACCTTGTTACTTCTAGGATATTGATTGATTAACTCTGGGTTCCCACTGTAACAGGCATTTTAAGGCTTCCCTGGCAAGAAATTCCTTTCTATGAGCCTTACCCATGAGTAAATTAAGCACAGTGTAACTTAAGGTTAACCCTGAGGGTACTGCAGATTTCTAAAAATTCTGTATTTTTAATAATTCTTCTTGGACAGCTGAATTTTCTTCTATTTCTGCATAAATCACAACAGCAGCCACATCCAGTCATATGATCTTGGATTGTGGAATCACATTTGGTAATTACACATACTCTTTTTCAGGGCAAAACTGCTCCAGCTTAATTTCCACATTTTGAGGAGAGCTGGAGGTGAAGTAATGACAGTTAGGGAAAGGATTGTATCTCTGCCAAACTACTTGAAACTGCTGACATTTTAAAAATCGCCTCATGCAAATCTTCACTTCAGATAATCTAGTGGGAGGCACACAACATTTTTTCAATAAGGAAAAAAAATTAGTTCTAAAATCAGTGGATACAGTCAATGCTTGATTTTTTTTTTTTTTTCAGATGCTACTGCTAGATTGAAAATAATTAGAAGTATATGTCTATTCAGAACAAGATCTTTCATTATTTTAACTAGAAACTATTTCTTAACATCCATTGCTCTTGGACATGCTATTTGCCATTGACAAACAGCACAGATGATGCCTGAGGTGATTAGTTTCCCTGCACTTTCCAGCCTGGTCACTTACAAGTTCTCTTGAAGTATGTAAATGTTTTAAGTTCACTTGCTGGTTAGAATATGGAATTAAGGAAATCACTTGTATGGAAATAAACAAAATCTTCCTGTTTATCAATTTTACTCAAATACTTATGCTAATAGTCTTTCAAAAACAGTATTTACTTTCATAAACAGAACTGTGGAGTTAATATCATTAAGCTGCAGTCTTGAATTTTGTCTTATTGAACACTGTGTTTTGAGAAGAATTTTCCGTCTGTGTGAAGTTTACTGTCAGAAATAGAGTTTTATATTAGAAAAGTCTGTTATTTTACCTTTATATCCTGGAGTTCAAAATAAAGTGCCTAAGCTGTACTTGGCAGAATTACCACACTAATAGATGTATTGCTATTTTAATGTTTGTACTGTAGCAAAAAAGTCTTATTGCACTGGACAAATGCATAACACAAAGATGTTCCCCACCTCAGGGTATTAAATCTAAAAAAACTTTGCAGCTAGACTTCAGGAAATGGTCCGTTTTCCTATCTTGATTCTCTGACTGTCAAATCTAGAGCAACCTGCTGGCCTCCCCATTGCTGCCCTCCAGCCTGATTCTTGGAGGTTCTTCTAGTTCCATTCTAGTTGAAATCTGTGCAAGGACAAGGAGGACACTGTCCAATAGCCAGGTCATGCATTCAAAATATTTTTGGCATGTGCATCCATATAAGCATGGGCTGAGCTGGGACCTGAGACATTTTCTCAGGTCTATTCACACAGTCCGCATTACAGGGATGAAGATTTGGATGATGACTTAATGGGTAAGATTCCAAATCACAGAATCGGAGAATAACTGAGGTTGGAAAGGGCCTCTGGAGATCATCTGGTCCAAACTCCTTGCTCAAGTGGGCTCAGCTACAGCAGGTTGTCTCGGACCATGTCCAGTCAGGTGTTGAGTATCTCTAAGACAGAGACTCCGCAACTGCTCTGGGCAATCTGCTGCAGTCTTTAACCATCATCACAATAAAGAAATATTTTCTCATGTCTATGAAAACGCCTTTTCCACTCATTTTTATACAATGCAGTGGAGGACAGTGAAGAAACACTTAACACCTAACTCAGTGATGAGTCCGCACACTGAACTGCAACCCCCTGTGGAAATACTCTCCTGATTCATGGTTGCATTACGAATAACTGGAACAGCTGAGTGAACACAGCAATTGTTGCAAGGTTAATTAGGTTTGGCATGGCACTCTGCTACAATGCTACTGGCAACAGTTCAGTCTAAAAAACTTATCTCACTGAAATGCTATACTGGAAAGAGTTGCATATGCTTGGAACAATAATATAGGCATCAGACCTCCCAGGGAAGCAGCAGGATAATTGGCTTGTTGCTGTTCAGCAAACTCCCAATCATAGTGCAAAAGCAGCAGTGCTGCATAAAAATTTCGCATCGTACTAGGATCTTTCAGAGGATGGATACTACCTTTGAGAAAACAATGATTACAAAAACAAAGTAGTAGCAGAACACTAGCTGTATCAGTTATCTATCAATTCTAGTATTGGCACATTCTTCAAAGGTGTTTTGTGTTAAAAAAAGGTAGAAAGAGTGGATAGCCAAGTTAATTCAGTCTTCCTCTTGTTTTAAAAACAATAATTCGTAGATTATCACAGAATTACACAGAATCACACAGAATGGTTGAGGTTGGAAGGGACCTCTAGAGATCACCTAGTCCAACCCCCTGCTCCAGCAGGGACACCCAGAGCACGGGGCACAGGGTGGCAGCCAGGCGGGTTGGGAAGATCTCCAGAGACGGAGCCTGCACAGCCTCTCTGGGCAGCCTCTTCCAGGGCTCTGGCACCCTCACAGGAAAGAAGTTCTTCTTCATATGGAGATGGAATTTCCTGTGTTTTAGTTTATACCCACTACCCTCTGTTCTGTAGCTGGCCACCACAGAGAAAAGTTTAAGCCCGTCCTCTTTATGTTAGCTGTTTACTATTATTTGTTAGTCCAATAAATATTAGCTATAATTACATTGTTGTGTTCTTTGTCTTATTGGCTCACAGTTAAAATACCAATACTATATTGTTACATGATCTTGCTAGTGTTAGATCAAGCAATTGGCACAGTGCTACAATTACTGCCTAACACTTTTCACTGTGGCAGGATGGATGTCTGTGATTGTTAGGATGAGGTTTCTGGTTTAAGCGCAGCTCAAGCACCTTACAAATCTGAACTTTATGTGGTACACAGTGAAGTTCAAAGAGAAAGAAAAAAAAGGAAAAAATAACAATTTTTTTTATACTTAGTGATCTCAGATTTCATTTCCTGCAAGTTTTATAGCCTTTTGTGGGAAAGAGAGAAGTCATTAACATGATTTTCAAACACTGTGATCATCGGCACTTACAAAGGAACTGTAGGTCGTGCGGAGCCAGTTAATTGCATTCATATGGTTAGTCTCAGGACTGCTTGTCTACAGACTTGAAAGAACCACCACATCAGATCAGTCACTATGGTTTAATCTTCTGACAAGAGGTAGGAAACAAACAAATAAACAAGCAATGAAACAAACAAAACAGGGTTGTTGGTGGGATAGCTGCAAAGATCTTTTCTTGTATCTTCCGCACAAATCAGGACCCCCCAAACTAAACACATGATTTTGTTGCAATCACACCTACAAATGCGAGCTTTGGACTTTGGACTTTTTTCTAGCATGGTGATCTCAATTTCTGAGTGAGATAGTAGCTGGATGGCAAGTTCCTGGATGAAGGGAGAGAGAAATGCTCATTAGGAGGCCCTGTAAGGAAAGTTTCAGAACTAGTGAGTAGCAAGCAGGAGACAGAGGAGGGTATCTGCTGCTTTCCTCAGTTGTAACCCTACAATTCACACTCGGTTACAACTCGGAGTATCCTCCTGGGAATGGAGAGGCAGGGTGCCACTCTCTAATGCAGTGTGCAAAAGGTACAAAGTGGGAGGGCCTGTCCTGGAAGTAGCATATTTCAGGTGTATGTTCTTCCAAGGGTAAGCATATATGAACCTGTACTGCCAGCATCATCAAACCAGATAGCACTGCAGGAAACGTAACACTGTACTTCTTTTGTGAAAACTCATGATGTGGGACCAGAATCCAGTACGGAAGCAACAAAATGGTGGGAAGTCTGTAAGATCCCCTCTGACTCCAGTTTGTATTTTGCACATGTAGGCCTTAAATTTAAAATAGTTTGGACAAGGAGGTATCCTCTGTTTTAGGCAATGCTGCTGGGAGCTGGCGAGTAGGTAGTTAGGACCTCAAATTAGGGGCTTCAAATTCACTTGAAGTTCTGATTTAAACGATCTGCATATAGTGCATATAGCTGGTGAGTGTTACTGCAATCATAGTTTTCAGGTAAATCAAGCCCAGGCAATCATGCTCATTTACAAATGACAGATAATGATTTACAGATAGTAACTTCAGCAAGAGCACGGTCAAAAAAAAAAAAAAAAAAAAAAAAAAAAAAAAAAAAAAAAGAAAAGTAGCAATGAGAGGGAAATGTGAGGTATTTGAACAAATTTACTTTATGGGGAATTAAGGCAGCAAACCTAGACACAGACTATGCAGGAAGTGGTTGGATGGCATAAATTATTGCCTGGAGCTGTGGTGTGCTGACGTGTAAGGCCAAACAGTAGGAGAGCTAGGGTACAACATGTGCCTGGCCTCTGCAGCACTTAGACTGTAAGGCAAAGAGGAAGGAAGGATCACATAACTTGGATTTTCTTTGCCTGTCTTGTTACTTGACATTAGTCATCTTGGTATATTTTATTCTCTTTTAGCCCTGAAACTACTGTACTCGTTTTCTTTTGAACAAACGCAAGCATTAAGAAAAGCCAAATGACACAGCAGTTTCTGACCGCTGGAGGCTAGAATGCAAACAACGTTGCAGACATCCTAATAAGAATAGGAAACTAGCAGTGTTTCTTTTTGTGTTTTAAAAATAGCTTTAACTTAATCACTGTCAAGGACAGACTACTTCAGGGAATTGCTATGAATATATGGAAGCCTGTCAGCTCAGCTGCATTGGTCTGAAACTCACTGTTATCAAAATTGACTAAGTGCTGGACTGGAAATGCATTGGTTTGCTCAACATGTATCAAAGGATGCATGCCCCTTTTGTAAGAGCTATCACTGATTTTCACCTTTTGGCACTCTGAGAGAAGTGTCTCATCGTTGATAGGGGACTTGACTTTACCTGGAAAGAGGTGAGTGTGAGGAAATTTGCAGTTTTGTAATAACAGTTGAAACTGAGGGCTTGTTTGAAGTGACAGCAGATCTTGATCCAAGGTTTAATAAACTATATTATTCTTTTGGTAACCACAATTAATTTTATTAGGCTAACAGAAGTATTCCTGCAGTAACTCCACTATCAAAGAGGGAACCTTCTCAGTGTGGCCAGGGCATGCCACAACTGAGACAGGAACAGATACTGGTTTTACCCAAAACTACCTTAGAAGACAAAACTGGAAAGAATTACAGTCTGGCTACTTAAAGCCTGCAGAGCCTGCAGGTCTGAATGTTACTCCTGGTAGAAAAAGACTCTCTGCTATAGCATGTTTCCTTATGGAAGAAAATACAGGGTTAGAGCACAGACCTTGGCACTGTGATTGCAAGATCTTAAAGTCCCTAAGCCATAGCACAACATGAGGAAACCAGATGAGTTACTTAACCATATGTCCACAGCTTCTAAAACTGGCATGGGCTTGTATTTCTCTACAGAACAAGGATCTCACTGATAGAGCAACATGACTGCTGAGATATATATAAAGATATATATATATATATACTTTTATGTATGTACATACAGCATAGTTTTGGGAATATAAGCACATAAAAATATATTTCACAACTCTTAT
Source organism: Nothocercus julius (assembly GCA_013398735.1). Taxonomy (NCBI): domain Eukaryota; kingdom Metazoa; phylum Chordata; class Aves; order Tinamiformes; family Tinamidae; genus Nothocercus; species Nothocercus julius. Next base: position 2,757,602 of record VZSV01000114.1, read on the forward strand.
AAATAGGAATCAGTGAGAGCTTGCTACTGGAGACTTGCCTCTCTTAAGAGGATGCCAAAATATGTGTAACTTGGTGGCTAACATGGAATTTAACTATTAATAGCTTCAGGCCAGAGAAGTCACATGCCTCTTGCACACGAGGACACGCACATACATTTTAGCTGTCTCTAATGAGGTGCTTTTTCATGTACTGCTTTTTTTATGTATGTATTATGTACTATATTTGTACTATATTATGTCCATGAAAACATTCTGGTATTCTTCCCTAACACAAACTGTAGTCAGAGGGATAGATTTTTCCCTTCTTTCATGATGAATATTATAAAGTTTATTTGCTCACCTTTCACTGTGTGTTTAGTAAAAGTTATTCTTTGGCAACAGAGTGGATGGTACTCTTCCATGGTCAGGGTGCTGTATTCTGGATTAGGCAGATCTGTCTGAGAGAAGAAGAAACTCTTCTTTCCACAAGAGCAAAGTAGGAGTGATAGAACATCGAGGAGCTTTAGAGCATGAAGGGACGGCACATGCAAGTGGGAGGAAAAAGGCCTTGAAAGTAGGGTGACTGCATCAGAAATGCAACTTGAGACATCTCACTTGCTAGGCACCTGTTAAAGACAGCATGGTATGTGTCACATCACAGAAAGTCAGAAGCGTTGCTGGCGTAGGGGAAAAGATGGTTGGAAAAGACCATCCAGATGTATACTCTTCTTGAAGGAATGGCTCTTCAAACATTTTACTGCAGTCTTTCTCACAACAGCAGATGTGAATTTTCTAATACTTTAAAGAATTATCTCACTCTATTGTAGTAAAACCTAGCTTTGGATACTATCAGCCTTTAGTATGTATAGGTCTATTAAATAAAAGAGAGGTAAGACAATTCCATCTTTAGATCCCAGATGACTTAGGAGTCCCATCTTGTCTGGGACAAAGAAGTTTGTAAATGACTTCTCTTAGACTTACCATGAGAGCTAGGAAAAATCTTTCAGATAAATAAGTTAGCTTTTGTTAAAATAGGTGTGGATCAGCTGGTACCATAATGATGATTTAAGAACATGCTTAAAAGGTGTTATGGCATAACTGCATTGCCCAAGCAACACCTGGAGCCATTTAAGATGACTTCCAGCTACCGTTCTAGAAGGTTGTGAATCTCCTAGAAGTCCTGTCCCACTTTCCTGTGGAAAGCTGGGATAACTAAGCATGTTTCAAGGAGCACTGGTGGTTAGATAAGTCAATCAAGCCCTAGCCAATACAGTCAAATAGAGGCTGGAGTGAGTGCAGATGATGAAATGTTGCCTATTTTAGGCTGAGCTTTCTAATCTCCACTGATCATCCTGACTGGATGTCTAGCTTATATTTTGTTATTTAGTTATCTGAATACAAATGTATACAGTCTGGGTTTGAATCCCATCCTAAATGTAGAAAAAAACATATCTTGCAGGGATCCCTGCCAGCCCGGAAGAAGCTGGCACTCTGCTGGCCTTTCCCTGGTAGACAGACAGCAGGGGCTAGAAGTCGTCCGGGATCAGCAGAGCACATGGGTACAAAGGCATGTTAAGTGCGGGGACCTCTTAGGGCTCTGAAGTCTTGGCAGGATGTGAGAAGAGTCCCCTCTTTCCAAAAAGTGGATCAGTTGCTTCCTGGCACTGGGGAAGAATTTTACTGTGCAGCAGCGATCAGGGAGCCACTCAGCCAGGAAGAGCTGGGATCGGGAAGCCATTCCAACCTGGAAGAAGAGAGACTGGCTTCCCATCCTGGTAGACAAGATCCTCAGACATCACCAACTCTATTACTGCAGAGAACACATTTAGTGACTGCAAGACTCTCTTGCATGCTCCCACTGGATATCCCTCCTTGAGCTTTGGCCAAGCTCCCATAATAAAGCTCTTTTATCCCTGCCAAAGGTATCAGCTTCTTCAAGAGCCTGTTAATTTCTACATACCTCTGTATTTCTGTATTTCTAGAGACTTACTAAATCTCTTTTGGCGCTCTTCAGATTTGTATTTAATTGTCATGTACCCCTTTCTTGAATGCCAGGAGACAGATTCTGGTGCAAGTAACCAAAACCTGAGCGATGCACTCAGGATCATATGCTACAACAATCCTGTGGTGTAATTAGGTTTCCTTCTGGATGGAAAGACCATTGTACAATGTCTCTGTACAGTGTATGTTTATTTCCACCTGCATATATTTCTGATCCCTTCAGCTTTTACCATGTCCTAGAAATCACAACTTTGTTTCTGTTGTTGTAACATCTCCTTATCCAGGTATTTGGTTCAGAGATTTTGTATCCCCAGCTCTTCTCTCAATGTTAGCTTTCTCAAAAAGGAAAGGTTACCAGGAAGCATTCTCAATTGCTTCTTGTTGGTTACCACAATAGTGAAAGAAGTCTCCAAAAATGTCAGGATCAGATATTGGGAAATACAAGTGGTTCCTGGACATATGATAGACCCATGCAGCAGAAAAATACCCTTATAGCAGATGTTTCTCTACAAGACAGGGCTAAAGGCAAAGTCTGTGTTTCAGCAGGCAGACCACTTTTATGTGCTGTATGTGCTCTCTGATTAATGGATTTGGAAAACGGAGGTGTTCCAGGATGCTCTCTTCCTCCAAATGACAGTTCCATTCACTGCTCAGATACCTATACTAAAGGTCCCTGGAATTTATGAACTACCAAAATCACTACACTGTCTCTATGCATCCCTTTTGGCTTTAGTGCAAAGTGTTGCAGACTTGGAAGAACTGCATCACTCTAGAATTAAAGATCTAAAATTCTGAATTTTATAATTTTGCATTGCAGAAGTGACGGCATGCAAAAATGTGAAAATTTAGCATTTTGAAAACTTGATGGATAGCAGAACGGTACCTCTAACATTGCACAAGTCTTGCCATTGTTTTCAGTAATACATTGATTTTGCTGATTCCTCTCAGTTCTCAACTCAGTTCTAAATGAATGTGATGAATAAGCATGTATCATTTCTTGAGAAAACTTCTTATTCATGCTCCAGCTCTAGATGTGAGACTTTCTTTAATGATGTGCTAGACTACTCCTTCTTTCCTGCCAATTTTCTTCTCTTTTCCCTCATTCTTTTACTCTGAGAAACAAAAGGTCCTTTTATGTTTTCCAAAGGTATAAGGTTTACTTACAAAGGCAATATGTCTTTCAGTAAAAAAAAAGCCTTCCTGTCTTTGTAACAACTTAGAGTCAAAAGTATAAGGGATAAGAGAATGTTGCTTATTTCTAACACTAGGTCTCTACCCACTGAATAAAAATTCCATTATATATATAATTTTTAGAAATTAAAATGACTTATCAATGAACAGAAGGTAACATATTATTTGAATAGCAAGTCAGGGTGCCTTTAGATACTGCAATGAAAAATGTGCAAAAATGTTAGCAATGATTATTGATCCAGCTTTATTTATACAACATCCTTTATCTCAAAGAGTCCCAGTATATCTCTCAGCCTGTCTCCATATTTAACCTACCACAAAGCTGGACTGTAACTCATTCTTTGGAAGAAACAGTATGTTAGCGTGCTTTAAAGAAGAGAAGAAAAATAATAGAAACAATTGAAATGACAGGAGGTATTTTGAGGGTGAGTAATGACCCAAGCTGGAATCTATCCAAGTTATGACTAAAACAAGAGCTCTGAAAATTCACTGTTTATACCAGGATACAAAGCTGGAAATGTCAGTGAAATGGTAGCACTTCAAAGAGCAGAGCAGAAAAGCAAGAAAAGCTAACGTTTTGTCTCCTCAGAGCTTCGAGAGATGTATACAGAAGTTTTGTTGAGGGTGGGCTCCGAAGGTAACTTAACAATCAATTCCGTGATACTGCCATTTCTAAGTCATCTCCCATTGTCCATTCCATTCCTTTGCTTTGACAGTCTACATTTCATATATTTTTCTAGTTTCCTGTTAGAAGAATGTCAAGGTCCTTCTGCGTGAGCAGTTGCAATTCCTTGCTATAGCAGATACTACTTCATCAGGCCTCCTTCATATGCTTAGTAAGCTGCACCTAAAAAGGAGCTTTCTGCTCTAACACTTTGGAAAGTTGCTCTCAGAATATCTTTGCCTTAAATATCATCACCTTCTTCATTCCTACATTTGACTTTTTACTTCAGTTTCAGTCTGTTTTGTGCAGAAAACCAAAACCCATTCTGTTGCAATGAACATGAGTTTTGGCCTCATTTGCCTAGACAGAGTCTTTGAATTTCCTTGATCATGGTTTTTGGTTTTCTGAATAAGGTAATGTTATTATTATCTCTGAAATGAGCTGTTTTATTTATAAACTACAAGAATTCAGTATTTTGGGGTTTTATATTCTCCAAAGCAGCACACTTGCAGCCACAAATGTTTTTTTCCACCAGTCAGTTTGAACAGGTAGAAAACAATGCTACTAAATCAACTGGAAAATGTTCAGGAAAAGGTCTCTTGGAAGTTGTTCAGATTCACACACTAGCTCACACTGCTTTGCATATGAAGTGATAAGAAGCTGCTCCCAAGTAATATGACTTTAAGACTTTATTAGGACGGAACATAGTAATCAAAATCTCAGTTGCTGGGATGCAAGAAGGTGCAGCTGAAAAAATCAATTTGTTCGATAAGCAGAAAGTATACAACAAATCAGTTATCAGTCACTTGAATAGAGGAGTACAGATTAAATTATACCTTTAGTTTTGAAGATATTTTGAAGCTGAATATTTTAAACAGAAAGTTCCTATTAATGGAATTAGCAATCTCTTACTTCTTCCTTCTTAATCCTGTAGAAATACCAATTTATAATAGATGCCTGAGGCTGATGACTGGTATGCTTTTCACAGGAATAAATACCAGTACAGTACATGAACCAACAAGGTGTAATGTGCCTTTAGACTTGATTATGGTGAGTTTTGTTACAAAAAATGGATGATTTAAAGCAAATAGCAAATAAATATAGATAAGTTTACAACTCATATTTTGGTTTTCAGAAGGACAATATTGATAAATTATTGGAATGGGCCAATGAAGTTACATGGACTGTTGATCTCTGGAACTGAAATATGAAGGAAAAATGGAATTTCCTTAAGAGGGGCAAAATCTATCTGGAATTTATATTCAACTGAATGGAAATAGCTTGTAGGAAAAGTATCCTCAAGGAACTGGATGATTAACTACAGAAAAGGGTATTAATGACAGAACCAGAGAATTGACTAGGAGTGGAAATCCAGATTGATGGCTTTGTCCAGGAGATTAGAATGTGCAGGCACAAAGTGAGAAACTTTGAAGATGAGGGAAGCCTTGTAGCTGTTAAAAACTCATCAATGAGTTCTGTCTGTTTTGGGGAACAGGTGAAGACGTCACAGGAGGAGGCTGTGAAGGTAGGATCTATACCTAGACATCCAGACTACCTGTCTAAATGAGAAGAAACATGTAGGCTCTCTGGCACTCCATGGAGAAAGACAGGCAGCTGTAGAAGGCTATCCATCTGCACCTACTTCTGCCTTGGGCTGTTGGTAAACACTAGGGGGCTTGCAGCCCCATGAGGACACACAGTGCCCTGGGTGAGCTTGGGCTGCTTCCCTGTCTGTGCTGGTGCTTGCAAGTTCACTGCTTGCATAGATGACAAATCTCCAGAGTCTATCAGCGGGGTGCAAGGCAGATTCAGCCACTGTGCTCTCTTGGGAAAAAAAAAGAGTATAGAGGCTAGAATGGGAGAAGCCAGATGTATTCTTGAATGGAAAAAATAGAAAATAGAAAAAGCTGCAGACTGGCCAAGGTCCTGGAAAGAAGACAACATAATCTCTGATTCTCTCTATACACAGCCCATGAACTTCACTGAAATGGTAGAGTCACCACAGGATTAGATTCTGTATCATTTTTTCCCACCATTGTTCAAATTCCTAACTCTGCAAAACCATTTGAGTTTTAAAAATGGGCCATGTCACTGGTTTATGTGTCTTCACTGTGTTTTTAAACCTAATCTTTTTACACAAATATTTTCTTTCAAGCATATCAAATCCAAGTGGTCAAGATTTCTGTGGATCATATAATATAAACAAACTAATTCATTTGTTGTTGAAAATTCCCTTACAGATTTAAATTTGATTAAGAATGTTAACAGATGTCTCCTGAGATAATTTGCTAATAATAACCAACAGAAACATGTCATGAGGTATCTACTTGTTAGGCTTTCTACAGCAGCCGTTGACATCCAGAAAGAATTAACGTAAATTAAGTGGATTTTTGTTACAAGGATAAGAATCACATCTTTAATTTACTCTACTTAAACATATTCTTTTCTTTCTTTTTTTTTTCTTTTTTTTTTCTCTTTTTCCTACATAGGAGCATCACACTGTACAAGTATCTCATATTTATCACTTTAATAAGCACAACAGGCAAACTCTCAAAGACAAAGGAACTACCTCAGTAGTGGACAACCAGAAGCCAAATGTAAAAACTGAAGAACTGTGATTTTTTTTGGATTTTACTGTCCTTGTCTGTATCTCTCCTTCCTCCACACAAATCAAGAAACCACCAGAGTGTCAGCTGTCGCTCTGCTGCTCAACTCTGTGAAATCAGGGTTTTATCTTAAAGCTTTGGGTGAATTTGTCCTCGGTACTTATTCCAATGACTGTGATGCATATGTAAAAATACACTTCCAAAAGATAAGAACATGTACTTGACAAGAAAAAGACAATGGAACAGATTTCTGCATAGTCAGGACCTACCTGTTCATTCACATTCTCTGAAACCTCCTGATACGAGGAATCAGAGTTCACTTAGACAGCTATGGCTTTAATACAGTATCTGGGGTACCAAATTAGTGAAAAATCCAAATATACAGTTTATTGGGGTTTATATATGCTAATTAAAATGCTTGTATTTTTGAATAAAACTGAAGAGGTTGAAATGGTTAGGAGTTTGCATAAATTTTACCTGAAGCTCTCAGTGAGTATGTAGTTTTTTTCCTTATTAGCCCATTCAAAAATATCTACTCTCTCTATATATATATGTACATATATATATATATATAAAACTCACATGACTTTACCATGAATGAACGACCTGAGATAAAAGAATTCATATAGCCTTTCTGATTCACCTTGGTTTGCTCAGTGTTGCTAATTTCTTTGTGTTTTTATAGTTGGTTTCATCCTTTTGTTTTCTACACATTACCTTAAGCATAAGTCTAAAAATATTCCTCAAGACACTTCTGCCATACAGTGGGTCTGGAAGGAAAGATTCGGCTACTTGCCTCCCTGAATCAGATTTTCCTTAATCAAATTTTCCTACAGAAAAGCCAGAAGAAGCTGCAGCATACAATTAAATAACTAAAAATGAGAAATGCAGGAACTCTAGATATCCTTTGAAATGGCTCTTGCAGCCTCTTGAGTGTGTTGTGCACTGCTTACAGCCTGTGGAAGTGTAGGACTACAATGCGATGCAACAGATTGCCATCCCAAAGACAAATAATCTCTATGGTACCTGCTGCTTTGGGCAACTCTTTATGTTATTAATTTATACTGTAACCTTTATACTAGCTAAACCCAACAGGGATATTTTGGCAACTGCCCCAAACAAAGAAGAATCCAGAGAGAATAGAATCTGTCCAGCGTGTATTTGCTGGGAAAGCAGAAGAGGCAAAAGCATGGTTTTTTTTCTCAATGCCCTCCTCAGCTGATGTGGCAAAAGAATCTGAATCATGCAGTGGCAGCTGTGCAGTCTGTCTCTCTCTTGCCCTCATTCCTGTTCAGATCAGCATTCCTCGTGCTCTGGCTATATCATTAACCTGGCTTCTTCCCCCCAACAGCAGGAGAAACACACCCAGGAAAGATCACCAGCACTAAAACAAAAGACAATTTTCAGAGAGAATGCCATATTTTGACCGCTGAGAAGATGGAGTCCAAGATTAGTTCAGTATTTTATAGAGGATATCAAGAAGGGGAGGAGTGTTAGAATGAAAAATTCACAGAAAATTTCACTATTTCAAACTGATGGTTTGAATACTGAGAAAATTCTCAAATTTCTCAAATTTTCCAGTTAAACTGATTTTAGTCTATAAATACAACTGGGCAATTATGTATTAAATTTTTACTTTTTTTGACCTTTTTCGGGGGGATTAAAATGCTTTCATTAATTTGAAAAAAATACTTAACTGTAGTGAAGCCAAATCTTCATTTTTGCAGACAAAGATGATGTTATTAAAAGTGCTGTTTATTCAGAGTTGCTGAAGTATGTGCAGGCCTCTTACAGGCTAACTTAAAAAACAGTAACATTGGTATTTGAGCTATTTACTCAGTTCCGTTATATTGAAAAGTGAAGGAAGTCCACAGCATTCCATATACATCAGTAGCAGTGCAAGGTACAGGAAAGAGGCTGAGCATCTCAATTTTTTACTATCTCTGAAAGTTTTTGGATTTATCCAAAGCCAAAAAATCAAAACTAAAGAAATGTACTTCAGACTGATAAAATGGTCATTCTTTCTCACTAAACTTCTGAGCAGTCTAAATTGATTTTTTAAACTATAGAGCTTTTTACCTTCTTCTTCAGCTGACGCACTTAGTCTTCTTGTAATTCAAGATTCTGTTAGTTTAATAGGCATATTTATCAAAAATGTCGAATGTATTAAGCGGAACATTTGATCTTCGTCTACCAGAACAATCTAATGTGCATCTAATCCATATCATAAGCAGAGACTGTGAATAAAGAGCCAACCAAAGATGGTTTATATGTTCCAGTCTTCTATGACAGCAAGTCTTTGACAGCTCTTTGTAAGAATATTTTCACAGGAGAGAAATGCACAGCAATATATAACTGAGTATCAAGCAATTTATTAATTACATGTCAGTTTTACAACAGCAAGTATTTAAAAGACTAATGATATGGCATCCATATTTACAAATCTCTTTTATTTTGGCACTGACAGATTTGCAAGCAATTCTTGTACATGTAAATTTGTAATTTATATGCCTTTCTGCTTTTATTTTCCTGCGATAGCTCATGTCACACTGCCTTGGTGAGTAAGTATGAAACTCTGAACTTCTGTGCTCTGGAATATTTAAAATTTGCGCTCCTTCTGGCTGACCTTGCCTATAGACTTTGGTAACATCAAATACCCTCTGACTCCATGACAAAGCTGCCCAATTCACATCAGAGCTGAGTCTGACTCAACTGTTGTCGGGTGCTAGAGGGAAACAAGCTACTTCATAACAAAAAAACACATAAACTGATGCCTTTCTTTACCTGACATTTTTCTGTTACACTAAATAGTGGTTGTGAGTCTGCTGGCTGTCCATGCTGAGGAGAGCTCTGCCTCGCTGCCTTTGAAGTTGTTCCTAGCTCTCCCTGAAAGCCTTTAAAAAGCAGACAAGGAGTTGTAATATTTTATTCAGTGACTACTAGCCACATGCCAAACTCTATAGTCTTAAATATTTTTATCAAACTTGGTTTATAAAATGACTTGCAGCACCCAGTTTCGCCCCTCTCAGATGTTTCTTTTGGACCTAATGGTAGATATGGCTACTGAGAAGAAAGGACAGGGCAACCTGGAGAAGGGAGGTACAGCGGAGAAGAGGCGAAGAGCGGCAGAAATAGAACAGTTAGCTAAAAAAGGGGCTGGCAGAAACCATAATGCAAACAGCCACACGCTTCTGGGCCTGACGCTTCCGGAGCTTGCTATCTTTGTTGACAAGGAAAAGATGAAATAAAAGGCCAGTGATGTCGGGAAGGAGTAGACATTAGAGGCATGTGAGGAAGGATAGCGTGGATGACATGGCCAAGAAAGTGCCCTCTATGGGAATTGGCACAGATGGGATGGCATGGGTTATATGTGTAACAGAAAGACAAGAGTGTGAACTCTTGTTCTTAAGCTCCTTCTTAAGGAACTTCTTGTTCTTTGTCCCTAACTTTCCTAAATACTCAATTAAAAAATATATAAAATAAAAGACCACTTTGTGTGTTTACAATTAACAAATCTGTACCATTTAGAAGTAGCCTCCCACCCAATATTCTGCATTCACACAGTGTGTTGCAGATGTTTCATTACATATATATCAGAATTTACAGTCTTTACATTTCAGAATGTTGTTTCCTGACTTTAATTCTCCTTGATAAAATTTATTTCCACAGGAAATTACTATCCTAAAATAGGCATACAGTGCCCTGCATGCTGGTGGTCCAGGGAAGGTACCGGAAACAAGCCTTCAATAAATGAACAAATAGCAACAAACAAATGAATAGATATTGCAGATAACTGACACCTGGAAGTAAAATCTGGGTTCTGAGAAGCTTATGAGAAGCCCTGGAACTAGATCATATAAAAAACTGAAAGCCTTTTGCCTCTGGAAATAATGCTTTCACAACTGATTTATTCTGGGAGAAGTCTTGAGAGTTTCTTGGTTAAGATCATTTTAAGCATCTGGAAGGTACCCAAGATCTGAATTGAAAAGTATGTTCACAGAGACTCTTCTAGAGCTTAAAATGCACAGAGACACCCTATCTACCAAAAACAGTGTGAGGCTACAGACATTCTTTCTTTTTCTAGCTTGACTTTCTGATACACTTTAGATTTGAGTTTAAAAGAAAATGATGTGTGTACATCTGTGTGATCTTTGAGCAATTATATATATGTATATTTGTATACACACACACACACACACACATATAGAGATAGGCATGAATATTTATGCTGCCAGGAAGCAACATACACATCTTATTAAATGGAAACTCTCTCATTTCCCAAAGGCCAATTTTAGTCCAAATAGCCTGAGCTATGCACTACACTTCCATTTTTTATGTAGGAGATAGACAGAGAATGTCCAGCACTTTTCCAGTGTACCATTTCCTGTTAATATATCAGTTGGAAAGCATTTACATTTGGGACTGGGTAAAGAAGAAAGAAAAAAATGTAAAATAAGATTCACTTTAAGAAAATAGTTAGTGTACTCTTCAAGACTTGGATGGCAGCCATGAAAGAATAGATGTTATCTAAAGTAGAACAGTATCTGATATTTCTTTGGAGTTTTACAGTAATCCTACATAGTGGGTAAGTGTTTTGCAAGAAAACTTGGGTGCCTGTGATTAGAAGAGAATTCAAGAAAGCTTCTAATGAAAATCACAATAGTATTACCAAGTGGTCAGATTTCCCCAATTTCTTTTTTTTTTTCTACCTGGAAATTTTAATGCAAAGGAATTGGATGGAATTTTATGCTGGTCTGGGTTTTCTGGACATCTGGCAGGCCCACTACAGGTACTGCACAATACCCGTGAGTGGGCTGCTGTGCTTTTTTCCTGAACATGTACTGACCGCCGCATCATTTATCTACATATTTACAGTAAGTCTGAGAAGGTTCACAGATGCTGTATTTGTGCACACACAACAAATCCAGTATACCCTGACAGCATCAGATTTACTGTGTGTATTTCTCATCAGTTATTCAGAATACACATAGAAGATCTAATATTCCATTCCTGCATGGAAATAAGATTATCCAAAACAATGGATTTGAAACTCAGGCTTCATTTTTGGAAGCGTTTTTTTTTTTTTTTTTTCCCAAGATATATGTGTGTGTGTGCGTGTGTGTGCGCGCATGCACACGTGTGTGTAAATTTACCTCATTCTGAGTCTGCCACTAATAAGAACAGAGTGGTTGCAAGTAGACTTTAATCTGTACTCATATGTCTGTAATCACAGTATCTTGTTTCTCTGCCTAAGTGCCATTGAGAATGCTCTTTGAAAAGAGTTTGGGACCTGAATCTGTAGTGTATGAGCTGACACTGTGTTCAGCGTTAGGTTAGAGTCTGTATGTATCAGCTATCCTATTAAAAATATATATATATACTTTCTTTCTTCACGTTGTTGGCTACTCAGAAAAGTAGCTGCTGCCGGTGCTGTTCTTCGGAATCATGAGCCATATCCACCAACGCCTTATCCTAAATACAGTTGTTCATTTTTTTCTCAAGTTTGGCTCATATTGTTCTACTACTTCAGTTAAAAGCGGGACATGTAAAACTACTCCTTTGGAAGAAAACTGACAAGAGTCTCCTGTTAAGTAAGGCACATTTTGGAAGAAATACCACTTCTTTTTAAAGAGAGAGTTTTAAAAGTTCTTCTTATTAATTGCCATCAGTCTGTACTAGAATTTCACAGACCCATTTTAATTTGTCCCAGACTAGAAAAAAAAAAATCTATCTACAGTAATGCACTCTCCATAGAAAAAGTGACTCAAATCCTTACAACGTCTACGTGGAGTATTTTTAACATGAGGTAATTCAGGATTGTATTATGATTAGGAAAATCCACTGTGCTGTTGCCCTGATCTTTCTGCCATAGGAGTCAATTAGAAAATTCATCGGGTTTGTGAACAGATGAATAAATGGGTTTCAAATAAAACGGGTTTCAAATAATTAAAAAAAATGTGACTGGTGTTGCTTTTCTGAGTGGAGACATTAGAGCAATACAAAATGAAGGGCTAAGACCTTTTTGTGGGACCAGGATCTGCTTAGCAACACTTTAGAGAAACGAAGTATAAGCTAAATTAGTTATCTAGAAACAGAGATAAAAAGGCACTTTATATAGATCTCTTTAGACATGTACTGTGAACCTCTTTGTTGCTTACACCTAATGAGAAGCTTTTGTTGGATCGCAGAGTCACTGACTCAATCAGGTTGGAGGGACCTCAAGAAAGCATTGGGAGCAAGCCCCGCTTAGAGCAGGGCCATCTTCAACATCAGTTCTGGTTATTCAGGATCTTTTAGCTCAAGCTGAGCTCAGACATCTGCCTGGCTTTGCACTGCATCTGGCATGAACACAGTGAGTTCCCTTCCAACCTGAGTGAGTCAATAACTCTATGATCTCACAAAAACACAAACCTTCTCATCAGGTACAAGCAACAAATAGCTTCAGATCTAGCTGGATGTCTTTACAAGGAAGTGTTTTTGGTATCTGCATGTCAGCAGAGAAAATTTGTTCCCTGAATTGTACCCTTCTTTTTATTACACAGTGAGAAGCCTGAGATGGGCTTGACCGAGGTACTTCACCGAGTGGCTCATCCAGAACTTTGACCTATCATTCAGAGCCCCAAAGGCACTCTGACCCACACTGAAATAGATAATAATGAACTTGATTAACTAACACCTGAAGCCTTATAGTATGTTCAGAGCTGGCTTCCTTCAAGGCCACGTACTAACGCCCTGCAATAGCATGAAGCTCTTTGAGATGTTAACAGTGGAAGATGTAGTTAATGGTTTAGTCCTAACACTGAATGCACCTTGGGATTTACAGTGTACATATGACCAATTGATCTTTTATGCAATTTCTCTGCCTTCAAGGGAGTTAAGGTAGGTGGAATATGTTGCTGTACCTGATCCGTCAAAAGGAGTGAGCACAGGTTATTACGGCATTGGGACCACTTTTGATGAAAGAGAAATAGGTAGCCCCAGTACCCTATTGAGAAAGATTACAAAAATATGCTACTTAAAAGTTGCCTGCTGCTGCCTAGGTTCTGCACTGTGACAGAGTGGGCGTGTCTGGACTCAGGTCTTTGTCATCTTCTTCTTGCAAAGGGGATCTGCATTTGTCAGGATGGAAAATTTCATCCATGATGTGTCCCTCATGCCACCTAGCATCTCTTCTCACTAAGTTGTCTCTTTGATATTTGAATTGTTATTGCTGTATTGGCTAAATAAAACATAAAGTTAATAATATAGTTTGCGATTTAGTGACCAACTAATTATCTAAGAAACACAAATTTTTTGAAAAGCAGTTGTGAGAGAAGTCAACAATGTCTGGAACCACTTACCAAAAAAGAATGTGTTGACTACCATCTGACTTTGGTTAAATTATCCAGAAAATAGTCATATCAAAGAAAATCTCCATTTCCAAAATATTTGGAATCACTAGTCAGTTCCAAAATATTTTGAATCACTGATCAAATTAGCCACCAGATTCTTAAATTAAAAGCTTTTGTCTCTTTGAGAGTGCATTACTTTGAGATTCTCTCACAGACAAAGTAACACAGAAATAAATAAACCATTTAATAAAATGATTCATTTCAAAGCAGAAGGAAATGTTAGGTTATCTGGTTTATTTTCCTGTGTGAAATAGGTCAAACATTTGTTTTTGTTTTCTTCTCCTGTTCTAAAATATTTGGCTAAAGCATATATTTCAGAAAAATGTCTAATCTTGCTTTGAAGAAGTAAGAGATGAGGAATCTTGGTTTTTTTGGGTAATCTGTTCAGGTGATTGATCTTTGTCATCATTACAAATTTGTACTGAATTTGAAGTTGTCTCGCTTCAGCTTTTAGCCATAGGCTACTGTTGTGCCTTTCTTTGCTCTATAAAAGAGTCTTTCATCATCCACTCATTTTTCCATTAAAAATGACTCTACCCCAAAATGGAAACAAAAAGAAATCTTTCTTTTCATATGAGCTCTAAGTGGGCAGCTCATCCAACAACTTTTATCTAAAGATCATCTAGTCTAGCCTGATATGCAAACTTCAGCTGGAAAGTTATAGTCTATGGAAAGAGAGAACTGATTAAACCACAGGTCTTCCACAAACGCCTTTAGCCTGAGAGGAGTCACTGATGAAATGCTCATTTGTTTCCACTGACTTTTGAGACCACCTGGCTGGGATTTCAGGGCAAAGTTTTAGATTCCAAAAGCAATGTCTACGAACACCACGTTACCTTATTTTCTCTTCCTTTTATCCCTAGTTCATTGAAAATGATTTACTTGAGAAAGGGAAGGGAAAGAGAGGGCTAATGTGGCTGTAGTGCCCCCTCAAACTATTGCTTGGTACAGATGATGTTCTCTGCAATGTGTGGGAAAGGTCTGTGCTTCCTTCTGCTCTAGCCTGTTCCTGCTGTTCTCTGTCTTTCTGAACTTGATCTAAGGCATGTATGAAATATTTAACCATAAGAAAAGTAGAGATACATTAAATGGGTTCCTTTAAATTGAAAATATTTTTTTCTCATTGCCTCAGGGACAAGTTATGATCTACAGCAATTTGCTACCAATTAGCAGTGTTCAGCCCTGTAACACATGAAAATTAATTCCTATATTCTTGGTGAAGTTTTTCAGGAGGTCAAGTTGCATAAAGGGTACACCAGTAAGGTATTAGTTACATCAGTAACAAACACACCAGTTTCAAACACACCAGTAAGGTGTGTTTGAAAATTCTAGCTCTGTTTTGGGAAACCTTTAATAAAAAGGCAACAAGATTTTCAGACAGAGTGTATTTATTCAATATTTCTCATCACTCCTGAGCCTATGACACTGTTTTTCACGCATGTCCATGATTTACACTCATTGCTCTATTCTGGTAATTTTCTTGATAATGTGGAGATCATCAAATACTACAAGAGCAGAAAATGAACTTGCAGATCTCACTGCGCATGATGCAGGTTGGTGCCTAAAAAAATAACTGGGGCAAAGCTTATTGGGATGTAGACAGCACATTGGATGAAGTTGATGACCAAATTGTGTTGCAAATAATGTTGTTTATGCAGCAGTCATATTCTATATCACATATCCAAAAAAGATTTTCACTACACATTCCCTTATTCACCTGAGCTGAATCAAAATATATTATTCGACTGAAGGCATGAGAAGCGTTTTTCTGTGACTAGCTAATAAGTAGTAAAGAACCCACACTGCTTATTCTTAAGTCTCAAATGCACATGAGATTTTTTCATGTGCTTAGTTAGATGAAGACGACATCTGCCCCTGATCAGATACATGCAAGGAGATTGCTTGAAGGAGATTTTTACTATGTTTAGAGGAGCTGGGCATAGGGGACCTGGAGACCTGAAAGAACATTTTGGTTTAAGGGAAGTTCAGAAAAAGGTGGGGAGATGACAGAGTTTGATCTGTGGAGAAAGGTAAAAGATGAAGAGAAAGAAGAAATACTGGTGAGAAAGAAGTATCTAGGAATAGCTATGCCTAGACAGTTGATGCTTGGCTGGATGATTTACTCTTTTTTTTTTTTTAACATTTCTTTTTGTTTTCAGCACTCATCCACTTTCATACTCCTCCATCTCTTCCATAAAGGAGTGCTAGGTTGGCAATGTGCTAGGTTGCCTAGGTGAGCAAAAGAACTGTAAAGAACTTCTACACCTGCGTACAGCTTTGTAGTGCTTATGGAAGAGTATTTATACTGAAATGTGTTAGGATTATCCTCTCCTTGCTTTACCAAAATGCTTAACCCTCTTTTTGAATCTGCTTACATTAGCTAATTCCAGTTATTGTTTAGCAATACTGTGGTTCCACAGTTTACATAGCTTTGTTTAGTGTTTTTCTTCATGGAATGATCTCTAGAAGACTATAGATCTTCTGGTCTCTAGAATTAGCTTTCCAAGAACCTCATATTATTATCAAGATGCTTTGGACTTAGAGAATATTATAATTGTTCAGTGAAATCTGAAGTTCACTTTAATCTAATATGTCATTTTGGCTTATTTTACATTTTCTCTGCATGCAGAACATCGTTTCTTTAGCCTCACAATTGTATTATGCTCTGCATGATTTTTTACTATTATTGTGGTGTTCATTGGCAACAGATGTTGTTTAATCTGCTTTTCATCTAGCAGACCTGTAGAACTCTATACTCCTTCTTGGTTGCGCTTTTCATTAGTTCACTAATGAATTTGTTTGCTTGTGTATACACAAGCCTTCAACACCTCCCAGAAAAACTGACACAGAGGCTCCATAGCAATACTGAATGCCCTGAGCAAAACTTAGGTGGATGCTTTAGGTGGTAAGATACGAGAAAAATTACTTTCTATGCTCTAAAAAGGAAGGAAAGGAAATATGTGAAGACTAGTGATACCCTTCTCACCTGTTTCCTCTATCTTGTGCATAAGAAAAATTCTGCAAAAAAATGACTTTTCAGCAGAATTTTGAAAATCAAAATATTTCAGTCAATTTAAGAAATATTTAATGGGATAAGGTTTTGTTT